>OY757916.1:2265665-2523165 GCA_963585895.1 Sepioteuthis lessoniana | reverse complement strand
ATTGCAACTAAATATCAGAAAGAGAGAAAAGAGATTCTGGGGGGGAAGAAAAAGAACGCTAACAGACAGCTTAGGTTGGCTAAGAAATTCTGGCAAGTTGCCAAATAAAAGATGGTGCATTAGATACACACACACAATTACACACAAGCCCTTTATAAAACACACACACACAAAACAGGCTTATAATACACATGCTATTGGCACAATTTTTATTAAAGAATTCTCACAAGTTATAAGATTAGAAAATAAAAATCCCAGAAAAAATATCAACACTAATTTTAGATTATTGCTTTATAATAAAATGGCAATGATTTAATGTAAATTTTTTGGTTATTTAGAGTGAATTTGATACAAATCTGTTGACTGTTCATAAAAAATCCCAATAAGAATAATCCCCAGTACAAAATAATTGGATTAAAGTGACTTAAAAATGACATGTTTTCAAGTTCAGTGCTTAATACTGACCAAGTGGGAATTGCTTTATTTTATATATATATATATATATATATATGAGAGAGAAAGGGAGAGGGAAACCTTATTTTTGATGAGAGCGAGAGAGAAAAAAAAAAAAAAAAAAAAAAAAAAAAAAAAGAAACAGTTCACTCACTTACATTTCTAATATTTATAAAATTTTTATTGCATTTGGTTAAGGATATCTGGAGAAAAAAATCTACCAAAAATGCTTGACTCAATAATAATCGTAATTGACTATTCTGTTAGGATTCTCTCTTGATAAGATATTTTACTGATAACCATCAACAATTAAACTTCATAATCTTGTCCATTAAGTGAATGAAAAAATTCTTTGACATATGATTCAGTTCAGCAGTTTGTTTTTGTATGCAAGTCTATTTCAACCTATAAAAAAACTTAGAAAATGTGTTTTTTTTTTTAACCCTAAATAAAATAGATATCGAGATAGACATACAAATGAAATGAGTGATAACTACAAAACAGTAGAGTGTGCACTTGGCAAGAAATGGTCAGTCACAGCTGTTAGAAATGATTTGGTTGTTTACAAGCAGAGAGAGAAAATTAACCTGTCAGCAAGTATACAATCAAGCATAAACTGAAAGAAAGAATGAGTGGGTGGTAGGAAAATAGACAGTCTAAGTGAATTAAGATTAAAAGAAAAACCAAAGACATCAGAATTATTCTAAATTTTACCCCCAGAACAACATAAAGATAGAAATTCCACTTGAAATGATAAAGAGTTAACTCATTTTTAAAAGGGGGGGGCAGTAGTCATTTTCAATGTAACAAAAATAAATCCCCTCCATTTAGTTAATGAACAAGATAAAACATTTTATAAGTTTGCATTTTAAGGACAACTTTTATACAAATGATTATGTAGCTACTCAAACAACAAAACCTTTAGTCTCATCTCATGTTAAATGCAATTCTCCTCTGTTCTTTAACCAAACACAAAAAACAATCATTTAGGTTTTCTAAAATTTAATAACTAAGCTTTCAACACATCACCACACAATTCTTTTAGAAGATTCAAAAATTTTTCCATATTAAATGGTTGCCTTATTCTAAGTGAACTGTAAAGAGATTACCAAAGAAGAAATTTATAACAAATAATAGCAGCAAAAAAGCAATTAGTTATGAGGACGGATGGTCTGTTTTGATAACAGTTTATTTCTTTGCAATAGTACCTTTACTTAGTTTTTAAACATAAGCCCAAATATTAGATTATTATTAAGTTGATAAAAATACAATATAATAATACATAAACAATACAATTAATTTTTTTCCTGAATATCATCATCATCATCATCATATCGCGCTGGTAGCACGGATATCCCTGACCCTCTCTCGCCACTCCTCCCTATCGTTCATCGCCCTAGGTAGGTCTTTAGGACGACATCCTGTATCCTCACATAGCTGCTGAATGTACGTTCGAGCTGGTCGTCCTGCTTTTGCGCGGCCATGTGTGGGGATCCATAAGAGTACATCTCTTATGAGTTCATCTCTGCTTCTCCAGCAGTGTCCTGCATGTCTGGTTCGTCTAACTTGGATAGTTTTCGTGATAGGGGGTAGGTGGCCGTACAGTTGGTGTTTTGTGGGGTGTTGCTGCCAGGACTTGTTCAGGATTGCACGCAGCATTCTTGTGTAATTGCCATCTAGCTTCTTCTCCAGTCGTTTTGTTAGCGTCCATGTAGTGCATCCATATAGCAGTATCGATGTGACCGCTGCCTGGAAGAAACTGCGTTTCATTTTATCGGTTAGGTCTGATTTCCATATAATCGATAGCCTATTGATAGCTGTCCATGCTTTCGTTAGCCTCGTTTCGATGTCCTTTTCGGTTGATTCGACGCTGCTTCCTAGGTACGTGAATTTGTCTACTAGTTTAAGTGGGGTTCCTTCTAGAGTGGAGATGTCCCCCGTTTGGTTATAGCACATATATTCCGTTTTGTGTGCATTAACATAGAGGCCTATACTTGCTGCTGCTCGTTCCAAACTATGCAGAAGTGTTTCGGCTTGGTCAGGTGTATTTGCCAGTATCGCTATGTCATCGGCGTAGTCGGCATCGGTAATTGTTGTTGCGGGGTATCTTCTGCTTCTTTTCTTCGTCAGTTCGAACCCATTCTCTTTGATTTTGTCGATCGATGTTCTAAGTACGTAGTCTAGACAAATGATAAAGAGGTACGGGGCCATCGTGTCCCCTTGTAGTACTCCTGCTACAATGTCAAAGTATTCTGTGTCTCCATCCGGTGATCGTACTTAATGGCACCTCCTATGCATTCAATTTGACAATATTGGTTTTGTTTGAATGGTTTATGAAATATATATATATATATATATATATATATATATATATATATATATATATATATTCAAATACTTTGAACAATAATTGTATCATCAGAATATATTTACAAATTAAAGAAATAATTCCTCTATAGTTTTTTTCTTCTTTTATTTTTGTATTAATAGAAAAAATATAAAATAAAATAAAAACATTTTTGTTATACCAATAAAACCATCAGAATTTAAATTAAATTTCATAAATCTCCTTATATCAACTTGTATAAATACAAAATTATTACATTAGCTCATTATACCAGTAACAACAACAAATAGTGTATATGTGTGCGCGTACACACACACACACAACTATACCTGGTAATAAGTTGAATTATAAACACCAAAAAGCTTGACGAATTACCAATAAATCTAATGAGAGGAAAATTTAATTACCTTTTTTTTTCTTTCAAAGTTTGAAATTCTATCCATTTTGTAAGAACATGACTTTTGACTGATTATTTTTAATTCTAACAAGAAATTTTTTTTAATACTAAAACCTTCCTATAAATCCAAATTTAGACATTTATAAAGGCCAGAAAAACTCTTCCCAATTATTGATATAGATTTAATAAAAAAAATGTCAATAGTTTCTATGAGAAGGAGAATAATGAGAAAAAAAAAAAGAAAAAAGTGATTATAATTATATATATATATTTTATCAACATCAAAGTGAGACAAATTTCTTTATATCCTTCCAGATTAAAACTCTTAGAGAATCAAAAATAGGAATTAATGCTCCGAAAACAATCTTTTTAAAACTTCACAAAATACTTAAAATTCTCAAACTTAAAAAAAAAATCCTAACTCTAGATAATCTATATCCATTAACAATTAAATTACAATAAACTCAAAAATATAGATATTTATAAGTGTATTTACTAAAATAGGTTGAAGACTTCATAAATCCATCAAGACAGCTTTTTTCCTTTCTTAAATTTTACAGACTCAGGAGGTTAAGTGGCATTTAAGAGTAAACTGTTGTCAATAATGACAAAAAAAAACAAAAAACATCAGTAATAATAGATTAAAATTAGAAAATAATGCATTTTTATATTGAGGGGGGGATATGTTATCTGATTCTAATAGGCATATGTGACAAGGTCGGTAGGGACTCCATTTTGTCACAGTGTTCACATTAATCCCTCAGAGGCTTGACAACAGACCTCATTGTGTATAATACAAGGTAGAGAGAGAGACTCATTTTCCATTTTAAGGTGAGAGGACAGAGACAAAAACTGATAGGGTTCTTCATGCATAGGGAAGGATTAAGAGGGTTGATTCTTTCTAATAAATTAATCCAATAAAAAGAGTTTGTAAAGATTGAACCCAAACTTAACCAGAATGAGTTTAGAGTATCTCCAGATGTGTTTACCCCCACAATCAACCTTATCTTGTTACACAATGAGCAGAATAGTTTAAGTAATTGCTTTTGTTCAATTTCTCTTGGAAAATAAAATTGCAACATTTTCATTTTGACCTAGGTACAGTCTGCACATAGGGTCTGAGTATTGTTGATACTTTTTATTTTGGAACCTGTGGACATATATTGATCTGTATCTGATCAATTACTATAATTCAGCCATAATACCTATATGCTTAATCTTCAGTAAGTTGAAGATAATATTCAAGGTGGTGCAATTTTTTCTTTCACTCAACAGTTTTGCTATTAAACTCAAGTGATACAAACTTTAATTATAAGGCCAATTTTATATCAATTCTAAAGTCTGAATTTTGGTATTTACAAGACATTTAAGAATTTGGTATAAAAATAATATTTCATGACATTTTTATAGCCAGAGATATTCTTTAAAAAATTAATATTGTTTCATCTTATCACTTAGCTTCAAGTTAGCTTCCATAACTAGAGGTATAAAACAAAGCAAGGAAGTGAAATTTGAAACCATTGCTTCAGTTAAAACTTATCAATCTGTTACTCTTTTTAAAATATTTGATCAGATTTCTTTTATATAAAAGAAAAAATATAATAAGTAAATCATTTTTTTCATATTACAAAATATGCTGTTTATGTGATGCCACATTATATCTCAGTCAGATTCGGGGAGAGAGAAAAAAAAAACATACTATTTTTTGCATTATTTTAAGTCATTTTATTACATTCAGAAAGTCTACACTGAACATATTAATTGATGTTTATAGTTTCAATAAACTCAAGAGGAATATTTTTTGCAAGTTACTTAAATAATAGTAGTCTAACAAAATTATATAAATCAATATTGTCTTCATGATGAATAGTCTTGAATTATTTATTTGATTTCAATCAACTTATCCTTGAGACCCAATGAACATATGTCAATAAGTAGAATGCAGATCTTAAAAATATCTCTTTCTATATTGTTAACAAGAAATTAATCTTCAAGATGTCACAGGTTGGGGCAAAAAAAAAAAAAAAAAAAGGTCTCACCATTGTATATATTTTGCCAAGTATCCAAAACCAATTAAAATATATAAAATAAATATTAAAGGAATAATCAGCAACATGTAACAACTGAGTAAGAGACACTTACCCAATCACTGTCAAAAATGATAACGGTATCAGCAGCAACAAGGTTTATCCCTAGACCTCCAGCTCGTGTACTTAGCAGGAACAGGAATGTCTCCTTGTCATTATTAAATGCATCAATCTGAAAATAATTTTTCAAAATATTAGCACTGCAAGTATTAATTGCACAGGACATTTCCATTAAGTATCATAGGATATTTACCAATAATTAAAACAATTACCATAAAGAAAATTTCCAAATAAAATATAAATATATTGAAATCTTTATACCTCTTATAATTTGTAGACCCTATGTCATCCTAAGCTTAATGAATAACAATAATGAATTGATTTTTGAATGAAGTCATTGTAAATACAAAAAAAAATGATATTATCATGAGAATTTTTTGTTAGCATTCAAACAACCTTAGAGTAATCTCCAATTTAATTTGTAACCTAATAATATTGTGTGTTCCATGCTTGCCTTTATCATTCACATATGGAAGATAACTATTAAGTGTAAATTATAGAATACTTCTCTTAATTTAGTTGCAATTGTAATATAAATTTTCTAAACAGGATCTGACTCAACATTGACTTGAATGTTCAAATTCAGCCTTGATACAAGTAAATCATAAATATTCAAAATACAAGACCTATTAGAAAATCTTTTCTGCCAATTAAATATTGTGTGAAGCATACAATTGATTGTTTTACTAAACAATCATAATAAGCTATAAATCTTTTAAAAAAATAATTAAAAAGATTTTATTTAAAGATTACAAGGGCAAAATATGCAGTTATCAGAGTTCATGTTGTTTGCAACAATGATAATTAAATAATATTGTGAATAATTAAGTGATTGTTTCAAAAAAATGTTAAAGCAATGTTAGAAATGAGTAACTGATTATAACAGCCATTTTATACACCTGTAATAACTTCATAGTTATTTGGCTGAATATATAGTCAAGTATAGCTCAATGAGTATGTGCACACACAGATCAATATGTAAACAAAACTAGAATATTGAATTAGTGTTTCAAACAAAAGTACATACAAACAGATTGTGTACAATATCTTTGAGGATTTCTGTTGTATGTCTATCGAGAAAGATTGGAGATTGATTTTATTGATGAACAATGTCAAATACACATTTCCAATTCTCTTTACAAAAACTCATTTCAAGTTTCCTGGTTTTCCCTGAAGGAAGATTACAACTTACTTGTTCTTGTCTCTGTTCAAATCCATAACTGCCATCCAATCGAGAGTATTCAAACTTTTTCAAGTAACAATAATCTTCAAGAATATTTAAGACTTGAACAAACTGAGAAAAGATCAACACCTAAAATAAAAATAAAGTATACATATATATATATATATATTTATTTAGGTTTTTCTTTTTTTCTTTAAATATTCAGTACTAAATATTTAATAAGTTTGAGTGAAATTACTTTGAAATCTTTTAATAAAAAACAAATTAGAAATAAGATACATATTTATAGGGATTAGAGGCACAAAGGATCCCCATTTAAGAGAGACAAACTGAATATCTTATAATTCTTAATATTGTTAATCATATTAAAAAAAAAAAAAAAAAAAAAAACCCCAAAAAACATTGTACTACAACAATAGGTTTTATAAATTTAAAATTAGTGCCAATGCTTTAAGTGATAGAAAGAATACAGTATTTAGTACACTACGTATATTTATGTTTATAAATTATAAAACAGGAATAATACACATTTTATCAAGTCAACACTAATTGAACATTTAAAATTTTTTCATATTTTCTAATCTAGATGTCACTGTAAAAAAAAAAATTCATCATTGATGAGGAAATTTTCCCCAGAGTTAAACTTTTTTGTCTTCAGGATGCAAACTTGGCACTAAAATTTATTACACAAGTTTAATAAATGTAACTGTGTTGCAAAAAACGGGGTGGGTGGGGGGAAGAAATTATACAAACACAAATTAAAACAAATCAAAAGAATTAGGTTTTTTTTAATTTATATTTCATACCCAGTATATTGAAAGACTTCAGTTTCTTCAGATGGATTTCTTTTAAGAGGAGAGAGGTTTTACACATGTACAATATATGTGATCTTAAATATCTCAAATTAGTTTAAAGAATGAAGCTTTTATGAACAAATTATAAAGCCATCATATCTAATTTTTTTTCTTCTTCTTTTGACTAAAAAAAAATGTATTGAGATAACATAATAATAAGAAAGTAAAAGAAAGAACATTTACAAATACAGTCGAATGACAAAATAAAGAAGAATTTGTATGAAAATGAGATAATCCATTGTATTTCTGTTCATGGTTGTCAGTGTTTATTATCTCATCACACCTCAAAATTTTGGACTTCCAATCCATTTTTTTTTTGTTTCTGCCTGAAGCATAGTATAAAAAAAGCCTTAGAATAGGTAGAATTGATAAACCAAATTGCTTAATAAAAACAATTTACCCCACACACACACACAAGATAACTATTACAAATACCTGAAAAAGTTTGGAAGATACACTTGTTAATGCAACTTATCAGATTGCATACATGTGTGTGTAAAATAAGAGACGCAATTAGTGGATGGTCAATATGTTTTGTAAAGAAAACACATGCACTGAAATAAGGAACCTATAAAGAGGAATGTTTCTAGCATATTCACCTATCTTCATTGTTGACAGTTGAGAAAGAGAAAGATTTAATAATTCAGATATTTTCTTCATTTTGCTTTTAGACTAAGAAATCTATACAATTACAGCTTTTCTTATGACCATCACCTCAAATCAAGAGAGAAAGAAAAAGGTTAGGTTTCTTTGTTTAATGGCATATCAAACTTTATGGCTTATTTAATGCCAAAGTCACCTTTGTAGAAGACCAACAGTAGCGATACTATTTAACCCATAGCTGGGAAGATAAGGCAGTTCATAACTTAGCCAAAAGTTAGTTTGAAAGTGAATTAAATGTTGGTATTAGAGTTAAAACTTTCTAACTTTGATTCCGCAGTCCAGTACTTGAGCTATTAACACCATGAGGCCTACTCTAGCCATCCTCCAGAGAAAAACCACTTGTCTACCTATTCATTAATTATTAACTCTTTGTTTTAATTGAAATAGCTTTAGTTATTTTAACTTATGCTGAAAATAAAACAAAAGGAGTTTGGAGAATTTGGTAAAATTTAATGAGAAATTCCTCCCATCAAGTTCAAGAATTTGAGAAGCTTTTGGTCACTACAGAATTAAAGAGTTTCAATTCAATTAGAATATATTGAAGTGATGTTTAAAATATTTGGGTTTTCAATTTAAAAAGCATAAAATGTTATCAACCTCAGTTTCAGAATAATTATACAATAAATTCTAATTATGAAATCTGATATACATAGATTGTAATCTTTCAAAAATTTTATAGTCTATATACCGATCTTGAATAAAATGGAGTTTGGTTGGTTAAAACCTAAGGGGTTTCATTGTTTAAAAAAGATTCCCCAAATTGGACATTATGGAAAATTGTTTTAATGATTTGGTAAACCACAAAATACAAACCACATGTGAGAAATAAATAAGTTTGGTCTAATTGATTTGTTTAATGGCATATTAACCCTTATGGTTATCTAATGCTGAAATTCAATTCATTTGTTTAATTATAATACTTATCAATATTTTTAACTTTCCATTGTTATCACACATTTTACCCCTCAACAGGAGATACAGCCAACATATTCTAAACACTCCCAACAATACATAAGAAAGAAATAAGATGATCACATTGAAGATGGAGGGTCTTAAATGGATACGACACCATTCAAGGGGAGGCGGGTATTTAAAATAATTTCCACAGTAGCATTTCCATTTCATAACATAAAAATACATTGTGATTTTCTTTCAAAAGGAAAAGCATGAATTTAACCCCCACTCCCGAATCCAGCTAGATTATATAGGATTGCAAATAACATCTTTATGTTGGGTTCTCATTTTAGTTCTTATAGTTCCAATATTTCAGTCATTATACACTCCAGCAGCCTTCTTCAAGAGTCTGGTAGTTGTGAATGGTTGTGTAAGATAGCAAATACTCTTGTTCAGTGGAAGAGACAGACAAACAACATCTCCAAGATGAATTAATGAGGAAGAATTGAAAAATTAACTGATAAGAGAGATTCCCTTAAGTATGGACAGCTGAATGAAAACAATTTACCCCACACACACACACAAGATAACTATTACAAATACCTGAAAAAGTTTGGAAGATACAATTACCAAAATGTCTGAGTACATTAGTGTATATCTTTATTATCCTAATTAGCCAAATGTCTGTCAATACAACAGGTGGATCTGACATCTTTTTTTTAAAAACAGATTTCAACCAAACGAGCAGAAATCATTAGTCATATCTGGAAAGGTTTTTAAATCTGTCTGAAAAAGGCTTAGAAACACAACTTTTTTTAAAAATTTAGATTGATACTATCCAACCTAATCTGGAAAAAAAATCATCATTCAAGCACATATGGGTTGTAAGATGATTGTTATTGGAAATAAAAGATGTTGATTCGCTTTTATTAAAGATTTTATGATAATTATTCATATTTAAAGTATTTTTCATTTGTTTACAATATCTATTATTTACCATGTGTCATTACATCGAATGGGACATACTGAAGTGGCTTAGAGTTCAGAGATCTCAGATGTCTTTGAAAAAAAACACTAAAAAGTTAATATTTCTAATAACTATTTAATTTTATTATTTTAAAATTAAATAGTTAAAAAAAATCTTTATTCATTTTTATATAAAACGTTATATAAGCAAGATTACATTGTTTTTACCTTGTGACCATTCTTTTTCAATTCTGTTAACATCCGATCTAACATTCCCATCTTTCCACTATGTTTGATTAAATCATTATTAAGGACCAGTTCTCCTGTCTTAGGGTCCAATGGATGTTCAATCAAGTAAGGATGGTTGCAGATCTTCCTCAACATCATCATTATATTGTTCATCTTCAAATTCACTCGAGAGTTTGGAGCTGGAGATGACTTTGATGCTCTGGAGAGAGAGGAAAAAATATTAAAAAATAAATAAATAAAATGGAAAACTATCAAAGGAAATAATAAAATATGATATCAAAATTACCATAAAGGTCAAACTAAAACCACTGCTTCCCACCAGATCATCAAAGTTAAGTAATGATGAACATGTTCACTATTTAAATGGGTGACCAATAAGGAAGAGTGTTTAGTTAGTTTTATGACATATCAACCCTAAGATTATTTAAGGCCAAATTCAGCAATTACAAGGTTAAAAGTGACTTATAATAAAAATCTTCTTTTGAAAACAATTCTAGTTTTAAGTATCTATTCTTAATACCAATAATTTATATGGATTTAAGTTATTTATAAATAAAATTGTTTGTACACAGTTATATAATATCAAGTATTCTTATCTAATACAAATAATTTGCACACTATATAGTTTTATTCAAACAGATCTATTTGACCCATAGATTATAACAGATTATTATTCTGGGGTCAGCGGACCTGAGAGTAATGGCAACTAAGGGGAAACACCACACTTTTTGAAGCTCCAGAACTGGAGCCTCACCACCAAATGCAGTTTAAGGACACACAAACACTAACCCACTGGAAGGTGAGGGACTAGTAGGTCTTACCTCTCTGTAGAGGATACAGTTAGCATATGATCACACAGATCACACAAGTTCAACAGTGATGAACCTGTTCACAGAATTTAAATAGATGATCACTAACAATAGGCACTATAAGCAACAGAAAATCCAGTATCAGACTAAGGTTAGGTTAGTTGGGTTTTATGGCACATCAACCCTAATAGGTTATTTAATGACAAATCTTTATATATGATTTAACATATTTTGTAGATAACATTTTTAAATGAGCCAGAACTCAAATTTTTTTTTTTTGCCCACAGTTAAATAGCTTCAAGCATTCCTATATGACAGTAACAATTTAACATCAGTTATTTGTTTGCACACATCTAGATATAATTTCTAAGTAAATTTTATTTTGAATGATTTAGAACTCACCTATTTTAGCACACAAGCATAGCTAGTTTCCACACAGTTAAATGGTTTTAATTATTTGCTAACACTAATCATTCAATTTGATATTAATCATTTGGTTGCACATAGTCAAGTGGTTACAAGTTTTGCTATTGAGCACTATTCATTTGGACACTGTTAAAAACGGTTCCAAATATTGCTATGTAATAACAATTATTCTGTTTTGCATACAGCTAAATGGTTTTAAGTATTCTACATAAAGTTTTATTTGCACACAGCCAAATGGTTTCATGTACAGTTATCTAATACCAATAGTTCATTTAAAGCTCAATATTCAACACTAACAATTCTATTCAACATTATTCATTCATTTGCACAATTAAATAGATTCAAGTATTGCTATTGTCACGTGATCTCCCACTGAGAGGGGAGAGATAAAGAATGTCCCCAACCCCTCCGTGTTTGAGTTAGCAGGCCACCCAAAAGAATGACCGTTAAGACATGACAGTAATATGGGTCAGTTCCTCATGGCCTGTCGGAGAAAGTAAAGAATGTGGGTCAGGCTATCTGTACTCTGTGACCGCACTCGAATCGCCTGACCAGGGGAAGGAAGAAGATAGAAGCCAAAATGATTGGCTAGAACCCTAAGGCGGAAGTGGGAGCTCCTTCCGTCAGCAGAAGTAGGGAAGAAGAAAATCAGTTGTTGGACAGAGGTCGTGGCGGACAAATCTAAAGCCAAGACTCCGGGTAAAGGAAGACGAAAGGTATCTTGGACAAGAAGGAGCCGAGCCATACCTTCAAGCCAGGACTAAAAAGAACATAAAGTCTGTTAACCCGTAAAAGAGGAAATATTCTCCACAGGAATCCATCGGAATAAGATAAGTAAACTATAAGACTGTTTCTCCCTATACCCAATTATATATCCTCTTTCTCTCTCTCTCCCAATTTAAACAAAGACTAAAGAAAGAAAAGAAAAGAAGAAAGACATTTATGTTTATGTACTATCCGTTAATAATATAGCTGACGCGTTGTATTTGTGTATCAGCGGGTGTAGTAAAAAGATTGACATATTTTCATATTCCCACGTGTTGAAGTTGTTCATTTGTGTCATCTGCTACCCAGTTGTTATTTCATGTTTCTATTTCAGCTTCTATTCGCCTTATCCTCGCTTAATTTGTCCTATTTGAATTCCTTTAAAAATATCACACGGGAAACCGGAGTTGTCGACTACTATAATCAATATTATTACTTCTAAACTTAGAGGTCCATATCTTCCATTGTTCTAGGGGAGGAAGAACTAGTGGCCTTGGTGGGTGTGTGTATAGTGTGAAATTTGGAAACCCCTTGCCAACGGCGTTCAGTCTAGCCATAAATTAACCCCCACATAATATGCCAGTTCCTACATGCCCGAGAAAGGACTCTGAACGAGGACTTATTCTACAAGGGATCAAGTGCCAGTCTGCCCCGTCTTCACACGTGCGAAAAATAAAGTCCTGTTTTGGGATTTTAGCAAATTTTCCGTCACGCTATGTATCACTAACAATTCAATTAAACATCAGTTATTTGTTTACACATACTTAAATGGTCAAAGAGTTCTATTTGACCCATAGATAGAATCCTATCAGGTGCTATCGCTAAGGGTCAGAGGCGACCTGTGAGCAATGGCAATTAAAGGGTACTCCACATTTCCCAGAGCTCCAGGATTCAAGCCTCACCATCAGATTGTTTAGTGTCATACACAGGACACTCGGAATAGGTTCTTACTCTTCTGCTGAGATGCAGTCACATTGTATTCTACAGCTCCAGCCAATTGAGGCTCAGTAGACTAAGCAGAGTTTAATAAATAACAACACCTTACTTAGTATTTAGACTGAACACTGAAACACTAACATTACTAAACTAATGCATAAAAGATATTTTTTCAAAGTTATCTTAGTGATCTGCAAGATTTTGCAAAGATACAATTCTTTTTAGTGATATGGAGCAAATGTTTAAAAAAAATTAATATTTATGTCCGAGTTGACCTTATCTCACACCAAATCTGTCCTGTTGGATAAAATGATTCTCACCTTTGTTGATCCCGCTTTGTACTTGAGTCAATCACATTGTTTATCCATTCCATTAACTGCTTCTCATCTCGGTCAGACCATTTTTTTTTATCTGTTGCGCTTTCTTCTAACATGTGTTTGTAGCTGATTTGCTTCTTCGATTGGCGTACAGGGCGCCCTTTTACATCTAGTTCCACTTTTACTTCAACCTTAAAAACAAAATTGAAATGTATTTTTTAGAAGAGACATACAAATTGATAAACATTAACCATCTAAAGCCAGACATCAATTCTTATTCTAAAAACACAACTGGCAAAATGTAAAAACCAATACATGGAGAAATTTTAAAATCTGGTATACCTGATGATGCATCGAGAGAGGAGACACACACACATACACACACATCAACGTTTATGGAATGAAGTCAAAATAATAAATGAAGATTTTGAATAAGAAGGTTGAAAGAATCCACCCACACATTATGCTCAGATAACTTTATCAGTAGACTAAGCATAGACATTAATAATTAGATGAGATCATTAAACAGGAAGGAACACTTGATAAACTTAGAATTCTGTAAGCATATACTGAGAGATGAGAAAGTATGCCAAATTGTACAGAGGTCAGAAGATTATCTCAAAAACAGATGCAATCACTAAATGTGATGAGGATGACAAGGCATTTAAGATGCACTCTCATAATAAGATTTGATAACATTCCAGAACAGGACTGACACTTAAGCAAAATAGAAGGATACACTGCTTATTGGATTTGTATAGCATATACAGCTAACAGCCAATCAGCTTTAAGATAGCTTGGCACTCCTGCTTATTGGGAGTCCTACCTTTGAGCTCTATTAAAAGGTCTGTATTTTTTCTTGGTTAGTTTACTATCAGTGGCTTGGAGATGCTATGCTAGTATAAACCAAGAATTGTTAGACCTTTTGGGCTTTGTTGTTAATATTGCTGCTAATGTGCCCACTTCTCTATGTTCAAACGAACATCTAAAACAAACAAACAAAAAAAAAAAACAAACAAACAAACAAAAAAAATGAGGAAATTAGCCTAAACCTAACATAAAAAAAAAACATCTTGTCTAATGAAATTTTGACAACATACTAACATGTTTTCATACATATCAATATGAGAATTTTGAAAATCAGTTACGGAAAATTTAATTATGTGAATCCTGCCAGGATTTTAACCCCAGCATCCTGAAAACAGGCTAATGATTTATTCATTTGGCCACCAACTTATTGCTTGAATATAGAATAAAATTAGCTTGGAAATGCTATTTTACACACAAACAATTGTTTTTAAACATTTAAAAAAATAATAAAATAAAAATAATTGAAATAATTTTAATTATTTCAATTAGTTTTATTTCATTATTTTAACAAATGCTTGACTTAATATTTTCAAGTTAATTTCACATATTCAAAATAGTAGAATGCAAGTCATTTGTCTGTCTCTCTCCAGATTGGAGAGGAAAAAAAATCTAGATGTACAAATTTTCCGTAAAATAATTTAGTTGTCCAAATTTCTTTAAAAGATTCTTCTTATTAATTTCAAACTAATTTATGTTTCATTTTATATTTATTGCAATACTGAGATTGTTTTAAAATATATGACTTGTGATTAAATAGTATAGATTGAAAATAATGAAATAAGCTTTTAATAAGATTTAAACTTGAACAGTGCACTACCAATTTGGTCATAGACACCATCAGACAAAATCCAAATTATATAGTTGATCTGGTCTAAAATTAATAGTGATGAAAATTCTTTTTTATTAAAAAATAAAATAACAATCTGACAATACATCTATTACTAGATGCAAAGAAAATTGGCTAAAGAGGACTGTCGGTATATGACGATATTTGAATTTCACTTTCTGATATGTTTGGGACTAAATCAGTAAAACATTGTCCCTTCTAGGTTGGTTGTTACGTAGGATATAAATTCAAATTCTTTCTTTTTAATTTAGGCTAGTTACTTAGTTATAAAATATAAAATGAACTGAAAAATCTGATTAAGAAAACTAACAAAAAGAAAAAACTCAAAAATAAAATGAAAGATTAAATAAGTTCTTTGTTTTTCAATTATGTAGCTTAAATTCAATTTCTAAAAGTAAAAAATATGAAATTTTCATAAGCCCAAGAATAACACACACACTATATATATATATATATATATATATATATATATATATATATACATAACACATTTTAATATATACAGAGCTGTGCCTAAGTTTTCAACATAATTTGTACAAAGCATTAAATCAATGTTATTCCTAATTTTATGCAACTGAAATCAATAAATATTAGTTTATATTTACAAAAATATAAAGATTTAAGATAAAAATTAACTGATATCATAAGAATTTGAAATTTTGATTTAATTTCAAAACACAATTGTAGAAAAGATTTTGCCATTTTATGTTCATTATGTATCATTATTTTTACATCTCTTTAGAAAAAAAATTAATTATTCAAAGACGATTTAAAACAGAAATTAATTTAAACCCGTTTCTTGAAGTTTCTCATTTGTTTTGGAACATTCTAGAAGCTTTTTGAAAATTCTAAATTTGGGCTATAAAGCAAAGCATTTAAAAAAAAATTTTTTTTACCCATAAACAAAAATTTTTATGGTAATGCTAACAGAAATTCATTTTACTGTAATTTGCTACCAAAGTGGTAGCCCCCCCCCAATTGTATTGAAGGTCAATTTGCCACATAGAACAGCAGCAGATTTGATTTAATAAATTGAAAGATGCTGGATCTATTACAGAAAAAAAAGGCTCTAAGACCTCAAAAGCTTACAAAATCATTAGTCTGATTCTTACTTCAAAGTCTCAAACAAAAAAAACTCATGATTTAAACAAAGAATTGACAAATAAAATCAAGAAATCTTTTGCCATTATTATCCATCCTGTATCTGTTCAACCTATTCTAATTAAGTTGCTGTATATGAGTATATATATACACACACACACACACACACAGAGGAAGCTTAACAGCTGCAATGAAGAAAAATTCTCAATGGGCATGTCATCAAAATTGGACCATTAAGGACTGGAAAAATGGTAAAATATTCTATCGAGGATAAAGTTTTGAAAATCTGATAATAGTTCAACCAAAAGTAAAAACATCCTTTATTAATAATGATGAGGGTATGTTGAGTTTTAGTAGCATAATGCTCCTTACCATACTAATCTAGTGCAAAGAAAAGTCAGTCTCAGTCAAAAAGAATAAAAGTGATGTAATGGCTTCTCAATTCAGCTGATTCAAACCCAATTAAGAATTTATGGTAGATCATCAAAAACAAAACTCTTAAACATTGTAATGATAAAAATTTAGACTAGTTGAAAAAATGATATCATCCTAAAAAAAAGTGTTTGAACTGAGGGGTTAAATCCATTTCTCAAGGCTAAAGGAGGTCCAAAAATTAATTTTTTGTAATAAATTTGACAAAAACTAATTTATATTTGTGTAAAAAAAATAAAAAAATAAAAAATAAAAATAAATAAAATAAAATAAAATAAAAAACATGAAATTAAATAACTATATGGTAATTAAATTATTTGTGGTAACCCCCTCCCTTTCAGAAATTAGTTTTTTTTAAAACAATCACACACATCTAATGTTAAATGATAGAGTAAATTCAGTGAAATATGAGGGTGGTTTCTTTTTCAATGAACATATTCACATACCAAAACATACATAGATAAATGCTAAGTGGGTAGGTAATTAATATTTTATCCATGAACAAATGTTACTGTTGGTTTTTGTTTATGTTTTGCTATTTACATTGTGAATCAAGGGAAGAGATGTTAGTACAATGCTGTTAATAGTGGACAAGAATGATAATGAGTATATATGAGTATGGTTTTGTTAATCTAATAGGCACTGACAGGATAGGACCAACCACACAAGAATCAAGTAGTCACTTGTTGCTAATGAAAAAGAAATTCAAATGAATGGAGAGAGAGGAAAAAAAAAGGCCAGGCAAAGCAAATGTGAAAAGCTTGGTTGGTTGTTTAATCACAAATCCATTTTTATACAACTAGTCAGTTCCATTTCAAACAATTCAGTTTAGCATAACTATGCAGTTAGTTCTATTTAACTCATAGATAGGGTCCTACCATTCCAAGCCAGAGTGGACATGGGAGCAATGGCAATGAAGGGGTACTCTGCATTCCCCAAAGCTCCAGCATCACTGGGACCTCATCATCAGATTGTTTAGTGTTATATCCAGGACATGGGGGGGGTCTTACCCGCTCTGCAGAGGTGCAGTCGGTGTATTCTACAGCCCCAGGTGACTGGGCAATATACATAGTTAATGTCAAAACAATTTTATTTCAGATAATTTAGTTTAGCATAAGTACACAGTTTAGATGTCAAAACAGTTCTATTTTGAGCAATTCAGTTTAGCATAAGTATGCAGTTTAAATGTAAAAACAGTTCTATTTTAAACAATTCAATTTAGCATAAATACAAAGTTTAAATGCCAAAAACAGTAAACTCAAACCATGGTTTATTTCTATTCAACTCATAGATAGGATACTTATCAGGTGTTACCACTCCGGGACCAGAGTGGATCTGGGAGCGATGGCAATGAAAGACTACTTCACATTCCTCAAAGCTCCAGCATTACTGGAACCTCACCATTAGATTGTTTAAGGCGTTCAAGAACTATGAAGATCTTTCGCAAATGATTATTTGCAAAAGATCTTGAATGCCTTGTTTTATCAACAGTCAAACTTTAAAAAAATGATTTCCCATATTGAATCATTTCTTTGCCCAGATAAACAGGGGACACCTGGGGAAGGCCAAATGATACAGCAGCCGAAGCATTGTGAAAAAAAACAAAGACGAAGACAATAGTCTGAAAACTCTTACTGATAAAAATCATCAATTCTATTTCAAACAATTCAGTTTAGCATGAGTAAACAGTTTAACTGTCAAAAACATTTCTATTTCAAGCTATTCAATTTATTCAAACAGTTCTAATTTAGGCAATTCAGTTTAGTATAAGTACAGATTTTGTTTACACACAGTTAAATGTCAAACCAATTCCATATTAAACAATTCAGTTTAGCCTAAGTACTGTTCCAATGTCAAAAACAGTTCCATTTCAAACAATTCAGTTTAGCATAAGCACGCAATTTAAATGTAAGTACAGTTCAGAAACCACGGTTTAGTTCGATTTAACCCATAAATAGGACCTTTCTCAGGTGCTACCACTCCAAGCCAGAGTGGACCTCGGAGCAAATGGCAATAAAGGGTACTCCACATTCCCCACAGCTCCAGCATTACTGGAACTTCACCATCAGATTGTTTAGTGTCATATCTAGGTGGGGTGTCTTACTCCTCTGCGGAGGTGCAGTCAGCGTATTCTACAGCCCCAGCCAACAGAGCGAATGGATCCATCAGGTCGAAATGGGTAAATATAATCGACTAAAACTATAGAGGACATTAATTCCAGTTCACAAAAAAAAAAATTAAAATTAAAAGCAAAATTTGAGGCAGTTGAGTGGTATATTACTATAATAGGTAATTTTTATCAAAGAAAAGAGGGTCAATGATAAATTTCAGGGGGGGGGCAGGGGGGGGGTGTAATCATTAGCAAACTAGACTAGCAAACCTGCATAAGTGAGTTAGTCTCATTGGGTGCCCTTTTCTTAGGGCTATGTGCCACATCTAAGCAAAAAACTTAAATTAGCATGTTTCATTTTTTTTTTTTGTTTAATCAACCTTTGTGTGTTATTTGATGCCCAAGACATCCTTGGAGAAGAACACTTAACTCATAGCTGAGTGGAGATATGAGGCTTTCCTCAGGGTATTAGTCCAAAAGTGAATGGAATAACATTTTATTTCATGACAAACATAAAACGTTGCTAAAAAGAAGACTCAATTAACAATAGTTGGACGAAGTTCAATTCACAAAAAGTGATGTAAAAATGTTTCTAAAGCATAATGCTGTCTGTAAAACATCTGAACAATAATCTAGTCAATAGGAAAGCTTTAATTGCTTCTAAAATCCTGTCATTAATTATTATCCTATTATGATTTAACCACTACCCCTACCCATTTTTTCTCTTGTCATTATTTGAAATGGTTACTGTTTTTGTATCTTTTTCAACAGTATCTTTTGCTTTTGCAAAGGCACTGTCAGCTGATTTGTGTATAGAGATGAGAGACCAAGTGTACAAGTGATTAAATGATCTACAGGTGAAATGTGACAGAGAAACAATTTTCCAAAAGTGGTTCACTTGACATAGAATGACTTATGTACAAGAATATACACACACACCTTCTTAAACACAAAAATTGAGTTTGACTATTTTTCTCATTATAAACTTTATGCAACAATAAAAAGCTCATTACCTGTGTATATATATATATATATATATATATATATATATATATATATATATATATATGTATGTTATATATAATAAAAGGTTTAAGTCCCAACCAATATAAGAAAGGGTCTGGAAGGGTCTAGGGTGAAATAACTTTAATCTTAGCTTTGACTGGAAATAATTCACAAGGAACTTATTTTTTGCAGTCGTGTTTGCTGCATAAGAAATTTGCTTTCCAAGTATATATTTCACACTTAACAATATTTGTATTAATTTTAGTTAATTTTTAATTAACTTAAAGAAAACATCTTTAAGGATGTGTTAATGCATAACAACTTACAAGTGTAGTGACTTGTCTTTATGGGTGCTCAGCTACTCTGACCTTGAGCCACATTAGCAAAGCTTCAGTAAATATCAACAAGATCTCTGACCAATAAATATCAAATGTGTCAATGTATTCTGAGCTTATATTAATTATATATTTTTTAAATATTTCATAGAAATGAAGAGTTGACAATCCGCTCCCCTCATGAGGTAATAACATTTTATTCTTGGCTTTGTAGAGATGAACAAAGAGGACAATACCTTTTTATCAAGTAAGTCTTCAATTGTATTGTTTAATGTTGCTTTATAGAAGGTTTGCTGCAGTTTGGTAAGTGGACAAAAAACTAGAATCTCTTTCTTGGGTGGAATCACCAACTCCACATCTGACTTGAGACGCCGAAGCATGAAAGGTGTTAAAATCTAAAAGATAAAAAAATAAATGTATAAAATCTTCAATTTTTCAAAAATAATTTTATCATTTAATACAATTAATGTTGATTACAATACTTAAATGAATTTAAAACACTTCATCCAGTAGAAATCTTTTAGGTCAATTTATCCTATTTTAATAAACTCACTGCACAAGAGAAAATGCCTTAAGAATGAAATCTTAATAGAATAAAAACAAATTTACCTGATGAAGCATTGAAAGAATATGGTCCTTTTGTTCAGTTGCCATAATTTCTTCATTTGCATTATCTTGGCTGATTCTCTCAATATCAAACCAAGATTCAAAGCTGGAGGGGGAAAAAAAATTGTGAAAATGTGTAAAGATGAAAAATCAAATATTAACCTATTCATGTCTGAATTAGCAATTTTAATACAAGAAGATTAACACACAAGTTTAAACACTAAAGCTAATAAAATCATTTTAAACTGGTCAATTGTGATCTTGAAATACATCAAACCTACTAATTTATCTTGAATGATATACAAAATAGAATGAGCTTTTCTGTATCATCTAAAAACAGGAGTCAGGCAAAATGCAGTTATAATAATAATAATAATAATAAAATCATAATCCGCAGAAGTGTAAGTTATTTGGTGATGAGATGAAATGTTTAATTGTAAGCAAATGCAGCAAACTGGCATAAATGGAATACAAGAGCAGGTATGACTGGTTGGGAAAGGTGATCTACTAAGAATTGTGCAAGAGATTAAAATTTGTCATGCTAACAAATAGGATATGCACAAATCAGAATCTTTGAGAAAATCAGACCCACAGAAAAAAATTCTCTGGGATTTTGAGATACAAACAGATCACCAAATCCTGTCCAGAAGATCACAGGTTGTATTAATTGGGAGAGAGAGAGAGAGAAAACTTGACTTTAAGTGAATTTTGCTGTCCCAATAAACTTCACTTCAGAGGGAAAATATAAGAATGGTAAACAAATACTTGGATCTTGCCAGGACCCAAAAAGCTGTAAAACATGACCAACTGATATCAATAGTAGTGAGTGCCCTTGGAATGGTTCCCAAATCATCCAAACCACAGCAGTGTTGAAATCAGTTAGAATACTTTCTGGAGAACTGACGAGACTTGTCACTTCAGTAAAAAAAATTACCAGTTCAAACTCAAGTGAAAATGTTAACAGAAGACATGGTTGGCATAAGGGTCATTTTTGAATAAAATGGACTCAGCGAAACGACAAGTTCAAATTCTAGATGAGGCAGTGTTGTATTTAGTGCTTTTGAGAAAGGTATGAATCCAGTCACTCCTTCCAACCTTAAGTAAATAGTAGACTGGGCTCTCTAACCTTATGAAGGACAACTGATCTAAGAGGAGGAAAAACCGAGTTCAAACCCCTTGTGTGACAGAGTTAATTTGCATCAGTGAGGTGACAAAGCAAGAAATATGAATACCTAAAGCGGTGCAACATTGTATTCAACCTCATTCTGGCAACTCCTTATCCTTGGATAGCTATTGGCAACTTCTGTTCTTCTATATAACCTTGCCTAAACTTTTGATATTCAGAGGTACATCAATAGCCTTGTGAAACTGACAGATGCATAAGAGAATAACAACAATTTACTTCAAAATCCAACCAAATTTTATTATCTGTACACAAAGATGGAAATGAGATTAGTGTTGAATACTGACCTTCGTAAATCATCAAACAGTTCAGGTAAAAGGAAATTCAAAAGTGACCATAACTCGGACAAACTGTTTTGCAGTGGTGTCCCTGTTAGTAAAAGCCGATGAGTTGTGTTGTATAAACGCAGTTCCCTGTGAAATAAGTAAGGTTTCAATTTAGTCAAATAAAAATAAAGAATTTCAATAATTACTTTCCAATTGAAGTGTTGATGTCCTTTCTTAATTCCTGTATGTGTAAATCTTATTCTCATTGATTTTGTCAATACCTCATTTACTAAGCAGTATACAGAGTACTGTAGTATCAATAAAGCTATTTTAAGCAGTAAATGTCCAAGTTCTGAATTAATTCTCAAATCTTATAAAATATTTTTAACAGAGAAATAAAATTCAGGACTTAATATAAGCAAAATATACTGAATAATACAAGAGCTGCTTTTCAAAGCTAAAATTTAATAATATCAAGTAATTTTTATTGAATTTGCTTATAATAAAAAAAACTAGATGTTATACAACTGGAAACAATTTACATTTTTAAAAAGTTTTACAGCAGGATAATTCTTTTATAGTTTCCTATAGTCACAACACTCTAAACATTTTATATGATCATCCACCTGTGTATTCCAGTCACACATGCACAAGAATTTTACTAAATGCAGGTTCTAAGAAATTAAATTATAAGAAATCAAACCAAATCTTAAATTTAGAAGAGGCTTAAGTTATTTAATCCAATCATTCAATTTAGGTAAAAACGTATTGCTTGGCAATTACACAAGAATGCTACGTGCAATCCTGAACAAGTCCTGGCAGCAACACCCCACAAGACACCAACTGTACGGCCACCTGCCCCCTATCACGAAAACTATTCAAGTTAGACGAACCAGACATGCAGGACACTGCTGGAGAAGCAGAGATGAACTCATAAGAGATGTACTCTTATGGATCCCCACACATGGCCGCGCAAAAACAGGGCGACCAGCTCGAACGTACATTCAGCAGCTATGTGAGGATACAGGGTGTTGTCCTGAAGACCTACCTAGGGCGATGAACGATAGGGAGGAGTGGCGAGAGAGGGTCAGGGATATCCGTGCTACCAGCACGATATGATGATGATGATTTAGAAAGTTAGTCACAGGTTTTAGTCTTCTTTTAACATTACTTGAGATTTTTAGAGTATTGGACAAAAATGGTTTAATTATTACATGTAAAGGGATCTACCTTAGAGATTTTCACCATAACAAATTCAAACACAGAAACTGCCATTACTCATATCAAGACAAATGTTTTGAAAATTATATGTCGATTTGTGAGGGAGTTAGAAGCAACTTTTAAATCACAAAATAAATGACAAAAAAAAATTAAGGTTCAATTTTAAAAAGTCAAGAAACAAAAATATTATAAAGAACACAAAAACACTATGTGAATAAAATCAAAATAATAAAAAGCAGTACCTTGCCTACTAGAATAAAAATAAATACTGTATAGAACAACAACCAGAAAAAACATCATTGAACTAATAACATTTCCTTTCTCCTAAAATAAATAAAAACTAGCAGGACCCATGGAACTTATACTGAACAACAAACAACCACAATAAAAATCAAAAGAAGCTAATTAAGTAAGAAAGGATGATTTGCATCAGATCAAACACTGCATTCAATTCCAATGGAATAGATCTGTGCTAACTTTATTTATTCTCATTAAGTAACATAGTAAACATAAATTATTGTATACTGGTTTGTTGAAGATCTAACTAACTCTGAAGTTCTAACATCCAACAATATGCTGTTGAAGGCCAAAAAAGAAAAAAAAAAAAAAAGCTCCACAAATTCCTCAGTACAAGCAATACCATTATCTACAAAGTAGAATATGTAACTACATATTGATCTAGTTGTTTCAGTAAAATTAAATACTAATAAATGATAGAAGCGGTAAGTATTATATAGATTGTTATTGTATATTTTCAAATTATTTATTGCAAGAGTCACAATAGGATTTATATGTAATAAAATTGCAAATCATCTTTTTTTTTTTTTTTTTTTGCTTAAATAGCCTCTCTCGACTTTTTCATTGTGTGGAATTTTCTATGGGTCCTGTTCATATTATTACCATATAAACTCTAATAATGAACAACACCTAACTTCTCATCCCAAAAAGGTGTTTTTATCAGCGAGGACAGGCCTAGAAACAAACTTTGATGCTAACACAAAAAGAGAATTATAATATAGATACTTGGACAATGAAACCAAAGTGATTTATATTGGTATTTGTACTCATATGCAAATATGTTACTAACTTGGGATTTATAAGTTGATCTACCTTACCAAAAGGTCCTAATTGGCATCTTTTAGCCATATCAACATTTCCCTTGCTAGATGCTTCTTAAACCTCACAGTTCTCACACTCAACTGCATATTATTACATTTGGTGTAAAATCTAAGAGGTAAAAGGGTCATACATTCAGTCAAACACATTAAGCAATCATTTTTAATATGTTATATAAATATATACACTGTGGTGGCTGTTATCCTGCTTTTGAAAAATTATCTTTTTTTTCTCTTGGTCAGTAAGTCATATTTTGTTATTAATGTCAGCACACACAAATATAAATCATATTTAAAAAAATATCTTTGCTTTTACATTATTAACACAAACCAAAAATTTATTAAGCCATTTTGATACATCATATCAATTGACAACATAAAATTTGACTATGTTTCTTAGAGGGAAGTAACAATTGTCATTAGAGTTTCTCATGAAATATCAAGTGAACCACATAATTTAAAAAAAAAAAAAAAAAAAAACAGGATGCAATAATACAGAGGGCAAGTTTGCTTTTTGACCTCCACTAATATTTACAAATATATTTTCAGGTTTCTTAACTGTACATTTCAACTGTGAAAGCAACAATTCTCAGAGAGAGAGAGAGAGAGAAAGAGAAAGGAATCTGCTCACTATCCTGGTGGACCAATGACACTCCCTAATATCCCTTTGCAAAATCTCCTAAGCAGCAGCAGTCCAAGCCAGAAAGTCTTCAAGTGGCCCTTGACATGACTTTTGAATGGTTTGTAATAGGAACATTTTATTTTGTAACTCAGAAAATATCCATTTTGTTTATCTCCCATCCTTAGGCTATACAAAATATTAACCAGCACTGATTTTAACAAATATTTTTTCCTATTTGATCCCTTATCAGAATAACTTTCAGTTTACTTCAGGGTATGGAGAAATATGTTACGAATAAATTTATTAGAGACACAGGCGATACTGAGTGTTATATATTGGGAGAGGGGCATTAAAACTGTTACAAAGTTTGTAGAAAAAGCCATTAGGCGGCTTTGGATAAAGTGAGCAAGTCCATGGATAATTGTCGTTAGAAGTTGAGAAGTGATCAATCTTAGCTGAGTCACCTGGGCAAAGGGGGTCAGATGATGAAAGAACTTAAACCCATCATTGATAAAACATCTCAGTGCATCTATAAAGCACCTAGTAAATTTAAACATTTTCAGTACAGTTCAGGACTGATTCCCAAATGAAACATTTGTTTTTATCACAATTATTTAAACAGACCTCAATATAAAGCAATAGATGTGTCATTTTACTTTGTTATAATAGAGTTAAGTGAATTATTCATATAAAACTATTCATAGAGATAGCAGATTTTAATGAAAGCCACTTACAATTCTCCTAAAAAGGTCACTTAGTTGAATAAAAAAACCTTTACTATCATAATTAACATCTACTTAGGAAAACAAACAACAATAAAAATCTAAAACATTTGGTGAACAAAATTTCTCAATAGCAGTAACATTACATTTATTAGTAGGTCAGTTTTACAGTATGTCAACCCTTGTTGGGTTATTTAATGCCAAAGTTAGTCTTTTTTTTTTCTTTTACAAACAATTAGATGATTTCAAATAATCAAATAAGTTCCTATTTAATGATTTGAAAACAATCCCTTCAATTAACTATTCCTATCTAATAGTAATTATTTACATGCCTTTAGATTTAATTCACAAATTTAGACAGGCAAATACTTCATATTTGATTGTAATATCAATGTTTTAAGAGTTAATGTATCAATATGGTCCGAAATCATTTTGAACATTATCTCAAAAATCTATTTGATCAATAAATTGGACATTAAAAGATATTATCACTCTGGGTTAGAATATAGCTGGAAGTAATGGTAATGAAGAAGTGACTTACACTCCCCCAGAGAACCTACACTAGAGCCACATATCTGAATGCATTCATCATATTATATATTATTTAAACAACTCCAGCAACAAAAATAGATTGAAAGAATTTAACACCAATAAAAACATTAACAATTGCATTAAATGGATCCTAACAGGATGCTATTATACCTTAGTCAAATTACATTGAAAGCAACAGCCGCTCATCAGATGACCCAAGTTAAGCAGCAATGAGCTTATTCACTATTAGATTGATGACCATTTAAGAACAGCAGAATAAGCAAAGCTTACTTGATAACTTTGGTACGTCACATTGCATAATGGTTAATAAGTTTAATTCTTACCAAAGTACTACATACTTCTGGTAAAGTTTACTCACTAGGATGTTATGATGCAATATTGATTTTCATTGGAAAACTATTTTTTAAGATATTTTTTTTTCTTAATTCTGTATTTTGAGGGATTGACCTGAAGATTACTTTGTAAAATAAAACTACACCACCCTTAAAATCATTACATTTTGTAGTGATTTATTTATTTTAATTAAAAGATATTCATTTTTACATATTCTAATATTTTTAAAAATAGTATTACTATAACTACTACTTGTGAATTTTAACATTTTGTATTGAGTTTGAGGTCAACAGAACATGAAAGATTGACAAATATCTTTTCCCAAACATCCTTAGTTATGAATGCTG
This sequence comes from Sepioteuthis lessoniana, assembly GCA_963585895.1. Lineage (NCBI taxonomy): Eukaryota > Metazoa > Mollusca > Cephalopoda > Myopsida > Loliginidae > Sepioteuthis > Sepioteuthis lessoniana. The sequence continues at coordinate 2,496,092 of OY757916.1, read as the reverse complement.
ATAGAACCAGAAAGATTTTTAGCTTTTATACCCAACAAATATGTTGTACTCATTCAATATTGAAAATTGGTCAAAATGAATCTGATGATTTTGGTGATCCATGTTGATAAGTTCTTTAAGCCTCTCAGAATGAAATTGAGGATTATTTCAAATTCCTAATCTTTATTTGTGGATTACACTCACCAGAGAATTTAGACACAGCTACTGTAATCCTGCCGTCACCCCAAGTATCTTAATTAAATGTCAATGGCTATTTAAAATCGGATGATAATGCTACAGCCTTCAACATAACTTTGATTGATTCAATGAGAAGGGAAGAATTTATAAAGAAAAAAAAAAAGGCTGTACTGAATGCTGCTAATGGTTGAAACTGTAAAGAATGGCAATTTTCTATGGTTTTGTCTATAAAAATATAAAGATGCAAAATGTGACAAAAATAAGCCCCTGTCTGCATCCAGTGATGAGGCTTTAGACTAACTTTTTCCACCACTGTCCTGAAATCCAAAATTTTAACTGTTCTGAAATCAATAATAATAATAAATAAAATTATCATCCGTAGACGTTATTAGCATAAATACCCTAAGATTGCTTGGTGTGTTGAGTTTTGAAATTATTGTCTGTTCATTTTGTTTTTAAGAAAACCATCCATTAAACAAGGATGTTGGGTTGGATTTAACTTGTGTGAAATAAAAGCAAATTTTCAAGTCATTGAAAACAATACTTTTAATTAATACAAAAAGTACAGAGAAATGAAATAAAACCTGATTAAAAAGATTCCTTAACCGTTTTAAAAAAATCTTTTTCAAAGATTTTGATAAATTCTTTTTTCTTTTTTTTTTTTTATTCAAACAAATAAAAAATTTTAAATAATAATAATAATAAAAAAGTAAAAATCTAATTTTTCTTTGTTTAAAGGTGGATTATACTAATTTCTTTTTTCTTTAAATTGACTGCCCCATAGAGTGTTACAAGAGGGCTCAGTGTCCACAGGACAACAGGACACATCAATTTTGAGCCCTAGTGGAGTCACTCTTAATTATCATAACTCGCATATTCACACAAATCCAGAAAAGTAAATAATACCTTTAAGGATCCCATCTATGAATCAAATCTATTTGAGGTGTTTAGAATGATTCTAAACTACATTAATGCATTGGGTCTAAAAACATTGATATCATAATCAAGTATAAAATGCTTACCAGTCTAATGTGATTGTGAATTATATTTAATTGCTTGCAAATTATTAGTAAGAGTTAAGAATAATTGAAAGCTATATAAAGGCTTGTAAATTCTTAATATTTGATAGGAATAATTAACTGGAGATAATATCAATAAATTATCATAGTCAAATAGGAAGTTACAACTTTAAAAATAAATGTTGAAAAAAAAAAATAAATGTTGAAAAAAAAAAAAAAAAAAGTCAATCGAAACCATGTTATTACTAGAAAAGACTTTGGAAACAAATAAGGACTGACATTACTAAACCAACCAACCAACCCAAAAAAAGTTTATAAAATAAAATTGGATGTTGTCACAACAATGGTAATTAAAAACTTACAAATCAGCCAACCCAAGTCAAAATGTTCAAATAATCATTTTGTATGAATTATCTATTAAACTTGGTTTAGTCTGGCTCATAGGTTGCTTGTAATGCTGCTGTTCCAATGTGGTCACCCATCTAAGTTCTGAGTAGGCTCATTATGGCTTAACTTTAATGATCTAGTTGGAACTAATGCTTTCACTGTGACTGATTAAGCTAAGCTGATTTCATTCTCTATTTATGAATATTTACTCAATTTGCATTGCCTTCTCAGATGAACTGAAAAAAGCAAAAACAGAATAAGAAAGTTACAATCAAATTGAAAAGAAAATCAATTTATAATTATGAAATTTTGCAAAAACAAACAAAAAAAAAACTGTATGTGAAACATTTTTAGCTGACTTTAAGTCACTATTGGCTGATCTTTGATTATTCCACTTCAACAATGGGTAACAATAATTCACACAACCTCAATGACAGCAATTTAACCAAAATGAACACTTTCCACTCTTTCCTTTCTAATCAATTCATAATCAACTAAGGACAAAATCTTTGGTGTTATTACTGAACTAAAAATGAAATGAATATTCAGATATTTTAGCTAATATCATTCACAGTACATAGCCAATGTATCCATAAAAATTATTTGACATCAACAGCTTGAAAAATGACCTATAAACCTAATAAGTAATGTTTAATGAAATGCTTCCCCCACCACTTTTGAAGTTTGAAAACTGAAATCCTATCCATGACTTCAGGCTGATTATTATTAATTGCTATGAGGAAGATTTTTTAAAATATTATAAGATAAATCCACATGAAAAAGAGATTTGACAATTATACTTTTGATAATATCTCAAAGCGAAAATTGTTCCAGGAAAAATTTCAATTTATAGAAAATTCTAAGTGACACTCAAGAGATTTATTAATGGGAACATTTCTGTTTTTAATCTGGATTGTTAATCTAAACAAAAAGTTATGGAATCATTTTATATCACCAGTTTGAAGAATTACCAAGAACCCAAATGAGAATAACATTTAAATACATTTTTTTCTTTCAAAGTTTGAAATTCTATCCATTTTCTAAGAACATAATTTTTGGCTGATTATTGTTAATTCTTATGAGGAACTTTTTCTTTTTTTTTTAAATATGAAAACCCTCCTCCTACAAATCCACATCAAAACATTCAGACATTTATAGTGTCACGTGGTCTCCCACTAAGAGAGGAGAAATAAGGAATTTCCACTACCATACGTGTTTGAATTAGCGAAAGATTGACCATTAAAAGACAAATAAAGAATGTAGGTCAACTTCAGCTGGCCGTTGAAGGAAGGAAAAAAAATGTGGGTCAGGCTATCTGTACTTCGTGACCTTACTTGGGTCGCCTGACAGGGGAAGGAAGAAGGTAGAAGCCAAATGATTGGCTAGAACCCTAAAACGGAAGTGGCACCGCACCTCCTTCCGTCAGCGGAAATAGGGAATAAGAAAATGAGTTTTTGGAACAGACGTCGTCGTGAACAGATGGGGCGAATTCAGTGCCAAGACTCCGGGTAAAGGACCGAAATAGAGTCCTGGACAAGTCTCCATGCCTTCAAGCCAGATATATATATATTTAAAAACTTCGCCAGCCCGTAAAAGAGAAAATGTTCTCCACAGGAATCCTTCGGAAAAAGATAAGTAAACTATAAGACTGTTTCTCCCTATACCCAATTATATATCCTCTTTCTCTCTCTCTCCCAATTTGAACAAAGACTAAAGAAGAAAGAAAAGAAAAGAAGAAAGACATTTATGTTTATGTACTATCCGTTAATAATATAGCCGACGCATTGAATATGTGTATCCACATGTGTACTAAAAAGATTGATATATTTTAATATTCCCATGTGTTGAAGTTGTTCATTTGTGTCATCTGCTACCCAGTTGTTATTTCATGTTTCTTGTTAAATCCAATTTGCTCCAAAGAAAATTTTACTTTATTGAACTAAGTTAACTTTTTTCTTCTTTTTTTTTTTTTTTTTATTACTGTCATCATATTTACCAAACACCAAAAAATCTGTCACTGACACTGGATGGCCCATTTAAATGATTAACTGCTAGTTGATTAAGTTGACCACAAATGTCAATAGGTACTTTTCCTTTTACTAAAGAAAGACATTTCACTAGATGCAAATGAATTTACCCACACACATACAAGTAGCATGATCTGCCAGATTCAAAAGTGCCATTATGCAGGTACTAGAAGCTGTGATTGGATAAGAGCAAAAGCAGTAGCAACTATTTTAGTCATCGTTATGGCATGGAATAGTGAACATTCTACATTTCTGATTGGATGATTTATTTTACTACATGCTAACATGGCGAGTTAAAAAAAGGACAATATAGTTTTCAAGCAGAAAACCAAAGATTTTTAAAAATCAAATTCATTTTACTAAACCTAAGACAAGTTTAATTCCTAATTTACGACTGCAGGACAAATAAAAAAAGACTAACTGGCTATCAAGAAGTTGCGAACACTTTCAGTTTCTACTTTGTGCTCAAATTTACTAAACACTGAAACAATTTATGTGGAAATTTATTAATATCTTGTTATTCTACAAGAATTTTCCAATCCTAGGAAAATGTGGATAAAATAAGCATTTTAGAACACTTCATTTATTTTAAGAGTAACCTAAATAAATTGCTAAACTAATATCAACACCATATTTTACAGAGTTTTTTTTCTATCCATCAGGAATTTAGTTTCATTGTAGGTCTAGGTCATCAGCAACAAAATTTAAGATGTTAGATCTAATATTCATTGCTATTGGCTAGAAATAAGATTTTAAAATAAAATTAATGGATCTGATGAGCTTGATAGGCTTGAATAAGGAATCTGATGAGCTTGATAGGCTTGAATAAGGAAAAATAACAAGATTATAATTCAACTTTAAAGCAACACTTTAATTGTAACATCTACTTCTCTAATCTTATTTAAGTCTTATCACATTTTGGTTCTTAGGATTTGAGAAATGATATATTTGTAAAATCGCTAAGTCTGCAACTTCTTATTTGTAATACAATTATTGAATCAATCATAGAAAACAGTCTTTAACAATTTTAAATTTTAATATCAAGTAAAATTGATGTAACTCTTTTTTCCAACCTTTTTAATTAGTTACACACAATGTCTTCAAAAGTTAATGAGGTCAGATTATTTTAAAATCTTTAATAAGAATATAAGAATCAAGGGCAACCCATAGGCTCCCTTTTCAATAGCTACTACACCGAGGTGTAGGGTAGAGTGCTACTCCTTTCCTTTGATTGCTCCACTTACACTTGATTCGCATCACATAATGCTGAGTGTTAAGCAAGGAGGCATCAAATAGTATTTTTTGAGTCTTTGATATGATTTGACCTGGGATTGAGCCCTGGTTTCCCCAGACCATTGGTGAACACTCTAACCATTATACCAATTAAACCAATTTTTTGGTTTTATACCTACATAAAATCATATTACAATAAAACTTCTTCCATCTACTTTCCTGCATGAAACTGAAGAGTTGAAATAGAGAATGTCAAAGTTTCTTTTATACGGATTGAAGTATATTTAATTTTTTTAAGGCAATTACTATCTAAGGGAGGTTACTCTTACAATGAGACAAGAGTTACCTCTCTTAAGGTTTAATAAGGTTGTAAAATGTTTTGACGTTTATAACAAAATTGTTTTTGTTTTTATGGCATATCAACCTTTGTAGGTTATTTAACGCCAAATCCATTTTTATGTAAATAATCTGTTCTATTGAAAACAGTTCAGTTTAGCATAAGTACACAGTTTAATTGTCAAAAACATTTCCATTTCAAACTATTTAAGCAGTTATATGTAATAATTCAGTTAAGTGTAAATACAGTTTTAATGTTGAAAAACAGTTCTATTTGAAATAATTCAGTTAAGCATAAGCACGCAGTTTAAGTGTAAGTACGGTTTAATTGTCAAGAACGTTTCTATTTTAAGCTATTCAGTTTAGTCAATTCATTTTAGCATAAGTATGCTGTTAGTTCTATTTAACCCATAGATAGGACCCTTATCAGGTGCTACCAGTCCGGGCCAGAGTGGACCTGGGAGCGATGGCAATGAAGGGGTACTCCGCATTCCCCAAAGCTCCAGCATTGCTGGAACCTCACCATCAGATTGTTTAGTGTCATATCTAGGACATTCGTTGCGGGGAGGGGGTCTTACTCCTCTGCAGAGAACCAGTCAGTGTATTCTACAGCCCCAGCCGACTGGGCAATAAAAAAATTGCGAAAGAATATGGTCTGAATGCACTTGTGAATATAAATTCTATCAATTTTTGAATAGACTTTTTTTTTCTGAATAGTGACGTTCAAGTCATGCATGTTGTTAATTTAGAACCTCAAACAAGATTCAATAAATTCAAGTCTTGTTGAAGGTAATTTTTTACTTCCAAACAATGCTATTTAATTAAGTCACAGAATGTACAGAATGTATCTGAGTATTGCAATTAAAAAATAAAAGATAAAAAAAACAATGAAAAAAATCAAAGATAATGCTTCATCAAAAAATTTGAATATTTATCTAAAAATCATAAAATAATTTTTTTAAAAATTATTTGAAGAAACTTCAAACCCATTTCGATACATTTTAATCATGGCATATTTTTACAAATTATTAACTTTTTTCAACCCACCACCTTCAATTTTACTTAAAATTAGCATGAGCAACTTTTGAATGCAAAAAATATCTACTCTGCATTCATTTTGACTTTTTTCAAATCTTAAAAGTCTCAAAAAATTTATAGATTCATCTTGAAAGAGGTAAATGACTTGAATGAATATAAAATAAGCAGCAGACAGGATATTCTGATTAATTTCTCAAATATTTCTCTTGTGGTTATCTAGTCAATCTCATTCAATGAGCTCTTATATGATACAATGAACAATTTGGGACATAAATAATCTTTTCAGTGTGATTACCTTTTTAATTTGGACAAGTTCATCTCTTAAATTAATCATAGCAATAATGTTGAGTTTCTGATATGGAAAATTTATGAAGACACAATAGTCCAATATGATTTTCATGGATTTATTAAATGAGCAAAAGCCTATAGAAAAATCAATAGGGTAAGAATCAACCTGCATAGATTGACATTATTAAAAACCTATCTTTTTCATATCATGAAATCAGGCAGCTGGTCTTTCTGAACAAAATTCTAAATATTAAACTATTTATTTTTTATAGGGTTTTCACATTTAAGAAAGGATTTGATATAAAATTCTTTTGGTCATTTATAAGAAAATTAATTTTTTAAAATAATATTTCAAAGAGAAAAATAGAATTCAATCTTAATTCAACAATGAATTTAGTTCTTCAAAATAAAATTCTATGAAAAATGTATATAAACACTTCAGTAGTATAAAGTATAAAACACACCAAAATAAAAATAAAAAAATAAAAAAAACTTCCAAATTATTTCAATTTTGATTTTACATTTGTACATTTAAAATGGCTTCAAATGTCCAGAAAAAGAAATCAAAGAATAGTTTTAAAAGACATAAACTCGAATTATAAGATTGGACATGTTTAAAAATTAAAATGGACACAGAAGAAATAGAGTTGAAATTCTTACAATATATTCTCAAAAGAAAAACAGGAAGGAAAAGTGTTTAAAAATAAAGAATCCCATAACAATCCCAAAGACTTGTGACTTACCTAATAAGACGACAATAGGTATTTTTTATTCTTTGGCCTTCATCAACAATAAGGTATTTCCACTTGATATGAGATAACAATTTACGATCATTCATAATAATTTCATATGAGGTTATGATGACAGGTAACACAATGACATTGTTATCTAATTTCTTGACTTTTACCATCCTTTTCCTGAGAGTGGAACGAGTGTTTCGATCTCCATGGTATAGAATAACAGGAAGCTAAATAAGAGAAAAAAAAAGATTAATTTTCAACAGGTAAAAAAAATGTTACCTAATGAGGTTTTAACCTCATTTAAAAGGCACAAACGTTTTAATAGAAATTGAAACTTGTGTTTTCTACTAGTTTATTTTCTCTATAGAACATATATCGTAATTTTCAAAATCCAATTATTATTCTAAAATTTTCATCAATCAAGTTTTTATAGTGTTTTAATACAATATAATCTATTTTCTTGAATTTCTAAGTTTTATTTTCCTGTACATTTGTAATTACACTGCTACATTAAAAATTCTTTCACCAACAATGTTGTTAATGGCACTGTTTTCTAAAAAATCAAACTGATTACAATGACATTAAAGTTTATCACATCACAAACAATTTCACTTGGTTTCATTACCATAATGAGTCACATGAGAGTTTTTTTTTTTATTGGCAATCCAAAACCAAAAAGAATAAATAAAAGAGCTGATACTAAAAATTATTCCTTACCTGTGGAGTAAAACGTTGAAATTCTGACACCCAGTTAGGAATTGTAGACAGAGGAGCACAAACTAAAAATGGTCCTTTGACACCCATTGAGGCAAGATGACTCACTAAAGCAATACACTGAACAGTTTTCCCAAGACCCATCTCATCAGCCAGAATTCCATTCACACCATTTTCATAAAGCATCTAAAAGAATGTAAAAAAAAAAAATAAGAGGGGGGATATTTTTATCATTATTATTATAATAAAATGTCTATTTTTTTGTTTGTAAATCTTGCTAAACACATTAAAAATCTGGATTACTTTAAATATATTTTTATATTTGCTGAAGGAATCTATTTTCATTTTTTTTAACACATAATTTTTAAGTGTTTAAATCAGAACAAAAGATTTGCTTTGTCAATCAACTGATATATTAATTTAGAAAAAAAATTGTAAAATTATATAAATATAAGTCTAATCATCAATTAAGCTATCAAAAATTCATATTTCCTTTAACTGAATATTTGCAAAATTTAATATACAGACAGCATGCAGAGATATAAATATGAAATGTAAAGAAAAAAAACCTAAAAAGAATTTTTTTATATTAATTATTTTACTTGACTATAACGACAGATATTGGAGGAGGGGGATGACCAGTGACAGTTTGGATCTTTCAATTTCTTTCTTTTTAAGATTTAAAATTTTTTTATTCATTTTGATACCAATTTTTTTTCTCAGGAACACCAGAAAATGGATATAATTTAATCAGATTAATATGAAAAACAATTGTTATTAAACTGGTGGGAAATTAGTAAATATTTTAACATTTAATTGAATTCTGGCACTAAAAGTGATGGTTACCTTCAACCAGTTGTAGCCATCTATTTGATATGACCGTAACACACCACCAGTAAACAATAAAGGTTGAGAAATCGGAACAGGTTCACCATTTATTTTTCGGTTGTATAAGGCATTGGTACTTTCATCTAAAGATGAATCATCCTCCTATGAGAGAGAGAGAAAGGAAAAAAAAAAATTTTAACAAAAAAATCTTTCCAAACTTTATTTTTTTCTTTTAACTGGGAGGAAAAAAGTACATTCATAAAATAGAACCAACTTTACAGGTTTTTTTTCCTTGCAAAAAATTAGCCATAAGTATTTCATATAACTTAACTTATACCACATAAGAAAGTCCATGGAAATTATCTTGCTTAATCTGAAAACGAATATGGCATGTAGCTTTCTTAAACATTGTCATAGAATTAAACATTAATAAAAAAGAGTTAAAAATGATTAAAAATAAAATAAAATAAAGGATGATAACAAGGTTTACTTTTAGAAATAAGTTATTTTGTTGTCAACATTCATAAAACAAGAAAACAGCATCCTTATGCAATAAAAAGAACCCAAGTAATGCCATTCACTCAGAAAAACTTAAGAAAGCACAAAGTGAACTAATTAATGCATACGAAAAAGAACAAATAGAAAACATTCAAAGCCAGATCAATAGAATTAGAAATTCAGTTAAAGATAGACAATCTCAAATAGTGTGGTAGATAGTAAATCGAGTGAGTAAAAGAAAGAGTACCTCCATTGCTAAACTAAAAGCTGCCAGCCAAGAAGAACAAATACACGTGTGGAAAGAACATTTCAAGAATTTGCTTGGAAAATACCCTAAAGTTACAGATAAACCTAACAGGAAAATTATTAATAACCAACTCGACATCAAACTAGAACAGTTTACTTAAGAAGAACTTGACGTTGTACTAACAAAAATTAAAAACAGTAAATTTGCCAGTATTGATGAAATACCACCAGAAGTATGGAAGACAAGGAAATTTGATGACCTACTCCTCTGATACTGCAATGCCATATATAACCAGAACATGATAGAGAGATGGACAAAAGGTTGCATCCTCCCTTTCCCCAAGAACTACTGAGGTATAACCCTCACTTCCATAGCAGTTAAGATTTATGATGCTCTATGCCACTGGATTCAACCAGAAATTGTGAAAATTCTTAGGAAGAATCAAAATGGTTTTTGGAAAAACCAAACCACATTACAGATTCTGACAATCCGTTGAATTTTAGGAGTTTGTACAAAAAACCTTGAGGTGACACTCTTTTATGCAAATTTCTCCAAGGCATTTGACTCCATACACAGAGGGAAGATGGAGCAAATACTTCTAGCATATGGTCTCCCCAACCATAACAATGCTCTATAAAAACACAAAAACAAAAGTTTGCTCACCAGATGGAGAAACAGACTTCTTTGACATTGTTGCTGGTGTTCTACAAGAGGATAAATTAGCCCTTTATCTATTAATAATCTGCCTAGACTATGGTTCAAACGTCAATAGAGCTAATGAAAGAAAATGGCTTTACACTAAAAAAAAAAAAAAAAGGCAAGAAGCAGACCATACCCCGCACAAACTATTATGAGTGCAGACTACGCAGACAACTTAGTGCTTCTGGCAAATACACCGACCCAAGCCAAATCCCTGCTGCATAATCGGGAGCAGGCAGCACGTAGTATTGGCCTCCATGTTAATGCAGACAAAACAGAATTCGTATTTTAATCAAAAAGAAGACATCTCCACACTAAATGGTGGTTGTCCTAAACTAATGGACAAGTTCACCTACTTTGGAATCAGCATCTCATCTACTGAAAATGACATCAATATGCGATGAGCAAAGGCATGGACTGCTATCAATAGGTTATTCCTCATATGGAAGTCTGACTTATCGGATAAAATAAAACAATTTTTTCCAAGCAGCAGTTGTGTCAATTCTACTATATGGATGCACTACATGGACACTGACTAAGCATATAAAGAAAAGGCGAGACGGGAATTGCACAAGAATGCTACAAGTTATATTGAACAAATCCTGGAAGCAACATCCCACAAAACAGCAGCTGTACGGCCACCTACCTCCCATCTCTAAAACCATCCAAGTAAGATGGACAAGACATGTGGGACACTGCTGGAGAAGTAAGAACTAACTCATAAGTGACATTCTCCTATGGAGCCCTTTACACGGACATGCAAGTGTTGGAAGGACAACCAGAACTTATCTACTACAACTCTGTACAGACACAGGATGTAGTCTAGAGGACTTGCTGGAAGCAATGGATGATAGAGACAAATCGCAAGAGGCAGGGAAATCCAAGCTAGCTGTGAGACATGAATATTTATAAAAAGGAATCTCTGAAATATTCCTATCTTATACTATGCAAAATGCTTTTAAATGAAATCACTAAGAAGAAAAGAAATAAGTTGATGGGGATTTTCTTTAAAAATCTTAGTAGAAGAAATATAAATCAACATCTTTCCAGTTTTATACTGAGTGATGTCCTTGTAAGTCTTCTAAAAGTCATCATACTAATAAGTCATTTCCAATACGAAGATGAAGACTACTTACAAAATCTTCACAAATTTCTTCAGGCTGATCAACATCTTCATTTACTTTGTCTGGAGCATCAGTAAATTTAGCTTTCTTGCAATCCTTAAAAGAAAAAAAGGAAATAATGTACATTAGCAAATGGGGGGGGGATACGTCTATTTATGAACTTTTTCATTGTAACTACTTTAATTTTCAAAGCAAACTGAATATAAAATAAGATTTGAAATGAGCAGAACAAACAATATAAATTGTAATTTTTGAATAACTTTGCCAGCAATAACCAGTTTACTTTATTCTCAAGTATACAAAAAGATTTAAAAAATCTCTAAGTAATTGATAGAATGTCTTTATAAAGCAATTATAAAAATGCTTCTTAATTTGAAATCTAAAACAACCTAATCTTATCAAGTGATTACTTAAAATATGACATCAAATGAAAATGTAATACAACTAAAACAAATTTATACAATTTTTTTCTTATTAGAATCAAAATGTAGAAGGAATATTTAAAAATGAAGGCGTCTGTAAAGGAAATAAAAAAAAAATAAAGGCTAACATTTTTTTTGATTTAATTCATAAAATATGAACATTAATGAAAATACTCACAGGAATCTCAGTAGAATCAGGTGAGGATCGTTTCTTTTTTGATAGTTTAGAACCGTCACCTGAAAAGTAAAAAGAAAATAAATTCTAATTCAAAATCCTTAAAACTAATTTTAAATTTTGGAAGTCTGAGACATTAAAATACAATATGTTACAAGGAAAACTTAAAAATTAAACCCTTGAATTGAAGTGAAATGTAATTACAGCCAAATAAAAATCAACCCAACTTTTTAAAAATTTATGATATAGGTAATTCTCTTGTTTTTGTGTTTTTTTTTAAAATATTAATAGAAAATTTAATGAAAGATTTTTCAAATTTAGCATTAGAGTAAGAAATAAATACCGTTGAATTACTTCCCTTTCAATCACGATTTCCTCTATTTATTTTAAGTGTTACACAATTTATTGTCCAGGTTAAAAGCACAGAGTGGTAAGGATAACCCTAAGTAGAACTTTAAGACATTCTTTCGATGCAGGTATCATTTAGGAACAAGAAAAGAGAAATCTTATTTAAGAAATTGCAGTTTACCAAAACTTTTCTCATTCTCCAAAGTTAACTGCACAAGAAAAATAAAATTTTAAATGTTATTGTTAAGTAAAAAGCTTTCATTTCTAATTCAGATATCAAAAGTGCAATACAGCAGGTATTTTTGTCTGCCATGAAAAATAACTATTAAAATAGCTAAATTCTTTTAAATAATGAAGGAGATGAGTGCGTCATTTTCTACATACTTGACTGTTCTTTTTCAGTCATAAGTGTTTCACTTGACTGCTTCATCTGAAGAGAAAAGAAAAACCTTATCAAAATACAGAATTGAAAAATAAACAAGACAAATGTTTTTAAGAGATTGGTTTCTTTCTTAAGAAAAGAATTTTAAATATTTTAAATGAAACATACAACAATTTTAGTAAAAGAAAATAATACTATAAAGTGCTCTACAGAAATAATCTAAAAAAGATAACGAAGCTGATTTTTGGAATACATAATAGTTCTAGTTTCATCAAGTAAAACTGATCTCAAAGGTTTTCACATACCAATTTTAATTTCTCTTCTCTTCTCCGTTCTTGCCTGGCTTTCATTTGGGTCATCAATTTTTTGTTTCTGGCTTCCTCTTCTTCCTGCCTTTTCATTCGCTGGAGCAAATATTGAGTGTAGGCATTACATTTTTCCAGAAGAACTTGCAGTCGTTGGTACCTCACCTTTCGAGACATTTCATTCATGTTTTTCCAGCACTGTCAAAAGAGAATTGTTATAAAAAAAATATTGCTATTATAATTCTGTAGGATATTAGTGAACCATCTGGTTATCATACTCTGACCAACTGCACTTTTACTTTTTGCACAAGTAATGTTTTTGGTTGCTTCCACGGCATTATGATCTAATTTCAACTCTTAAAACATAAATTCCCGATTCAGACTACAATGTACATTCATCTGTGCAACTTTCAAATCACACACAGGATAAAGCAATGTATAACATGTTAGCACACTAACTACCACAATACTATCAACCACAATGAGTACCTTCAAAATACCTTTGTAAATTCAAGAGACTGTAGCACTAAGTCAAATGTGTTCATCACAGAATTATCAGTAAAGATAAAAACTCGGCAAGGATTAATAAGATCAACCAAATCACTGAACATTCACCTACACATATCTTTTGAGGTGTATACAAGTTACTCATTCTTAAGAGAATAATAATGGTCAATGTAAGTAAGTAAAGTAGGCGACCATAGTCGAGGGTGACCCGAAGGCTCCCTTTTCGATAGCTTACTACACCAAGGTGTAGGGGAGGGCGCTACTCCTTTCCCTGGATTGCTCCACTTTACCCTTGATCCATACCTTATAATGCTGAGTGTTAAGCAAGGAGGCATCAAGTACCATTTTTTGAGTCTTTGGTATGACTCGACCTGGGATTGAACCCAGGTCTCCCGGGCGATTGGCGAACACTGTCACATTTACCTGTAAGAATTTAGGTTATGTTTGGTTTATTAGTTTAATGGCATCTCAACTCCTTGTGGGTAATTTAATCCCAAAATTTAATGTTTAAATGTTTGATTACGATCATAACAAGATTTTTTATGTTCCATTAAATTTTTTAAATTGCACTTTTTATTCATCGAAAATCATTTGTATGGTTTTAAGTATTCCTGTCTAATACTAATAATTTAGTTGTATGGTTTCAAGTATTCCTGTCTAATACTAATAATTTTCAAGCAGATTTATAAGGGGAACATAACAGGTACAACACCTGGTTATCATGACAATGAAGAGTGATTCCAACTCTATAATTGGAAACTCACCACCAGATGCAGTTAAGAGTCCGATTCGCAACACAAAGAATTTAAGAGTTGTAACACTAATTATAGAAAAAATACATTGGATAGAGCCAATATAAATAGGATTCATTTTATTTTGAAGCAAAATTATTTCATGTGATACAATTTGTGAAATTCACTTTAAAATTTATAATTTAAAAGATGAATTAGAGAATTGATGGTTTAACAAAAATACCTCCTCAAAACTCGTGAAACCATGTTGCATATCAGATGCATCGTCTAAGTATATTCCAAAAAGATTTTTTAAACAAAACTAAATTCTGTTGTTTGTAAACAAAGAAAAAGAAAAAAGCAAATCTATAATCTTTGAGTAACACTTTTATCATACACAAACACAATACAAGGAAAAATAAAGAAAACAAAAATAAAAAATATAAAAAAAATAATAATTAAAAAATACACACATACACAAGATGGCCTTATTTTTTTCTGCCCTATTTGTACAAAAGTAAAAAGACAACAAACCTCTTCTTGTTCATTTTTCAATTTTTCTTCAGCCTCAATAGAATTTTGCTGCAATTGCTGTTCTTCTTGCAGCATATCACTTGTAATTAGTTTTTCAGAAGTGGATTTACTTGGATCCTAGAAATAAAAGATTTAAGCAAGTAAATTACATTTTAAACAGAGAAATATTTGTTTCAATACAAACCACAAGGAATTCTATCTTAGTTTTGGGGGGACAAAACTCATTTTGCTTGTTAATTTGAGCATTAAATCAGATTCACAACAGATCTCGTTTTTTTGGTATGATTCAAGATTAAAATTAAAAATCTGATGAAATATTTCTTTAGGTGCCCTTGATAAAGATCTGAATATTTCTCTCAGCTTACATACCTTAGGAAAATAGTCTTGTCGCTGGTATGACAAGATGGTTGAAATATGCTAAGGAGCAAACCATACTCTTATGACTATCAGTCAAGCAGTAGTAAAAGTAAAAAGTTAATCATCAAGAGGAGCCTGTCTGTTGTATTTGACTCAATGTTTTTTTGTTGGTTTTTTTTTTTGGGGGGGGGGTTACACCAAGCCATGTTCTCAATTTTTATTTCCTCATTGATTCTAACATTGGAATTTAGATACTTGTAATAAGATATGTTAACACGAGTAATTATTATAGACACCAACATACAAATTAAATCCTAAAATCGAAGTCTTCATTTAGTCTTTGTCAGTTGAAAAAGAAAAATTGGTCTTTCTTTCAAGTTTAGATCAAAATAATTTTCCCTCAATGTTTTTCCGTCAACTCTTAGAATTAAGTTATAATAAATTGTAGATTACAAGACAAATCTTTACATTTTTCCTTTTTATTATTTTTAAAGTAACAAAACTCAAGAATCAAACTTATAATTTTCAGTAACCAAGCAGCTTACACAATATAGGATTGATTTTATGGCACCTCAACATGTCTAGACGTCAGGGAATCACATTCATTGTGTTTACATTAACTTTTTTTTTTTTTGTGAAGTTATTTCTCAGAAGTTTTTTTTTGGGGGGGGTTGCATAAAAGCATTCCTATCTAATACAAATAATTTTTTTTCATCATACAATGTGTGAAACCATATGCGATACCCTGCCCTCATCAGCTGCCAACTAGGGGTGATAACACAGTTTTGGTAGCTCAAGGCTGTACTGACACTCCTGGCGCTACCAAGTAGCTTTTGCCACCAGACAGGGTATTTAAAAGAATTATATATACACCAGATCAATTAAGAGCAGTGATTACATGGTACGCTTATCTTCCTTTTCAGTTCAGTTTGTGATTTTTAAAAACGCTTTTACTTTTGGCCGTTGATGTCATTACGCGCTTACAGTAACCATTTTTTGATGTTACGTAATCACACGGGAATGGTGGTTCCGCGTGCATTTCATTCATGCTGAAGATTTTTCACTTTCGACCAAATCCAACTTGATACATATTGCGCTGTGGTTTGAAGACGATTTGAGGCAACTTTCAAACTGCAGCCAGTACTTCCAATTTTGAAAGAAACAGAATGAAAACCACGACAACCAACCTCAATAGAAATCACATGGTATATCCAACCTTTTTCCACGCAGTCAGCACACAGCATCTCGTATTGGTTTTTCTTCTGCTTGTGTGCCTCCTCCTGGTTTTCTTCCCAGGGGAGTCAATTCTATGAGAAGGACACTCTTTTTTGAATTGGACCAGGCTACAATGTCTGGCCGCTTTTTTGTTTGGAAATTATAGAGATGTCTTGAAATCAGCTGAAACTTTCCAGTCACTAGCTCCATTTAGAAGCTTCATAATGGGATTTTTTTGTTTCTTCACAGAACATTCACCTTCCTTGAGAAACTGAATTATGGGTTCCTTGGCTGTAACAGATTGCTGGTTTGCCATCTCATGTTGTGCTTTTAACAATTCTATGACCACTTCTAACACTTTGTTATGTCACCATGTGTACATCTGAAGTGATTGTGGACATTTCTATCAAATAATCTTTGGTTCAAATACAGTTTTAGATTTCAATAAAAATAATAATCCTTTGTAAATGATTCTAGTATCAAGTAACTATTCTTAATACAAATAATTTATACTTAATGGTATGAAGCAATACCACTCCAGGTCAGAGTGGTCCTGGGAGTAATGGCAATGAACAGGTGATTCCACATTCTACAAATCTCCAAAACAGGAGCCTCGCCATTGGATGCAGTTTAATATCATATCCAAGACATCACTTTTTTTTGGGGGGGGGGAGTCTTAACTCTCTGCAGGAGATACAGCCAGTTTATTCTTAGTCTCACAACATTATACTCACCAATTTTTGTGTTCCTTCCATTTCAGATGTAGTTGTATCAATAGTTTTCATTTCTGTCTGTGAAACTGAATGACCTTCAACCTGAGTTCCATTTGAAAGAAATTCTCCTATGTTGAATTAAATATACAGAAAAAAAAAAAAAAAAACATTTGCATTTTCAAGACAAATCGTTACTTTAGAAATGTTTTTATTTGCAATAATTAAAAGAAACACCATTTCTAAATTCTATAAGCTTATCTTCTATTGATAAAGTGTGTATAGTTTAATGGTTCCCCGAATAGGAAACAGATTCAAGTCAACTCCACTTAAAATAAACTTTGTAACACATCACATCAGTGGTAGAGGAAATGGGTGTGTGCATGTATATGTATATGTATATATATATATATAATATATATATATATATATATATATATATATATATATATATATATATATATATATATATACACACACACACACACACACCCACCCCAAATGCCAATGAAAAATTATGAAACTAAAGTGTTACATTATGTGTGTGTGAACTTGAAGGTTGTCACTTCATCTCAACAACAAGAAATAAACCACAAAGATGTGTTTTGAAAACACATTTATTTTAATGTTGAATTTTTATAGACTCATTTCTCACAAAAAGGAATGAGTGGTATGAATGTGTGCCTATTTCTTTTTAATGTTGATGAGCAGATGTCTTATAAATTACTCAAAAGGTAGAAAAATATCAGTCAAAATTATAAAAATTATTCATAATCTTCATTTAATATAAATAAATATAAAAATAATCCTCATCTAAAAATTTATTAATAATAACTCATCATAAAAATATACTACAAATGATAATCATATAAAATATGCTAAAAATAATCATCTTCATCTAATAAAATAAATAAAATAGGCTATTAACACTACTAATGTGCAAAAATAAGAAACGTGATGGACAAATCAAACTGGGTAGGTTTATAAGTGATATCTGGACTATTGTGATACCATGATTCACATAGCATAGACTGTATAGCAGATGGTCGGTGCAGAGAACAAAGTTTCAAAAGGGGATGAGAATTCAGATCTCAAAAAGATGCCAAATAAAAATAATAATAAAAGGGTACTAACCATTAACCAAGTTAACCATGTGGGCACTTTCGGATGGTTCCACAGCAGCAGCAGTGTTGTTTGCTTTGCTTGGAGAAGTTTTTTTAATTTCTGTTTTAACATCTGAATTTTGGTTGTTCAAAGAATCTACATCAGCACATCCAGAATTGCTTGAGGATTCTAATATATTTTGTTTGGCATCACCATTGGTAAGGGGAACAGTTGCTGGGCCAATGGAATCAGTAGGTGGAAGAATCTGGGAGTTATTTCTTGAACACATTTTCTTAATTGGCCTATAAAAAAAAATAAATAAAAATTACAATAACAGGATTTCTCCTGACTCAGTAGTAAGATTGGTTTCTTGACTTATTGCAATATATTCTCTATCTTATAGTTTTTAAAATAACCATGGGATTTCCATGGATACAGATACTACTCTCTGATCCTAAGCATAGTTCACAGATACTAAAACATAAGTACCAATCCCAAACAATCAGATGAGAAATGATAAAATCTAGACTAGATGAACATGATGATGACGATGATGATAGATTAATAAGCAGACTAAAGTGGATCAATAAGCCAATAAATTGACATGTATTAAGTCATCCATAATTTGCTTTTTAAAAATATGCATTTCAAACTTTCAATGTTTTAAATGTAACTGAAATTTACCTGATTAAAGAGTGTGCCTTTATCAGTTATTTTCGTTTCAATTGTGAAAGAATGGACAACATAAGTCAATCTATGAGATCCCACATTCCTAAAATGGAGGAACTGAAATAGATTATTGACATATAAATGTTGTGGTAGTTTAAGATTAACAAAAATGCTACAGAAATGGCAAAAAAAATTTCTTGTGTTTATAGTCAAGGTGTCATTACTGACTGCTAAGTCCCAAACTGGTTGTCAGAGAGAGAGAGAGAGAGAGATGAACCCAGACCAGGACATTCATGAAAATCTTTGAAGAAAACACCCCACACTTGTCAATGGGAGAAATGTGCTTCTCCATGATAATGCAAAGGCACATTCCACAAGAATCACACAAGGGAAAAATACTAGCATCAAAGAATTAAATGCATTGTCAAGAATGGAAATTATGTAAAAAAAATTGTTTTATGATCAAGCTATGTACCAGCATAAAATTTAAATGGAGATTTGTAACCAATTTTGAAGAATTATTAAAAAAAAAAAAAAAGAATTGATGTAAAATACTTCTGGAAAAATTAAAAAAAAAAAAATGATTAAATGGACAATTTTATAAATCCCCCACTCCAACATTTTATGCTAAATAACTTTCACAATTAACCTAAGGGGAAATTGTTTTTTGTTGTTTTTATGTACTATAGAGTGGGTAGAGTGTTCGCCAATGGTTCGGGAGACCCGAGTTCAATCCTAGGTCGTGTCATACTTTAAAAATGGTACTTGATACCTCCTTGCTTAACACTCAGCAATATAAGGTATGTATCAAGGGTAAAGTGGAGCAATCCAAGGAAAGGAGTAGCACCCTCCCCTACACCTCAGTGCCTTCTGGTCGCCCTCGACTAAAGGTCATATCTTTTGAAAATGTTACCTTTCTCATGCATCATTGTAATTTGTCTTGATAAGAATGAAATATTAGGAATGAAGACAATTCAAATTTCATGGTTTACAAAAACCCCTTTTCACACCCCCAAATTTTTTTTATCTTTTACAAATAACAAGTATATTTTAACAGTTTTTTTTGGTGGGGGCAAACACATTGCACTTAATTTACACATTTGAAAATTAGCTTTTAAGAGAGACCAAAGAACTTATGAAGAAAATTATTTAATAAATTATGCAAATTTAAACTTGATAATGGCTGTAAACAATTACAAAAAAAAACCCAACTCATCTCTCTCAAAAATGTTGAGAAAAGTGAATGAATTTTACCAATGAAAACTTCATTTACAGAAAAATAATATTAGACTGAACAATAAATTCACTAAATAGATTTTCCAGAATAAAAATAACACTGAAGGCTTTGCACAAATATTCTTTTTTTCTTTTTTGTTTAATTATAATCCTAAGTAAAAATCATCTTTTATCAAATGATCTAAATTGCAATTTTTGCTAATTTTTAAGACAAGGGTTAATCAACTTTTAACTGTCTTAAAAAATGTTGTGTACATTGAAGAAAAAATGTTTTACTAACTCTCTCCTTATTTTTCCATTAACAATTGATGATAAAAATTAAACATCTCCAGAATCTGAAGATTCAGGAAATGTTATTTTTCTTTTGGTCATTCCTGACAATTTTTGGAAAAGTCATAAGATGATTATTTCCAATAAATGTATGACGAATTTATTGATTGCTGAAAGAGTTCAATGAGTTTTATTCCATATGACCTTTTTAATGTGTGTGCATATCCTCGTAGTTTTAAATTAACTCAAAATGCTGCCTTGATAAAATAATCTTATACCCTTTTCAGTGTATTATTCCAGGAAGAAAAAAAAAAGTACACTCCCCACTTTTTTTTTTAATCTCTGCTGTCGAAGGGGTTGTCACCATCACATAGATTGGGGGGGGGGGTTTTTTTTTAATTCAAAGTCGGATTTTCAAACGGATACTTGTAACTTTTATCTCATTCTCATTCATTACACTTGTATAGTTCTATTTTATTTGTCTGTGAATTAAAAAGCTACCGCATAAATTTTTCTTTTTATCAATTATTTTCTGAATCTTTTAAAACGTTTGAAGTAAAAATTATAGTCTTAATAATTCACCGAATAAAAATAAATTCTAACTTTCAGTAGAACAAAGTTTTTTTTAATGACTAGTTAGTTTCTAGTAAGTTAAACTTCTGTGTGAAGATTTTGAGGCGCAATGTGACATATCAAAACCAAGGTTTAAAAAATTCCTTACTTGACGTCAGTTTTAATTTCTAAGCCAAAGATTTTTTTGTTTTTTTTTTAATTCGAAGTTACGGGAAAAGTCTATTAAAAAAGAACTTTAAAAAAGTCAGTCGAAATGAATATTTTTTTGTGTGCATTTTAGTCATAATTTGAAGGAACAATAAAAATCTAAATGGCTAGATTATCTGTCCTATTGTACCTCATTCAACAAACCCTTAGTTCCCGCCGTTTTTAGCGTACACAGAATATTCAAGCCCACAAAATATTTATTTCAAATATGCTTTTTTTAAAACCATACTGTTTAAATTTATAAATACTATCAAATTAAAGCTTGAAAAAAAAAAAGAAAAAAAAAAAAGATGTGTGACATCTATTTCTCCAAATATTTAGAAAAAAATTGTCAAGTTACATAACCAAAAAAGACTACTCTATGATTTCACGTTATATTTTTTTAAAAAGGTTTAAAAAAACGAAGACAGAAGGAAAATATTTCGTGCTCAATTATCTTTTTTATAAAATAAAAAAAATTTTAGAAGCCAAAAGGAAATCCTAGGTTTAAAAAAAAAAAAAAAAAAGCCGATTTGTTCACAAACCGATTCATTTAAGTGTACCTCATTAAAACTGTGTTAGTCATTTTTTTTTTTTACTGCCTTTCATGAAATAAAAATATTTGTTTAAAATAAAAACATTTTTTAAACTTATTTTGTTCTGGTTCAAAACAATCACGGTGGTTTTAAGTGCTTCGTGTGCTGTTGTCAATAGACATAAAAAAAAAATTGTTGAATGACATTTCATGATGCACTTTTATCACTGCTTAGAAATGTCAAAAAATAAAAACTATCAACATTTTTTTTCTTGATACTCTCACATTATACGGGTTTCATATAAAAATGTAAACATTGCTAAGATTTTGAAAAACAGTATTCTATATTACAAGGTAGATTTGAAACAAGATCGGAAAACAGACCCAAATTAATCAAGTTTATATAAGAGTTGAATAAAAGTAGCAACGAAGTAATATTCAATGAATACGTGTCTTCAATGAAGTAGGAGGTAAATAAACCACATAAATTAATTAGCATCTTTAAATGCAATGTTTTAGAGAAGAAAAAAAGAATCTATAACTTATATATATATTTTATCTAAAGTAAAGTCTTCATAGAGCAAAAAAAAATCATCTTTCCTTACGGTTACTGAAATTATTTTTTTTACTAGGCCAAACTGAATGAAAAAAAATAATAAACTTTAAATTAACAACGGAACTAAGAGACCCTCAATTAGAATTGGATCCCCAAAAATTTTGTAAATATATATAGATATATATATTATATAAAAGATTAAACTTAATATTAAGCTGGTTGACCTAGTCGACAGCATATAAATTCACTCAACAGTGGTACATTATTAACAAAGAGCATAAAATATTTTAAAAGTTAAAAAATTGTACTAATGACCTTTTTTCTTTTTTGAATTAGCTATGAATCAATTATGAATCCAGAAGAATTTTAAAGGAATATTAGACTTAATTTTTTTTTTTTTTTAATTAGCCAGCTCTTTAAAGTTTAAACTGATTCTTAGAATCAAAGTATCAAAAAATTTACATTGAAGTTCATTTAGAATTAAAAATATTTCGCAACTCTACCATTTAAATTAGTCAAAACCTTGTTTTTAAGTTTTTAATTGTTGTTATTTAATTCATTTATTTAAAAAAAAATTACTGCTTGAAAAGGAAGGATGGAGATAAGAAGCAAAAATAAAAAATAACTTACATTACTTTGAGTTAAAACAATTATTGGATTATATTGAATGAAATAAAAGATGGATCTGCAAGAGAAACACGGTATGGTAAAAGTTTTGGAGTCTCAAAGAAAAAAAAGACAACAATCAAGCAGGACAGTCGTTTCAATCACACATGGGCACCCACGCTTACGTTTTCGCGCCAAACATTGAGTTGGGTGGGGAGAGAAACTTATTAACAACGGTGTAAGATCAACACATGTCCCTTTGTAAAAAAAAAAAAAAATCACAACTATAAAGTAAACTAATTGTTAACATGAAAGATTTTGATATTAAACTAATTAATTTCTGTTACATTTTATGAATAACTAGATATTACTTCTAAAAGATAATATATTTAAACTGTTCTTAACACTTAAAAAGTAAGTTTAAAACTTGAGAAAAAATTTATTTAAGTCTAAAACAAATTTTTAAATTCAGCGAATTTACTGTGTTTTTATAATAATATTGAAGACTAGAGTTATTAATGTTGGTCATCCATCCTACGTTCAAATTCTTTATTTCCTTATTGTACAGAAATAAGGAAGGCATGAAGCCTTAAAGTTTTGTAGGGGAGTGGTCATGCTTTTCTATATTTTCTAAGGGGTCCTAGCTAGTCACATTCGCCTTTATTTCCATTTAGTACAATGAAAGGCATAAAGCCTTGAAGTTTTGTGGGGAAGGGAGCGGTCATGCATTTACTATACGTTCTAGGAGCACCTAGCTAGCCACATTCGCCGACTCTTTATTTCATTATTAGAATAATAATAAAGGCACAAGGCCTTAGAGTTTTTTTTTTTTGGGGGGGGAGAAGAAGTGGTCTTGCTTTACGTAAAATTTCTAAGGGGAACCTAGCTAGCCCCAATCGCCGACCCATTCAACAATACATATATATATATATACACAGCCACCCATCACCAACCACGCTACGTTCAAACTCAATCTGCAAGTTAATCTTATCTTCAACTTTCACCTAACCAGCATGAATTATTAATTGGACTGGTTTTAAAAATGTACTGAATTATACCTTGTTTTCATTCATTGTAATGTCACAATCGGTACATCTCGGTTTCACCTCCACCCACATACATAAACTAACACATAAACTAACAAAAAAAAAAAACAGGTAATTTAAAAAATTCAAGTCACAAACTGAAAAACCAGTAATTAAAAAAAAAAAAAATTTTTTTTTCATACAAATAAGTTTTTCATTGATCTTGAAAGCAATTGAGGAGAAGAAGAACAAAGAAAGGGAAACTAAACTATTGGTATGCCAACAAAATAACGATGAGGAAACAGCGAAGATCTTTGATGGGCAACCGTTCAAGTTCATTGTCAACAAATTTCTCTGGTAATCTGGATGTGTGAGAGAAGAAAAAAAAACATTTAAATTAATTAAACCCTCAAGTCACCGCAACTTATATTTTTCGAAAAAAAAAAAAAAAAATTATTTTACATTAGTTTGGCGGGGAGGGGGTCACTCACATTTTAATTCAATGCAGAATGACCACTCATTTCTGGAACTGTTAACGTTGAAAAAAAGCAAGAATTATTTTAATCATTTCTTTTTTTTTTTTTTTTTTTTTTTTTTTTTTTTTCCATGTGTTAGGAAGTCCGTTTTATATTACTTGTCAATGTTGAAGGGGAAATTTTGTAAGATATTTTTTGCTAGCGTGAAATGGCGCTTCTTTGATGATGAAAATGCTTTTTTATTTATTTTTTTAATCTATTACACAAATCACTGAAAAATGCAATCAATCCCAGATAAAACATAAATACTTTACATTAAAGAATCGCATACTTGGCCATTTTTTGACTTTTGAAAAGGGGGGGGATCTTTTTTTGAATTTGTAATGTTTTAGTGGGCTTTATTCAACAAATATTATAGGGGTAGGATTAATGCATAAAAATCAAAGCATTTTCCTTATCAAAGAAACCTCCCACCCACAAAAGCTAAAAACACATCACAAATTTTCCTCTTCTACATTTGTCTTTTCCAACACTAACTCTTCCAGAAATGGGTGGTCATTCTACATTGAATTATAATGTGAATCCCACCCCCAATACAATTTAAATAATTGGTTCTTATTTCTAAAAATAAAAAATGCGATGAGTTTGAGGATCTAATTAGTTCTAATCAACCCCCGCCAAAAAAATAAAATAAAATAAAATAAAATTAGAAAATTTTTTTTTTCCGGTGAACTTGAACGGATGCACGTATAGAATTTTGACAAAAAATATTAAAAGAGCCACTGAATAATTTGAATTCTAGTTGAGGCCGCATATATTCATAGTCCTGATTAAAGGTATGGTAAGGGTAACTCGAAACCGAACTTTTTTTCCGATGCAGGTAAAGTCTGGTTTCGGGTTACCCTTACGGTACTTTTAACGTGGATTATATACTACGGCTTTCCTAACACTCTATCGATATTGCTATAATTAAAGAAAATTGTAGTCAGATCTCCCCCTCTCATTTCATGAGTATATTTGAAAAAAAAGAAATGAGAACCAACCACTAAGTGACCTCCCTAACTTTACTCTTAGCCATGGCCATAAAAACCAAACAAGACACCTAAAAATTATCTTGATAGAATGTTCCGCTGCAGGATATAGTTTATGAAGAAAAACCTTGCAAGCTAAGCTTTGGTGTCTAACTACGTACTTTCAATTTTCGTAGTACTTTTAAAAAGTGATGGTCCCAAAGAGAAAATAAGGAATGTGCTCAGTTATTTTAAGGAAGCTATTTTTATTTAGAATTAAATTAAAAAGTTTATTATAAATTTTATTCCAGTGAGTGTAATCTCGTTTGCTTTATCGACCACGTTTTCATACCTAAATGTCGATTAATTTTTTCTAATAATTAAAAAATTATCAAGTTCGAAGCTATTATAAATTATTTTTATTTAGTTTATTTGAATGAAAATCGCTTTATTATTTAAAATAGTCTAAGAACTTCCTTTTATTTATTTTAGATTAAAACAAAATAAATTTTCAGCATCACGTAGAAAGATGATGCATTATTATCGTGTTCTTATAGTGAGCATTTTTCTTCTTTTTCTAAATATCTTTAATTTTAATAAATCTAATAACATGATATTTTTCATGTCTTCCAGTTGTGTAAATAAAATTAATTTTTTTTTCTTCTTACTCTTTGGTAGGTTTTATATACGTCCTAGTCAAGTTGGGACAGTCCTAGTTTGACTCGCGTTTATCTTGGCTGACACTGAAAGAAATATCTACATATAACTCAGATTTCTTAAAGTAACAAAATGTACTGAAATTTAATATTCCAAGCAGAATTTTTAAAACAATATCGAACTTTTGTATCACGACTTTGATGCAGAACAAAAAAATAAAAATAAATTCATAAAAACCTTTTTTTTTAATCAGTAACATATTTGGTATGCATTTTTAAAAAGTGGTTTAATGTATACCAATATTAGATTAAATTTTGAATTTCTACTCAAGTAAGTTTTTTTTTTTTTTTATGACTAAAAGACTTTACAAGAATAATAATTAAACTGATTTTTTAAAATGAAAATTATGAGATTTTTCTGAATATTTAAATCATTATAGTGGTCAAACTGAGAATTTTTTGTGCTTGTTATATAAATTGTAATACCGTTGGGCTTTTAGATTCATCAAAGGAATTTATCAGTTTTGTATTGAATGTTTTTGCTATTTCAACCTGTGAACATTGCAAACTGAGCCAACACTAAAACTTAAATGACTTCGAAATTTTGGGAATAATCTGAATTTTCTTCTGTTAAAAATAATAATTCGAATGTTTGGAAAAATTGATAAGAATTTTAAAAGGTGTGCTTCTTTCAAAGTTTTGTGAAAACTGGAATTATTCAAAATTCAAACTGATTGGAATTAGAAAACTTATTTTGAAAAGCAGAGTTCAATAAAATGATTCAATCGAGAAAAAAAAATCAGGTTTTTGTCAGAACAAATTTCTAAGAAACTTTGTTAAAAAAAAAAAAAAAAAATTAAAAACAATAATAACGCACAAATTACTAAAGTGTCCAATGTAAATATTTCAGAGAAAAAAGAATATTTAATTGCAATAAATTTCTAATCCAGAGCTCTTAAAACAGAATTGCACAGTTGAAGTTAAAATTTCTGTTTCTATTTTTTAAGTGTATCATTAAAAAAATTCTTTAAAAACATGAGAACAGGAATTTTATTTTTGATTAATTAATGAGACTTAAAATTTCTCTTTATTTTTTTAAGTCTTGCAGATCTTTCATTATTTTAGTTATTTTTCTTTAATAAACTTCAAAATAATTTAATTGAAAAATACTCATTTATGTGACTCATTCAAATAATTATGAGACAACATTTTACTAAAGTTATTAAATATTAGCACATTAGAGAAACTTAAATCTATTTTAACATATAATGTTTGAGTGGCTGACAGCCGGATTCTCACATTGTGTGGTCTTGAATCCCAATCGTTCTTGGTCAGATATTTTATATAATTGCATTTATTTAAGCATCATACATTCATGAATGAAATTTTCATTTTTCTTGCTTTGCTGAATTAAAATAAATATTTGAGATATAAATTCCCAGTCCACCTGTGTATATGTGTGAGCACTAGAATTTAAGAGGAGTTAAATTTTGAACATATTTTTTTGATATTGGGATCTATAATAAAAATGGAAAACTGTTTGAAACTTGGAAATTATGGTTAAGGCTACTTTTTGGTATGTCATTACCCAACCATAGGCCCGATGTAACACAAGGTCAATTTTTAAGTAAAGATGGCTTGGATGCAGAATTTTCCTTCTTTTTGAGTGGTTGCTTAACCAAGCAAAAATAACCCAGTCTGCCCTACTATTTTTCAATAGATGGATGAGAACAAATGCAGTCATGCCTTTCCCAAAAAGCATTAGTAGGATGTAAAAGATAAACAACCTAATGCAGGATTTGAACTAGGGATGCCAATTCCATTTCCTACAATGTTCACTGTTACACTAAGCGCTCCTCTACATCAACATTATTCCTGGGTAGGCGGGTTCAGTCAAGCACTCCTCCACATCAACATTACTCCTGGGTAGGCGGGTTCAGTCAAGTGCCTCTCCCCATCAACATTACTACTGGGTAGGCGAGTTCAGTCAAGCGCACCTCCACGTCAACATTACTCTTGGGTAGGCGAGTTCAGTCAAGCGCATCTCCACATCAACATTATTCCTGAAGCACCCCTCTACATCAGCATTACTCCTGGGTAAATGAGTTCAATCAAGAGTCCCTCCACGTTAACATTACTCCACATCAACATTACTCCTGGGTAGGCGAGTTCAGTCAAGCGCTCCTCCACATTAACAATACTCCTGGGTAAGCGAGTTCAGTCAAGCGCTCCTCCACATCAACATTAATCCTAGGCAAGCGAGTTTGGTCAAGCGCTCCTCCACATCAACATTACTCCTGGGTAGGCGAGTTCAGTCAAGCGCTCCTCCACATTAACATTACTCCTGGGTAGGCGAGTTCAGTCAAGTGCCTCTCTCCATCAACATTACTACTGGGTTGGCGAGTTCAGTCAAGCGCCACTCCACGTCAACATTACTCTTGGGTAGGCGAGTTCAGTCAAGTGCACCTCCACATCAACATTACTCCTGAAGCACCCCTCTACATCAGCATTACTCCTGGGTAAATGAGTTCAATCAAGAGTCCCTCCACGTTAACATTACTCTACATCAACATTACTCCTGGGTAGGCGAGTTCAGTCAAGCGCTCCTCCACATTAACAATACTCCTGGGTAAGCGAGTTCAGTCAAGCGCTCCTCCACATCAACATTACTCCTGGGTAGGCACGTTCAGTCAAGTGCTCCTCCACATCAACATTACTCCTGGAGTGCCCCTCCACATCAACATTACTCCTGGGTAGGCGAGTTCAGTCAAGCGCTCCTCCACATTAACAATACTCCAGGATAGGCGAGTTCAGTCAAGCGCTCCTCCACATCAACATTACTCCTGGGTAGGCGCATTCAGTCAAGTGCTCCTGCACATCAACATTGCTCCTGAAGCACCCCTCCACATCAACATTACTCCTGGGTAGGCAAGTTCAATCAAGCGCTCCTCCACATTAACAATACTCCAGGGTAGGCGAGTTCAGTCAAGCGCCTCTTCACGTTAACAATACTCCAGGGTAGGTGAGTTCAGTCAAGTGCCTCTCCACATTAACTTTACTCCTGGGTAGTCGAGTTCAGTCAAGTGCCTCTCCACGTTAACTTTACTCCTGGGTAGGCGAGTTCAGTTAAGCGCCCCTCCATGTTAACGTTACTCCTGGGTAGGCGAGTTCAGTCAAGCGCCCCTCCAGGTTGACGTTACTCCTGTGTAGGCGCATTCAGTCAAGCACTGCTCCACATCAACATTA
This sequence comes from Sepioteuthis lessoniana, assembly GCA_963585895.1. NCBI lineage: Eukaryota > Metazoa > Mollusca > Cephalopoda > Myopsida > Loliginidae > Sepioteuthis > Sepioteuthis lessoniana. The sequence goes on along the minus strand of OY757916.1, from coordinate 2,466,903 downwards.
CTCCTGAAGCGTCCCTCCACATCAACATTACTCCTAGTTAGGCCAGTTCAGTCAACCGCTTCTCCACGTCAACATTACTCCTGGGTAGGCAAGTTCAGTCAAGCGCCCCTCCACATTAACGTTACTCCTGGGTAGGCGAGTTCAGTCAAGCGCTCCTCCATATTAACATTACTTCTCGGTAGGCGAGTTTAGTGCAGCAGTTTATCTCTGTAGGAAATTAAATTGGCAATCTGAGTTTAAATTCTAGACAAGATTCTGTTTCACTTTGTGCTGATGCCCTTGAAAAAGACATAAATCCATCTCTTCTCCTTCAGCTATGGGTAAATAGTCAAGCAGAGTAAGTTATTTAAGCTTGGTTAGACAACCAGTCTAGGAGAAGGAAAACTCTGAATTCAAACCAGCTTTACTTAAAAATTGACCTTGTGTCATGACCTATACAAGGGTGCATGGTTGGGAAAAAATGCATTATTGATTGAGTATTAGTGAAGTCTAAATCATGTTCAACAAACATCAATTGATCTAATAAAAGAAAATGATTTCACATTTAAAAAAAACAAGAAGCAGATGATATCCCACAGAAACTATGACAGATGCAGACTATGCAGATGATCTAACACTTCTTGTTAATACACTTGCCCAAGCTGAATCCCTGCTGCTTAGCCTAGAGCAAGCAGTCAGGGGCATTGGCCTTTGCATGAACACAGATATAACAAAGTCCAAGTGTTTTAAACAAGGGGGAGCTATCTCCACTCTAAGTGGCAAGCATCTGAAATTAATAGACCAGTTTATATACCTCATTTACTGAAAGTAATGATAACTTATATAGGGAGAAAGTGTGGATTGCTATTGAAAAGCTGTCGATCATATGGAAATCTGATCTCTCTGATAAAATAAAACAGGATTTCTTCCAACCTGTGGCTGTGTCAGTACTACTGTATGGAAGCACCACCTGGATGCAAATGAAATACATGGAGAAAAAGCTAGATAAGAACTACACAAGAGTGCTACATACTGTTTTGAACAAATTCTGGAAGTAGCACTGCACAAAACAGCAGTTGTATGGCCACTTACTTCCCATCTCACAAACCATCCAAGTCAGACAAACAAGACATGTTGTACATTGTGGAAGAAGCAAGGATGAACTCATAATTGATATTGTCGTATGGATTCCCACACATGGACACACCAATGTTGGTTGACCAGCAAAGACTTATATACATCAGCTCTGTTCGGATACTAAAGATGGATTACTCTCCATTGATAAATGTGACCTCATTGCAAAAGATAAACTATGGTGTGTTTATTTTGGCTTAATTCCAAGATTAGCATGACCCATGCAGATATATGAGTTATCGCTTTCGAGAATTGAAAAAATGGAGAGTTTAATCAGTAAGTTCCTAAAGAAATGGTTGGGAGTTCCTAAATCCTTAACCAACGTGGCTTTATACAGTTCATCAACGAAACTGAAACTACCAACAAAGTCATTTGTTGAGGAATTTAAATTAGGTAAAGCACGACTGTTTCAAATGTTGCGTGACTCTGTGGACCCATTGGTGAAAAGTGCACAACCTGCCATAATAACAGGTCGAAAATAGAACGCGAAACATGCAGTGGAGACGGCAGAATCTTCCCTCAAAATGAAAGAAGTAATCGGCTCTGTGGCAACTGGGAGAGCTGGATTTGGTTTTCACCCACAAAACTGGTGGTCGAAAGAGACCACAAATAATAAACAAAGAATGATTTCGTAAGAGATTCATGATTTTGAGGAAAGCAAACGTCTTGCCATAGCTATGGCGCAATCCAAACAAGGTGCATGGACTAGGTGGGAAAACATTAAGGACAGGACTATCACATGGAGCGACATCAAGCAAATGGAGCCTAAACAATTAGGTTTCCTCATTAAGGCAGTTTACGACATATTACCTACACCAGTAAATTTAAAACTCTGAGGGTTAAGTACATCTAACCTTTGCAAAGCATGTGGAAAGCTTGCTAACCTCAAACACGTCCTAACTGGATGTCAGTATTCCCTAAGAAGCTACATGTGGAGACATAATGAAATCTTAGGGATTATTGCTGAGATTGCAAAAATGTGTTGTGAAACTGCTAATGAAATTCCATCCATTAAGACAAATATACAATTTGTAAAAGAAGGAAACATTTCGAAAACTCCACGTAGATATAATAGGCACAAACCAACATTGCTTGATGGTTGCACGGACTGGCACGTTATTGCTGACGTAGACCGACAACTCGCTTTTCCAACAGAAATAACATCAACTCGGCAGCGTCCAGATCTCGTCATTTGGTAAGTTAATTCAAAAAAAGTCATCATTGCAGAATTAACGATCCCTTTCGAGACCAACATCGACTGGGCACATCAGCGGAAATTGGAAAAGTACGAAGACCTACATGAACAGTGTACTAAGAATGACTGGTCAACAGACATATTTCCTCTTGAGATTGGATGTCGAGGTTTTATTTCGAACGCAACCTCTACATCTTTTAACAAAATTGGACTTACACCAGAAAAGAAGAGGGAATATATAAAAAAGATCCAAAACAAGACTGTAATTGCATCTGAACGGATATGGCATTCGTACAGATTAAACACCATCCAATAAATTATGGTAGTATTGTGAGATACTGCTGGGGTGCCCTGGGTTAGTGGTAATGATGCTTCAGCCCCAAAACCATGCCTGAACCCAGGGTCATCATCTGATGAAGACTTTACTGGATGCAAGACTGCTTCTTTGGCAGCAGTCAGGACCAGTCAGGAGCAATGGACAGTAGGGACAGATGGTGAGATGGTGAGTTAGGGGACCATGCCATCAGCACAACTTGATGATGATGATGATTAGTGAAAGATTTTGTTCAATTTTGAAATTAGTTTTTAAAGTTTAAAAACTATTTACATTTTGATAAGTTTAAAATTTAAATTCATCAAGCTGTAAATATTTTTTATTCCTTTTTTTTAATCTCTCTTTCAATTTTATCATTATTAATCTTGATCAGTTCATTTTGATAGCAACAAAGGTACTGTGGACTTTGAACAGTTTTTAAACACTAAACATTGACAGCATGTAACATGTCCAAGTCAGTTGGAGACATTAAGTTTAATTTGATACAAGACCCAAAATATGGGTCACCTGTTATATTTTGACCTTCAACTCAGCCCAAATGCCATTCAGGGTGATGCACTGGAAGGAAGTGACACATTCCAATGGCAGTTAGGAGAGGAAATTGCGTGGGCGGAAATTGGCTAATGAAATGGGACGAGCTAAAAAAATTCCCATGGTACACTCATAGACTGATGCACCGGAAGAGAGTGACCTGTGTACTGCATGACAGTTATTTCCGCTCGATGACGATCACACAGGCCATTCCAAAGATAGCGGAAGTGACACATCCCGATCGCCAGATATCGGAAGAAATTGCGGAGGCGTGGAGGCGTGTCCATATCTCCGCGTGGGAGTTTGAAGGTAATATAAGGCCGACGAATTAAACAGAAGGCAGTACAGTTGAGTTTGAGTTCCAGTGGAAGCGAGATGTGGTAGGGAAAGCCACACCAGGCCGAAGGGGCTTGGGGCCCTAATGAATTGGGGTCCAGAGAAGATGCTGATAAGATGCAGTAAAGAAAGCCAGCACCCAGCAGAGTGGACCCCAGGGCTCCGGTTGAGCATCAGAAGAACAAGAAAGACACAACGTGACGGCCATATGTTTGGGTCAAAATATTTCAGTTCTGTTCGATCTCCAGTTCCCTCTCACACGCAAACCTTGAGTAACCCTTTTCGAACCCTTGCAATAAAGTGAGAGGTAAATATTTTGTTAAAGAAGTCCTCCTGCATCTTTATCATTGCGTCTGTTAATTTATTGTGTCGTTATGATGCTGTAGATGACAATATAACATTGTCCAATTTGGTGCCGTGACCAGGATCTGGGACCAGAGTATGGTCCTTTTAGGGTTTTGAAATTTCTTCAAGGAATTATGGAGGGCCCGTTGTATTGAGAGGATAAAAGATGCATCCGTATTTTACCTTGATGCACTGGCCAACCACGCAAATATAGTAAAACAAAATTTAGATAATAATTAGCCGGGCAAGTGTTACATAAGGAGAAGGTCGCCTCCTAAGTAAGATTTTATTTGCTGTGGTTCAAGTGATTCTTTTTGTGTTTTCAGCCATTATTGTCCTTGTAAATTATTCTGTAAAATATGTGTGAGGGTGATGGAGACGAACGTGAAAAAAATTCCAGATGTGGAATTTTGAAAAATGATTAACGGATGATTGTTATATTTTGACCTTCGACCCAGCCCAAAATGCCATTCAAGGTGATGCACCGGAAGGAAGTGACACATTCCAATGGCAGTTAGGAGAGGAAATCACGTGGGTGGAAATTGGCTGATGAAATGGGACGAGCTAAAAAATTCCCATGGTACACTCATAGACTGATGCACCGGAAGAGAGTGACCTGTGAACTGCATGACAGTTATTTCCGCTCGATGACGATCACACAGGCCATTCCAAAGATAGCGGAAGTGACACATCCCGATCGCCAGATATCGGAAGAAATTGCGGAGGCGTGGAGGCGTATCCATATCTCCGCGTGGGAGTTTGAAGGTAATATAAGGCCGACGAATTAAACAGAAGGCAGTACAGTTGAGTTTGAGTTCCAGTGGAAGCGAGATGTGGTAGGGAAAGCCACACCAGGCCGAAGGGGCTTGGGGCCCTAATGAATTGGGGTCCAGAGAAGATGCTGATAAGATGCAGTAAAGAAAGCCAGCACCCAGCAGAGTGGACCCCAGGGCTCCGGTTGAGCATCAGAAGAACAAGAAAGACACAACGTGACGGCCATATGTTTGGGTCAAAATATTTCAGTTCTGTTCGATCTCCAGCTCCCTCTCACACGCAAACCTTGAGTAACCCTTTTCGAACCCTTGCAATAAAGTGAGAGGTAAATATTTTGTTAAAGAAGTCCTACTGCATCTTTATCATTGTGTCTGTTTATTTATTGTGTCGTTATGATGCTGTAGATGACAATATAACACACCTAGTGTGTATCAAATTGATTTGTAATGATCTGCAAGCCTACCTTTATTTATTGTGTCGTTATGATGCTGTAGATGACAATATAACACACCTAGTGTGTATCAAATTGATTTGTAATGATCTGCAAGCCTACCTTTATTTATTGTGTCATTATGATGCTGTAGATGACAATATAACACACCTAGTGTGTATCAAATTGATTTGTAATGATCTGCAAGCCTACCTTTATTTATTGTGTCGTTATGATGCTGTAGATGACAATATAACACACCTAGTGTGTATCAAATTGATTTGTAATGATCTGCAAGCCTACCTTGCTAACCATTATACTATACAAAACACCCAAGATCAGTAGTATATGGTACTCAGTGAGTATCAAGCTTGCTAACCATTACAACACTTGGGATGTCTAATATCAAGTCAGCTAACAAGACTGAACTTCATTTTTTAACTATTCAAATAATGTTCTCAAGTTTTATTTAAAAATGTTAATACTTTGTTTCATTTAATATTTTGGGCTTTGTATAAAAAAAGTGTTTTAATTTATAATCAAAAAAAAATCTTTAAATCTTAATTTTGTGAAAAATTAAACAAAGAGTTATTTCATCCTATTTTTATTGACTAAAATAAATTTTGGAATTTTCTGCTTTCAAATTGCCTGAACAATAAATGTTGTAAGCTATATAATACGCATCTAAGTATCAATCTTTTGTTTAGGAAAAAGATTTTGTGAACTAGACTCATACTGTAATCTATGAATTTGCAAAAGCAATTTTTAATAGAACTGATTTCTTTCTCTTTATTTCTCTTATTGAGTGATTTGTATGAACCGCTCCTCTTTTAAAAATGATAATGAATTGAACCACAGCCTCAATTAATCCTTAATCCTTAAATTAAGGTAATTTACAAAACTCTTTGCTTCAATGTGGCACAAGGCCGAATGAATGGGGCACCCAATGAGACTCGACCTCACTCGTGTAGGTTCACTAGTCTAGCTTGCTAACCGTTACACCACCAGAGGTGCCCTTAAATTAAGTGGGTATATTTTTATCATTTGTTTCATTTCTTCAGCATTACAAATTAAAGACTTCCAGTTTCTATTTTAAAATCTTGTCTTATATAGCAAGTATATCTTAAACTTTTGATAAGCATTAATTATTTTTTTTCCTCAGGATGTATACAGGAAAATAGTATAATAGAATTTATTGTAAGAAGATATTACCATTATTTACAGGTGCCACTTTCTAATATGAAAAATTTGAATTCATATGAATTGGTGTTTTTACTTGAATTTTACACAACTGAGAATAATTCTTACACCACCCATTTTTTTACTATTTAACTTTTCAGATAAATAAACATTGATCCAAATAAACCATCACTATAATCAATAAAAAATCAGTTCAGAAAAACCTTAATCTTAAACCAATCAATATTTACTGCAATAAGTTGGCATTGGAGTCCAGTCAACTAATATAAAAGCAAAATTGCAAATCAACAGATAATTCCTTAATCTTCAAGCAGTTAAATTTAGTTCTCTAAATTTTGTTTGACATTTGAACTCTGACCTTCACTTGAAGTTTCATACAAAGTAGGACTTGATATACCAACTTACAGACTGGGGGGGTCTTTAATTATGGTTAGGCAACCAGTGTAGTAAAAGAAAATTCAAACCAGCTGTACTCCACTTAAAAATTGACCTTGTGTCACATCTCACTTGTGACAAAGGGGTTAGGTAAATATATACCAACTCACATGTACCAATTGAATTGTATGTTATAGAAACACAACCAAGAAAGAATTTGTCATATAAATAGCAACAATATTTCTATCATATGAATAGTAAGAATAAATCATTTGTTATCAATTGTCTGGAGAAAGGAAACTGTTCTTGATTTTAAAGAACAAGGATTACATTATATCTAAATAGTACAAAGAGTTTATTTAGAACTTTTCTAACAAACTACCATATAGGTCGATAGACTCTCCAGTCGACCTTGACATATGAGGCCCTAGAGTCCAGTTACAAATGTAAACTGCTAGACTGTCTACACAGGTAATTTGTTTATAGTAGTGAAGGTTTGTGGAGATCCAATCAGACTTTTGGGATAAGCAAATTACAGAAGTATAACATAATAGTGTGTAATAATGTAATATGTTTGTAAGCATGAAAAAATGTCTGTATGAATATCTATATGCATATAATAGTAGTGTATATGTGTGTTGGGGTGATTGTATTTGTATGGGTGTGTGTGGCCATAGATAACATAGGTATATATATATATATATTTACATAGATGTGTGTGTGTGTGTGTGTGTATAATAGTACCAAAATGATAGCCAAACAAGTTAAAGAGGTTAGTAGATTCTAACAGATGATAAAATAGAAAGATTTCTTTATGGAGATGAAATGGTTGAGTTTTTTTAATGTCCATAATAAACTTAAATCTTTAGCACTAGTGTGGTCAGAGGTCAGTAGACAAGGGTATTATTTTTTAAAGTAATTTAGTTTTGGGTAGTCTGTGCATGAAAAATGCGATAGACAACAACTATGGAAGGCAGTAATTACTGGGGATACGGTTACAAGACTCAGCATTCCTATCCGAGGTCGCGGTTAATCACCTGAAGACAGCCAAAGGTGAAATTTGGCTAAAACATAGTGAGAAAAACAACAAAAAACTACCAAGATGAGGACAAAAATCCGCAATAAAATTAATACTCAGATTAAGAAGCCTCATCTCAAAAAAAAAAAGAAAAAAAAGAAAAAAAAAGAAAGGATTCCCAATAAAGATGATATTATTTTTGGGGAAATTCAGACCATATTTATACAAGGAAGCTATTAGGAAATAGAAATATCAACTGTGAGAGAAAGTGGAATTGCAGCACAGAGCAGAAAGTTCAAACCAAATAAGCAGACATAGGTCGCCAGGAACAACAAAATTAACAATTTGTTGTTTAGTCACAAAGGGACTGAACTAATCTTTACTTAACAACAAAACAAAATGGTGTTCAGATGTTTCACAGGTAAAACTAGGCAAGCCAGGATGAAGACTGCTGCACTTTTAACCCCACCAGGTGCATGTACACGTTTTGTCAGATCAAGCAAATTTTATTAGACCATTTATATGTTCACGATGGGGTAAGAGGACAATAACAAATTTCCATTTTTAGATGTCCTTGTAACCTGTATGGAAGAAGGTTATAACACTTAGATGAATACAAAATTAATACTTACAGGGTTATATATTTGAATTTTAATTAAAAAACTATCTCTCGAAAATTAAAAAGTGTTGGTTCATCATTTTCAATATCAAGCAAAGATTAAGATTATTGTCAGTAGTAAGACTTAAATCATATAAGCAGTACCCTCTAAAGGAACACCTCCTATAATATTTCTTATATGATTAACTCCAGAGACGCCAACTACTATGTACAAAAAATAAGAACAGCTGAATGAATCCAAAGGATTTTTGAACATTACAACATTAGGATGTTTTGGGTTTTTTTTCAGTAGCACACTCAAACTCAATTTTTAGAGCTGATCTTTTGCAAGAGAAATGACTAACAAAAAGTTGCATTTATAATACCCAATGCAAATATAGAAAAAGAATACATGAGAGAAATGAGTTGTCTTTTAAAAGAAACAGAAAAGTTTGGTGTAGCAGATCATGTCTTGAGGAAGAAAAGTTTACTTGATCTTTTTGAAAGAAATTGACAGAAGCATCATATATTAGCCCAACAGTCAACTGTAGATTATCATGTGAGTTGAGCAAGGCCAATATGAAAACCATTTTGATTCATCAAATAACAAAAATAATTTCTTAAAAATAATCAAAACTTCTTGATAATTCAATATACACCTCAAATAGAAATGGCCTTTTTGACCTCGTAGAAATGTTTTTTGACAAAATAGAAATGTTATTTTGACCAAAGAGAAATGGTCTTTATAACCAAATACAAATGGTCTTTTTGATGCAAAAGAAACATTTTCTTTTTGACCAAATAGAAATGATCTTTATGATAAAGAAGAAATTTTTTTTTTCTCAAATAGAAATGTTTTTTTGACCAAATAGAAATGTTTTTTTAACCAAATAGATATGTCTTGGTCTTACGGCACATCAATCATTGTAGGTTATTAATGCCAAATCCATTTTTAGACATATAAACAGTTCTATTTCAAACAATTCAGTTTAGTATAAGTATAGTTTTTTGTTTACACCTAGTTAAATGTCAAAACAGTCTAATTTCAAACAAATCAGTTAGCATAAGTACACAGTTCTATTTGACCCATAGATATGACCCTTTCAGGTGCTACATCTCTAGGCCAGAGTGGACCTGAGAGCGATGACAATGAAGGAGTACTTCGTATTCCCCCAAAACTCCAGCATTATGGGTGTGAAGGTAACGTACCTGGGCATTCGAAGTGCACACGAACGTGTCTGGCTTGTAGAGCAGAAACCGATATGGCTCCCTCAAGCATATTTGACAAGGGGAGATCTCGAACCAGCGAGAGGTAATTTGCACGTATGCAAATTCTTACGAGATCTCACAAACATACAAATACACACGGTAACGGCTGAATGGGGAACTTGTTCAGAGTGCATTTGCCCGACGAACGTATTACAACTCAAAGAAGGAAGGAAAGAAAGAAAGAAAGAAGGAAGGAAGGCAAGAACCAGAAGGAGAGAGAGAGAAAGAAGGAAGGAGGGAGAACGAGGGAGAAAGCGAGAGAGAAGGAACAGCTAACGAGAGAGAGGGAGAAAGCGCTCAACTCAATACGCCCTGAAACTAACAACAGTGTCCTCTCTTGAATTAATACAAGAATCAGTTTCCTGTTGCCTTTTACGCCCGCTCTTGACAACAATGGGAACCTTACCATCAGATTGTTTAGTGTCATAATCAGGAAACTCTTTAAGGAGTCTTACTCCTCTGCAGAAAAACAGTCAGGGTATTCTATAGCACCAGCCAACTTGGCACAAATAGAAATGGTCTTTATGAACAAAAAGATATATTTCTTTATGACCAAACAGAAATGGTCTTTATCACTGAAATGTTTTTTTTACTAAATAGAAATGGTTGTTATCACCAAATAGAACATTTTTTTTACCAAATAGGGAAGGTCCTTAAGACCAAATAGAAATGATTTCTTGTTGACCAAATTAAAATGGTTTTAATAGGCAAGTACAAATGTTTTTTTTTGACCAAACAGAAATGTTTTTTCTTGACAAAATAGAAATGTTGTTTTTTTTTCACCAAATAGAAATGATCTTTATGACCAAATAAAAATTATTCCTTTTTGACCAAATATGATTTTTTTAACCAAATAACAATGGTCTTTATGACCAAAGAGAAATGTTTTCTGACCAAATAAACATGTTTTCTTTTTTACCAAATAGAAATGTTCTTTATGACCAAATAGAAATATTTTTTATCAAAATAGAAATGTTTTTTTAATTAAAAAGAAATGGTCTTTATGACCAAATTGAAATGAATTTTTAACTAAATAGAAATGTTTTCTTGTTGACCAAATTAAAATGGTCTTAATGACCAAGAACAAATGGTTTTTTGACCAAATAGAAATGTTTTTTTATCAAATAGAAATGGTCTTTATGACCAAATAGAAATGTTTTCTTTTTGACCAGATGGAAATGTTTTTTTGACCAAATAGAAATATTTTCTTTATGATCAAATAGAAATGTTTTCTTTTTGACCAGATGGAAATGTTTTCTTTTCAACCAGATGGAAATGTTTTCTTTTTGACCAAATAGAAATGTTTTCTTTTTGACCAAATAGAAATGCTTTCTTTATGACCAAATAGAAAAGTTTTCTTTTTGACCAGATGGAAATGTTTTCTTTTTGACCAGATGGAAATGTTTTCTTTTTGACCAAATAGAAATGATCTTTCATTCCTTTTCTAAACAATAACAATCCTTTTCTTTTATGATTGCTGACTTTTAATTTAACAGTTTTATGCTATTATAAATTTACCATGTAAACTGTAGACAATTGTTATTTGCTTTTGAGGTCAACATTTTTTTTTAGCACCTTTTTCACTTCTTGACTGGTAAGTTATTTATTTTTAGTAAAAAGCATATGTGACAATCTTATATCCCACCTGCTAATATTTGGAGGGGGGAACAGTTTTTTTGTGATTTATTTTGCTATATTAATGAATTAAGATGTTATTATTTAGCTATTTGAAATTACAATAGTTGAGTATCCTGGGTAGAACATTAAACTGCATCCAGTACTAATAACAGCACTCATGAGGGTCCCATCTATAGATCAAATAAATCTATTTGAGATGTTTGGAATGATTTTGACTTACATTGATATATTGGCTCTTAAACCATTGATATTGTGACTAAATATGAAGCATCTACCTGTTTAAAATGATTGTAAAGATACACATTTATATTGTATATATCAGAGACTATAATTGTTAAACTGACTTTGGCACAACATAACACAACAAGGGCTGACATGCCATAAAACCAACCAACTAATCAATCAGTGTCTTTTAAAGAAGAAAATGACTGATTCAGTCTTTAGAATGAGACTTTTAACTGATTTATTTGTAACTAAATATGAAGTGTTTGCCTGTTTAAAATGATTTTGAACTTTATTAATACAATGACTCTTAAAACATTGATATTGCAACTAAGTATGAAACCTTTACCTGTTTAAAATGATTGTGAAGATATATTTTTGTATCTTATATAATTGGAGACCATAATCATTAAACTGACTTTGGCACAACATAACCCAATAAAGGTTGACATGCCATAAAACTAAGTAACCTATCAAGCATAATAGTTAGATCAGAAATGCAATGAGTTACAAGTTAACATTTGCTTATGTGATATAAATTAGTTGAGGTATAGGTAATCAAAGAATGAAGTGGGATGGACAATATAAAATGGGACAAATCAGATAGCAGAGGGGGTTTTTTGTACTTTCAATGAGAAGGGAGCATTACAGAATTATAAATTCTACAAATATTATTATAAAGATTGATGGCAATGGGAAATAAAGGAATTGGGAAAAGAGAGGAAAAACTCTTTATATTTCTTTACATCACAGCTTTATTATGAGATAATCAAGAATAGCCATTCTACAATAAGATGTCTGTAAGTTTAGAATTCACCAATGTGTAAGGGACGGCACTACTCCTTTCCCTAGATTGCTCCACTTTACCCTTGATTCCTACCTTATATTGCTGAGTGTTAAGCAAGGAGGTATCAAGTACAATTTTTAAAGTCTTTGGTATGACTTGACCTGGGATTGAACCCCTGTCTCCTGGGCCATTGGCGAACACTCTAACCATCATGCCAATGTCCTGTTTGTAAATTATTGGTGTTAGAAATACTTGAAACCATATAAATGTGTGCATACAAATGATTATTATCAATTAGGAATAATTACTGTATGATGTTATATAAATTATTTGAGTTAGATAGGAATATTTGAAAGCTACAAATTATTTCTGTTATATTAGAATAGTTGATATCATATAACTGTGTGCAGACAAATGATTATTATTATAATTACTACTAGAATATAAATTATGATTATTATTTTTATTATTATTGAATAAAGATTGTTACTCATAACAATATAATTGTTTATAGATTATTAGTATTAGATAAGAATACTTAATACCATATAACTACAATCAAATGATTATGATAGTCAAGTAAAAGTATTATTTAAAAATAGATTGCAATGGAACACAGAAAATATAGTTATAATTGCCATCAAACAAATGAATTCAGTTTGGCATTAAATAATCCATAAGGATTTGATATACTGTTAAACAAATAAACAAAAATAACCTTAAAAACATGTTCACAATTCATGTGAACCATTTAAGCAACATACTTTCCTTGATTACTGAAAAATAGCTTTTAAAATTGGTGGTGGTTTGTAGGTTGTCCAGAAACTTCACATTATTAAGTATCATGTTATATAATACATTATTCTTCCTTGAGATGTAGAATTTTTTTAGATATGCAGAGGTTCCTAAATAAAGGGTGTATAGGCAATATAGCTGGATTAGAGTAAATGATCATATATACAGTTCAGTACATGGACAACTTTCCAAAAAAAGACATGTACAAATTATATAGATTTTTTACAGTAAATTATCAAATATATACATCAATAGATGCAGAGCTTTCCAAATAAGTGTAAAGGTAAAACAGTTAGATGATGGTAACTGATCATATATATACAGTTCAATATATGATCAGCTTTCCAAATAAGAAGTGTACAGTTCATATACTTGGATTATGGTAAATCATCATATTTACAGTGTTAATATTTGACACCTTCAGCTCATCAAGAAACATTAACTAAATTACTTGCAGCAAGCATCACAATTGTACAATGTCCATTTTGAAGATGAAAATAGCACAAACTGATTAAGACAAGTTAGTCAACACTCCAGTTGAAAACAACAGCAGTTAGTATGAATACAAAACTATCCCATTGCACATATAAATGAAGACTAGTCTTTCAGCACTTTCTCTCAAAGGAAATGATATAAGATCCATCAGGTACAATATCCACCATTAATTACATGTACTCAAAGACTGTTCTTGGCAATGTTTTAATCATAATTTCTGCTACCATCCGATCTGATGAACAGTGCAAAACTGAAATGTCACTATTCTGAACTTGCTCGTGACAATAATAAAAATTAATGCGGATGTGCTTTGTGAAATCATGAAACTTTGTGTTCTTTGACAAATCAATTGTCCCAGGATTGTCTTTAAGTAGAACTGAAAGGAATTTATGTTGGAAAGCAATTTCAGTAAGTAAATGATGAAGTCACATGCATTCATCAGCTGCTCCACTCAGCGCTATACACTCTGCTTCAGTATTGACAATGTTGACTGTTGTTTGTTACACTAACTGACAAAACACAATCCCAACCAAAAACATAAACAGATATGTACTTACTAGTATCTAAATCACCAGCATAATCCACATGATTATAACTACTCAATATGATTTCATTAGAAAACCTAAAAAAGAAGAGACTATAATCAAGGATGATCTTCAAATATCACAAAATCTGTTTGATGATACCTTGCCAATACTAATCACCAGGGTTTGATAGAAACCAACTCAGAATACTAACAGCAAATGTAATATATGTAAGGCATCCAATAACTGCTTGGTAAAATTTCCCTATTGAAAGTATCTCTATTCACATTCAAACAGCAGAACCTGTGGCTCATATCAAGAGGGTAACTGACAGGATTGTAGCCCTTCATCTGAAAACAATGCAAAATACCCTCCAAGTACTTAGGTTGACTGATCCAAAGACTGTGTTTCTGCTTGTCACACTTAATGGTCATTCCTAGAATGTAGTGTTGTAAACGTTACCCCCTCTCGCCCCCACACACGTTAACTTTCTCCTAACCATGTCACTTCTTACGCCGGCCGGTGATCAACTAGTGGTTCGAGGGGGTAACGCACATTTCTTTACCTACACAAAAATACGATCAAGGGAACGGAGAAAATAGAAGGACAGACGAACAAACACAAACAAACTTGGGGTTAACCAAGAGCAGAGGAAGGTATGCAACACTACATGCATGTGCAGACTATCGCTAGCGTGGGTTACTAGCGAAAATTCCACAATGCTACTGGAATCCGACTCATCTTGACTCACTCTCGCTGGACCCTATCCCATGCTGCCTCGCCTCTCTGCTGTCCAACCGCCAACTCCTTCTGCTGCTTGCCTCTCTGCTGTCCAGCCGCCAACTGCCCTCTCTGGGTCGCGTCGTCAACCCTCATTCGCGTCCCCTTACCACTTCCGGATACGGCGAGATTTCATGTTCAAGAATCCTTTGTCTGGTTTCGCGCCAAAACAGACTCGTCTGCTTTGGCGGCCTACCCACATAGTGCTACATACCTTCCTCTCTTACCCTTGTCATTTATTCTCAATAAATTACAACACAATTTAACAACAAGCAAAAAAAACAAGAACATTTACAGTAAGTAACAACCGAACTTACAAAATTTTAAAGGGGTTCGGTCGTCCCCTAAAAAAAAATAAATAAATAAATAATATAACAACACCATATCATCATACACATAAAAAAATACTGCTGGATTCAGCTCTTCCACCTTGCTCTCCTGTGAACAATTATGGGGTCTCCTGACTCATCCCTATTCTTCATTCCAATAGGACTTTTTGATTCACCTCCAACATTATTCAATTTTCTTTCAATTCACCCCGCCTCCACCCAACAAAACACAGGGGAATTTTAACCACCCCTACCCAACGATTTCAAGAGGAATTTTCCATTCACCTCCAACGTTATTCAATTTTCGAACATTTCACCCCATTCTCCAACCCATCAGAACACAGGGAAATTTTAACCACCCCTACCCAACAATTCAGGAGTATTTTTGGACTTGTCTCCTCCCTTTCCTTACGACGTGGGAGCATCAGTAATCTCCGCAGTTCGATTGGTGTCGTAACAGGAATAATGTTCCAGAAAGCACTGTGGAATTCACCTCCCAACCTGGGGGCCTTCACTGCCCCCTGCAACAAACAAAACAAGTCTCTCAGCCATCAATCACCATGGATTTTCAAAAGATAAGAAAAAAAACAAAGCAATTGACACCATCTCCCAGATCGTCCAGCCATGACCAGCCAGGGGGGAGGAGCAACCGGACACCGCCCCGCGCCCAGGTATCGTCTTCCTATCGTTTCCTCGGTACCATGTTCATCAATTCTATGTCAATCAGGCCACTCGCTTTCCCAAATCATCATTTGTATAACTTACTAGCCCTCGATACTAGTCCGCGAAACGGGGCCCCCGTGCAACCCCCCCCCCAGGGGGAACACGATCAGACGAAGTGAAGAAGTGCCAAGAGCAGTTAAACTTACAAAAAATAAACCCAGAAAATCCATGAAGGTAAAAAAAAAAAAAAAATAAAAATAAAGATAAATTAAAAAAAACAAAAAAACAAATAACAATAAACAACAAAGCAAATGACACGGTAAGCCCAGTCCCCCAAAACCAACAAAAAACAAGGCAAAGTATAACAAAAACAAACAAACAAACAAACAAACAAAAAAAAAACAAAGGATAGCAAAAAAAAAAAATCCACACAAATTAAACAACAAAAAAAATTAATAATAAACAATTCACAGACAAAAAATAAAAAAAATAAAATAACTACAATTGACAAATATATAAAAATAAAATTGTTCTGAAGGAATCTGTCACGCATCCACCTTCTAACCCTTGTCTCTCTTCCCTTGAGATCTCTGCCCACTTCTACCATTTCTCTTTGCGTCTTACTTTCCTTCTCTCCACCGGGGGTGATGTGGGAGGGGGTAGCGTTTGCTTCCAACCGTTTTTTTTTAAATCCACAAAAAAACAAAAACTTTCTTTTCTTCCTAAAATCCAAAGTTTACTTATTCTTTTTCTTTTTTTTTTTTTTTAACTGAGACAGGCATGGATGCAGTGACAAAAATTCCCTAGCAATCTTCCTTTCTACTTTTCGTTCTCTCTCTTTCGTTCTTCTTTTTTTTTTCATGACTTTATCTGTTCTTCCTTCTCTTTCTTTGTTCAATTTTTCCGCCATTTTTTTTTTTTTTTTTTTTTAATTTTATTTTTTTTTTTTCCATTTTTTTTATGTTTTTGTGGTAGAAGCTTTCCTCCACCTTCTACCCTCTGCACTCGGAACGACCCGACTTTGACCAGTCGATTTTAACCTAGCTTAGAAATCTCACTTTCTCTCTAATTTTTCGTTTCATCTTCCCTTTCTCTGGGGTTTTGAAATACCACAATTTTTTTTTTCTTTTAGTGAACCTTGCAGCAAAAAAAATTTTTTTTTTTTTAATCGGTGACTTATCACCTTTCCAGCATAAAAAAAAATTACTATAAAACTTCCCAGAACGGACTAACTTTCTTAAGCCACTGGTCCTAACACTTAAGTATAAAAATTACTATGTGAAACTGCTACGAAGAAGGAGAAAAAAAAGCATTTGAATTCTACCGGTCAAGTTAAGTGTGAAAACCGGGTAGGGGAAGAAGAAGACCTTCCCTTACCTTCTAACAAAAATACAACAAAAATTATCAGCAGTTAAGGGGTTAAACATACACACACACACACACACAAAAACGAAATAGATTACTTGTTTTTTTTTTTTCTTTTTTCTACATCTTAAAATTTCCTTAATCTAACAAATCTTTTTTTTTTTTGTTCTTATATTCGAGTGCAGTGGGGGAGGGGGGAATGTGTATTCCTACCTTTGTAGATTTTTTTCTTTTCCATTTTTTTTTCTTTGTCTCTTCCGTTTTCTTTTTCTTTTCTCTCTGTCTCGCTGGTGGCGGGCACTTATAGCATTTTCTTTTTTTTTCTTTTTCCGTTCGTCTGTCAGCCTCTAAACACCCCGCTCCCTGATCAATTCCAATTTTTTTTCATCAGGTTTTTTTCTCTGGTCAACGGCACCATTTGTAAACGTTACCCCCTCTCGCCCCCACACACGTTAACTTTCTCCTAACCATGTCACTTCTTACGCCGGCCGGTGATCAACTAGTGGTTCGAGGGGGTAACGCACATTTCTTTACCTACACAAGAATACGATCGAGGGAACGGAGAAAATAGAAGGACAACGAATAACAAAGCTTGGGGTTAACCAAGAGCAGAGGAAGGTATGCAACACTACATGCATGTGCAGACTATCGCTAGCGTGGGTTACTAGCGAAAATTCCACAATGCTACTGGAATCCGACTCATCTTGACTCACTCTCGCTGGACCCTATCCCATGCTGCCTCGCCTCTCTGCTGTCCAACCGCCAACTCATTCGCGTCCCCTTACCACTTCCGGATACGGCGAGATTTCATGTTCAAGAATCCTTTGTCTGGTTTCGCGCCAAAACAGACTCGTTTGCTTTGGCGGCCTACCCACATAGTGCTACAGTGTGCTTCATATTGATCGTCCATATGAAATCTTAAACTTTGCAATTTCCTTGTTTTACTAATCAAGCCAACTAACAAATCCATTTTGATCATCTGAGCAAATATAAATACAAATATCAGCAAATATCAGCTTAATATCCAGTTGCTTCAAAAATGAATCAAAAGTGATATTCCATTAATGAACTGCTTGCTTCAAACCTTAAATCCTTTTGTATGACGATGTATCCCTCTGCTTGTTTTATGTAAATGTCTTTGTTGAGATTACTGTTGAAAAAACAGTAATAACATCCATTTGGTGAAGTTCAAAATCTAGAATAGTTACTAGAAAAAATAAAACTTGAATGGTGTTGTATTGCATCCAGAAGATGTACCTTGAAATGATCAATAGTGTTATCAGAATTCCTCTTTATTTTAAAAACCAATTTACAGCCCACAATATTTACATTTGCAGGAGGCTCAACTAAGTCCAACAATTTCATGTTTTCCAGTAACTGATATTTGCTGTCAGTAACTTTTCACCATTCATTCTCTGCTGGACCAAGACTTTTCAATTGTTGCTGGCTCATTCATGTCTGCAAGCAGGCTAATTGCATACAGGCAGTGTGTTACCTTTTATACTTGCTTTACTTGATACTTTTTACAAGCCATAGGAAGTGTCTGCATGAATATTTCTGCATATGTTGTTTGTAGATCAACATAGTCAACATCAGCAGGAATAACATCTGCAACAGGAGCAACCTCAACAATATGTTCAGTATTCAATGCAACTTCAACAACATCAGATTCTTCTTCTTCTTCATTTGAATGGTCTCCATGGGCAACATAACCTACACAACTAGTCTGACCACATCCATCCTCATGCTGATCATCAGTTTCTGTGAACTGACCCCTCAAGAATATAGCATTATGACTTGCAAGCATTTGCTTTGAAACTGAATTAAAGAACTTCTAATCTTTTGTACCAGGCAGGTATCCAACAACCTACTTTGCTAGCTTTTTCTTCAACTTTTCAATGCAACTCCCTAAGAATGTGAACATATGCCAAACAGCCAAATAAATGGAAATATGACACATAGTTTCCATTCATAACAATGGAGTGATGTTCCCTGCAGCAGGTGTTTGAGAACAATTTTCGATATGAGTTGCTATAACAATAGATTCACCCCCACAATGAATTGGGCAAATTGGCACTTTTACGCATAGCATGGGCAGATTCACAATGTGTCTGATTCAGTTGTTTCATAATACTGTTTTGCTCAGGTGTCTGAAGAATTGAATGCTCAATGCATATACCATGTGATTTACAAAAAAAACAAGGAACTTCTACAAGTCATAATTTCCTCCATTGCCTGATTGTAGAATCTTATGTATTCTATCAAATTTACATATTCATTAAATGCTTCACTTTTATGTTTCATGAACATTGTGAGCATAAATTGAAATTTATCATTGGTAAATGTAATAAAGCAATGATTGCCACCAATTGAATATTCAATCATATCACAAACATCACTGTACACAAGTTCAAGCAAATCAGATGCACAAGATTCATTGTTTCTGAAGGGTGTCTTGCACAACTTTCCCTTCATGCATCCTTCAAAAAAAATTTATTGAGAAGAACTTATAGCACAGACTTTATCTTCAGACAACATGTTTTCTAAATGTTTCACACTGATATATCTAAATCGCTCATATCATATTTGCTTGGAACCCATGTTAAGGTCAGTATTTACGTCATGTCAAGAAATGACATGCGTATGATATAAATGGTTACAAGAATAACCAATACCATGAACTTGCCACTTGTGGTGAATAGAAATTCTCCTTTTCTAGAACACAACATGTCTGCCATGCTCATCTACTTTTCTGACTGAAAGTAAAAACATTGATCCAATTTTGGGAGAAGATGTTGTATAGTGTAACAGCAGAGCTTAAAACCTAATCATCACAAAGACTTCAACTTCCCCTCAATTTCAGTAACCATCTCACTATTATCACCAAGAATCATTTTGTGGGGACAAACCTTTTTTAAGAAGACAAATTAGATTTGTTGGAAGTCATGTGATCAGATTCACTAGAGTCTATTATCCACATATGATCATCATTGTACTTACTTTCATAGTTCTTACAGTATTTTGTAACAATAAAAGCAGTCAAATTAGTAACAGATGTCTTACTAGCAATATGACCCATTGAATTCCTCTGATGGTATCAAATTGTTATTTCGATGGCCACCATTTGTTGATGACAGTTCTGCTAGGTGAATCATTTTTGCCACCACATGAACATGCATTGTCATTATGCTGTAGATAATCACATTTAAAATGATGTAGAGAACCATGGGTATAACTTAACTCATTTACTCACTTTCCAGGAACCCAATGGCTGTAGTCACTCACACTTGATTGTAAAAAAATTGTTTTGTTGTCTTGTGAAATCATTAAAAGCTTCCTGATCAAAGGACTGTAAAAGTAAATACTTTAATTGATCTAACTGCAGATTGTGTTCACCTTACACATCCATATTAGTCAAGAGGAAGGCTTGCAAGTCAATTATATACAAGCTACTTATCAATAATCATATTTCCCGTCTCATTTAACTGATCATGTAAGGTTTTCATGTGATTTATGTGTTCAAATAAGTTACTTCCCTACTGGTAACAAACACTATGATACTTCTGGAGCAAAACTCTCAGTTGATATAATGAAACCTTGTTAAACTATTGACTAAGAGCATCCCCTGTATTTTTAGTGGATTCAGTGTGTCGAACATGGATGTAGTGTCTCTTGTCAATACACTGTTTGGTGAGAGAATAAGCAATATTACTTTTCTTATCATGCAACACACATCTCTTAACATCTTCATCAACAGGGTAGATAGCAGTCCCATTAACGTATTTCCACAAATCACACCTTTTCAGTATAGCACACATGGCAAATTTCCAGTCCTTATAGTTGTAACTATTAAGCTTCTTTACTTCAATTCTGTAGTCATCAAATGTCATAATTTCATAAAATGTTGAAGAATGTCAAATTAGTAATCACACAGAGTTTACAAGTGTTAGTCTGAGCCCATAACCTGTTAATTCTTGAAACCTTCAGTTCACCAAGGAACCCTGCTGACCAAAACACTAGTGACAAGCATCACAACTGCACAACATCCATTTCTAAGATGAAAAAAACACAAACCAATTAAAACAAGTTAGCAATCCACTGTTGAAAACAACAGCAGTTAGTAGAAATACGAAACCTTTCCATTGCACATATAAGTGGAGACTAGTCATTCAATATACTGTTCAATACATGCACAGGTTCCCAATAGGTAATATAGCTGGATTACAGTAAATGACCATATATACAGTTCAATACAAGGAAAAGTTCCAAAATAAAGCATGTACAGGTATTATGGTACTGCTGCAAGTAAGTACTTCCCACTAGTCTGTGTTGGGACACTCTTAGCGGGTCACATTTGCTCTGATCTATGTGGTGTAGATACTGCACAGTTTGCCATTGTTGCTCTCACAATGCGTCTTTTTGGTTTAAGTACAGCATGCTCATTTAGAACTTTTGCAACAGGTGTAGGAATGTTGCAAATATCATTGCGCCATGTCAAAACTTTGCAGCAATTATTCAAAATGACCATCCAATCTCTTAAAAATCCACCACCCGATCTCTCCCAAGTGGTTCTAATAGAAAAGAAACCTGTTTGCATCTGACAGCAACCTGCACTTAACTCTTTTCATGTTATTAAACCATGTCCCTTCATGTATCAGTCATTTATTGTGGATAGGTAGAAGTATCACTATATCACAAGATAACTGAAGACATTGAAAATTTTATCAGACTATCTACTAGTCCAAACAAGCATATACTTTACTCAGAATAAGATCAGTATTGTCCTTCAGAATGTTGACATTTTATTTTTCATCAGTGTATAATGTGTTAAATCAGTGATATTAACTAAACCATATTTATCTTCAAAAAAGAAAACTTTGATTCTAAAATCAGAGTAAAGGATTCTTTCTACCTTTGGAAATTTAAATACTTATAAAATCAGTAATAGCTACTGAGTTAAAGTAGCCATTCATCAGTAAATTCAAAACTTATATTGTTTGAGCAGGTGTTGATTTTTTGCTGTAAAGTTAGAATTGGTTAACAGGTTAATCCCACAGACCATTGATAATGAGGCCATCATGGTTTTATGCCAAACTAAGTTAGGCTGAGAAAATATATTTCAGTCACATGAAAAAAAAACCTGTATATGGCATTCACCCTAGACCCTTTCACTGCTTGGAAACAATTTGCTGCACATCACTTATGTCCAGGAGAAATAGTCAATGTTTTTTTTAGCTGAATTGTGCAGATTTGTGGTTCTGTTTGGAGGTATGTCAGAAGAAGACCTACAATGCCCATTTGCTGCTGAGTTGCCTGAGAATGCTGAATGGCTCATACGAGTGTCTCCCCAGATGGAAAATTCAGATCTACCACAAGGGTTGACATGAACACAGGCAATACTGAAGAATTTCATTGGCAGTGTGGAACAGGCAGCAGTAGCTGCATAGCTGCCACATTGAACACCGTGGGGAACTGATACACAGACCAGGTGCTGTGAGTGTGATGGACCCAATTACAGGGTGTATGACTGTCTACTGCAACATGACACTTCCAGAAGCGCAGAGTACAACAAGATCAATTGCAGATGGACCACATCCTGAAAATGGGCCGGTGATCAGCCACCAGTCACATAAAAAACAGGATGTTCAAATATCTTTGCTCCTGCACAGATTCAGAGGGAGTATGATTGAGAGTTACAGGTGTGCATAGATAATGGCTGGCTGCTTCCATATTCTGAAGATGAGCTCAGACCCGCAAAGGGTCTGATCCCTCTCATGGCTGTTTTACAAGAAAACAAACAGAAGGTTTAGCTCATCATGGACTACCATAAGCTCAATGTGCATGTGGATGCATATACGGTCAATGCAAAGTTAAGGGAGTGGTGACAGCAAGATCCAAAAAATGCTGTGCACCGGGCATATCTGAAAGTACACATCAAGAAGTCCCTGTGGCCAGATGGTAGAGATCAAGGAGCAGAAGTATTGTCTCATCTACTTGGGATTTGGGCTTAATGTTGCACCCCTGATAATGTGGTCTATTGTCAATGCTGTCATGAAGCAGGATGAGATCGTTAATGCTGCCACCTCTTCTTCTATTGATTACATCCTTGTAAATGAGAGCGTGTGTTCTACTGCCTGCATCAAATAGCATCTGGAGCAGATTGGTATGACCAGTAAGATCCCAGAACAGTTGTGAACTGCCAAGTGAACTGCTTACTGACAATGACGCTTTGTTTTGCAGGGAAAGATTGGCACAATTTGCAAAGGTGTAGGGTGTTCGTCTGCATTTTCAGTGTGCCCACGCACCATCAGGGAATGGAATAATTGAAAGATCCCATCATACGATAAAGCGTATTGTGACAAGAACACATTGTTCAATTCAGGAGGCAGTGTACTGGCACAACATTACACCAAAGGACCTACTCCTACAAGATCTGTTTGAAGGGTATCTACCACAGGAAAATACAATCTCTAGCCCTTACATTGTGGGGGATGCTGTCTGGATAAAGAGCCCACATGGAAGATGCACAACACAATTTGATAGGGGTACAGTGATGAGAATCTATAGCCCCCTCTCAGTCTGTGTTGATGGAATACCACACCATGTGAAAGATGTCCACCCTGTGTATGGGAAGAATAATACCACCAGCGACCATGTTACTCCTTTAGACCCTTCAGACGATGAAGCAGACTCGATAGTATACAAAGCAGCAGAGGAGAACTCATCAGCAAGTAGTGTGTCCTGCGGCCTAAGGCAGGATGAGTTTAGTGATACGTCTAAAGACAATGCTACCAAAGACACTGAGTCAGTGCCATTAAGATGGAGCAGCGAGCAAGAGCCTGAAGTTTGTACTCCTGAAGCAACAAGTGAAACAACACAATTGAGATGGAGTGGCTGGAAAAAAAACAACCTGCTCAACATTGTCCTCTATGTGATCCCGAGATCAGGGAGAAGTGTGATGATCATGAACATGATAAGTGTGAAGAACCTTTTCATAGAAGAAGCAAGAACCTTAGGGTTGCTTGTGTTTTTCACAATTGCAGAGTGGGTGACAGGTGAGGCACACAATATAGTGGTAAACCCAAAATGGCTGTGCGCATGTGCAGCAGAACTGACAGCAAGGCTTGTGCTAATTATGGTCAACTCAATATACATAAAAGGAGCCAGAATTTTTCATAACAGCAATTGTTCATTAAGGCATAAAAGAGTTCAGATCACATGTTGTGAAAGCAGAAGTAGAAGGGGAAAAGATCTCGATACCAACCAGCAAGACACACACGCAGAAAAGATGGAGCAAATACTACTTGTATATGGTTTCTCCAAAGAAACTAACACAGCTATAATGAGGATGTTTAAGCTTCGGAATCTCACATAATTTAATGGTTAGCGAGCTAGATTAGCCAACCATTGTTCATGAAAAAAAAAAAGAAGTGCCTTTTGTGATGTAATGGTTTGCAAACATGACTATCAAACTATAACTATTGAGTTCAAGTCTCAATAAAGGATCCATACATGTAGGCTTAAACAAAGCTTAGTAAATAACAATGATGTTCAAGACTATACTTTTTAAGGACTCACTTTGAGAAATACAAATTTGATTTTAAAGCAGACTAAATCTACCATTTAGTTTAGTACTTAACCAATTAGAAATCTATATAAAATCTTCTTAAGTCTATTTATAGTTAATTACCTTTTTATTGTTAACCACTAGTTCGATTTAATGAAGAATAAATCAAACAACTCTTTGTGATATAGAGGTTTTATTGTATCATGCTGAATAATGTTAGTAAAAAAAAGTTTTGTTGTGGTTCAAAATCCGTTTTCTTTTTTGGAGATGAACCTATAGGAACAATACTCACTTACCCAATACTGTCACCTTGACTGGTAAGCTATTATTAGTGAGTTCAGTCCTCGTTGGATGTCCTACTATAGCGGCTTTGGGTTTATAACTCGAAAATATGAACACCTACTTATTAACTTCTCAGACAAACGCTTTGCTTACCAAGTGCAGGTAACTGTAAAATGACTATCTTCCTATTTAGTAATAAAAGTTATCTCCCCTAATTTAATGCCATATATAAATAGAAAAAAAACTCTCCGTAGCTTCATACCAGCTCAAGAGGAAGGTCTTAGCTAGGTTGCAGGAGGACTCTGACAGAAGCTAGTCATTTGCATCCATTAAATAAAGACGAGAGCAATTTACAGAACAAACAAAGATGTCTGGCGAAGAAGGACGGTCTGGAGGGGCTAGTGTTGCCCGGCCAGTCCCTGTCCGATCCCAGTCTAGTTCTGATGGGGCTGCTTCGGGCCCAGGCACTGAACAGGCAAACCAAAGACGAAACCTGGATGATACTCTGGTGCTATCATTAGTACAACAATACTTTAAGTTGGCTGGTGTCGTTTTAGTAATTTGGATCGTTGGATATTTGCGCTTCAGTGTCAGTTGGTTGATGTTAGCATTGGTTATTTATATGTGGAGAGAGAAATATGCCAAAATCAAAGATGCGCAAATAGAAATAGCTCAACACGCTTCTCGAGATGAGAAATCATCTGTGCTAGCACGAGTAGAAGACCTGCCATCTTGGGTAGGTACAAGAACTGTTTTTATCACATTTTTTAGTTTGTGTGTGTGTGTACGTGTGTGCTTCGAAACAAAATCGTTATTACCTTTCAAAGTATTGTTTGGCATATTTATTTTTTATTTTTTTTTTTTTTTACTAAGACAATCGGATATGTCTGGTGTTGTATATGTGTGCAGTAGGGTGATACCGGTGGGGTTGGTGGAAACTGAACCCTGTTACACCTGTCCTGTTATTGATTTAAGAAAATGAGGATGAATTGTGTTGACAATTAAAACATCGTTTATGGTTATACTCTTTTTCGGGGGAGTGTAAACGTTTTTTTTTTTTTTGTTTTTTTTTTTTTTTTCAATTATTGGTATGTCAAGACTTAAAGTATTTGAAGATAGACACAATCAATTTAAGTATTTATCCGACTTTTTACCTTGTCAGATTTGACATTAAGTCCTTTCATAGTGGATGGAGAGAGCACAAGTCGAGACATGTCTGGTTGTTACAAAAAATACTTGAACCCTTCGACATTTCTATTCTGGGGTGCCTCAGGCGCCAAGCGATAGTCAGCCTTGCTAAGCTGGTATTGCCTAGGGTGTGTATGACCCTCTGGAATCAAGCTAATATTGTTTTCTCACCCACCCGGCGAAGATTGCTCCTACGCCCGAATTTTGAATGGTTTGATGAGATGTCAACATCAAATTACAAATCTTTAAAACATTCTTTAATATGGTATTTAATGTCTAGCAGAGAAGATTACTTTGTTAATGGAAAACTCGTTTCTTTTTAGGAGTACGAATAAGTACTTATTTCTTGCTTACACGGACACGTAGTCTTGTCGATGATACTACTAATCTCGTTTTATATTTTTATTTATTGCATAGAGAAAACAAAATTAGGAGCCTCAATTATAGAAATGACCTAGCTATTAACGATTTTGTAACCTTTTCTTCAATCAAAATCTATCGAGTTTTGATTTTAGGCCTCTGCGATTTAATAGTATTCTTTTTGTGAATACTTAAAAAAAAAAAAAAAAAAAAGAAAATAGTGTAGTTTGTTTCTTTTGTGTGTATACACCGGTACTATCTTCCCATACGGTGGTTTTTTCCTTTTTTTTTTTTTTTCTGACATTATTGAAGGATGATCAAGTCGACATGTTATTTGCACTTCAAAATAATAATGTATATTTATCTTTGGCGTTTATTTTTTATTTTTACCACATATTTTGCTAGTTACAGTTCAATAATACTGAAAGTTAGTACTTATGTCGATAATGTTCCGTATTGTAACATCGTATTTTCAAAAATAGTTAAAGAAACTTTAAATTTTTGAAAATATTTATCTTAGAAAACATAAGCTATTTTTAGCGGAAGATATATATAAACAAATGACTCTTCATTTCTTTTTAAATAAAGTAACCAATAATACAAAACGCAACACAAAACCATCGTAAAAATTCATTAGACTGTCATTTTTATTATTCAACCCTTTTTCTATCGTCTAGTAATTTTAATCTATGTGAACAATTCACTTGTTTTAAACAAGTTTAAGAGGTTTATTTATTTTATTTTTAATATTTTTCTTGCTGATAACGTTAACTCTAAAAAAAAATCTTGTAATGGTTTTGTTTACACGATGCTCCTTTTAGAAGACGTCATGTAGTATCAGCAACAAGCACCAATTCGTCAGCTGCATTTCTCTCTTCATCTTTCTCAGTTTTTATAGCCATCACCTGAGAATATTATATTTCCACAAGTTAAGAATAACTGTAAATGCTCTACCCTTTTTCTTTTTGCTATATCACTACTTTCGTTTGTTGTAAAGGTTATCTTTGTAGGTAGATTTGTGTAGTCAAATCGTACTACTGACTCTAATTTTAAGCGAAGAATTAGAAGTCATTAATTTTTTGAAATTTATTCATTCTTATTTTATTTAAAAATTCTTTTACTAAAAACAAACTTTTTGAGCAATTATTTTTTAAAATTGTTATTCGACAGTTTTAACACGGAAGAAAACTTATTTTTTTTTTTTTTTTTTTTTTTTTACAAAAAGTAAAAGCATCTGTAAAACGTGAAGAAAAAAAAAAAAAAAAAAACCTGGGGTGAAAAAAAGTTTTACGATATAAAGACAGAGGCATAAATTAAATTTTTTTCTTTCTTGGTCCCTTGTAAAATGTTCATAAAGACAAATACCAAGTATAAAAATAATTAATAAACGGTAATTTGTTTTTTAAATCTAAAATAATTATCCTAGTAAAAGTTTTTTGTTAAAACGGTGGGTTTGCTTGCTAAATTAAACACTTGATGCTATGTAGATTTTATCGAAAAAGTTAAATCATTTCTTGGTTTTAAGAAAACTAATTTAATTTTCAATTAGTTTATAATAGGAAAAAACAAACTGGAATTGCGAGGTACTACTTAGTACTTATGTAGCGAATCTTCATTAAAAAATTTGTTTGAGTGACTGTAGCAAAAAAAAAACAAAAAAAAAAACGCGTTTAATTGAAAACTTGATTATTCTATCTCTTAAAAAAAATAATCTCACTTTTATGAAAATTTCTTCGAGTAGATTCAGTTTACTACTTTTTTTTTCCGCTATAATTTACGCCTTGTGATAATCAATAGACAATATCACGTGTTAGTTATTTAAGCTTAGCTTAGTTGTGGCACAAGGCCCTAAGTATGGGGCACCCAGTGAAAATATCACTTATTATTGAAGTATTCTAATCTAGTTTACCCGTTTAAAAAGAATTGCTGATCTGCTTCTTTGATTTTAATTTGCTTTCTTCGGCCGACTTGAGATCTTTAAACACAGTATATTTGATCGTTATCTTCAGTGACTTATTTTTCTGATACGTGCTGTTGCCCGTAAATGACTAACCGACTGAGTTAGGAAAAGTGCTTGCTAGTAATAATTGACAAATAATCATTTCGTATTGTCACTTTAGGGATGAATAAAAAAAAAATCAATCGATATCATTTTACCTGACAAAATACTGGCCACTCTTCAGCTTTTTTTTATCTCCTAAACAAAGCCTTCAGCTGAGTCACGCTTTTTATTTTATTGTTTATATAATTTTTATTCATTTTGATTTATTTTAATTCAATTTAATTACTGCAATAGAACTAATAAATTAAGAGCTTTCCTTTTTCTTAGACAATCTTGTGAAATGACTTTTTCCCCCCACCAACTAGTTCCCTTTTCAAATTTGTTCTTGGCATTTTAGTTGCACAGGCAGGGTCAATATCCAAGGTGTCCCAAATGGTAATTCAGAGGGAACTAGACAACCTTTTTTTTTTTTTTTTTTTTTTTTTTTTTTTTTCTTCCTAAAGCTCTACCCACACGTATGCATGAGCCCCTCCCTGTTAGATACGCTTTAAACCTTACCTTGTAGGGGAGCAATATTGAATAACATATGATGAGGCTTTCTATGCCCGGAAACCCCAAAATTTTAGTTTTTCAGACTCTTTCAGCCCTCCCCCAAAACAAATTTTATTTATAAAAAACGCATCAAATCTTTTATTACTTAAAATGTAAAGCACTGATATTTTGTTTGTTAGAAAACCGATATGTTAATATTTATTAGCCGTTATTAGAGAAAAAGGGTTTGAGCTTTTGAAATTAAAAATATCATTTTCAAAGGCACCCTGAAAAATCAGTAACTAATACAAAATGAATACAGAGAAAATAGGTGGAAGTTTTTAACGAGAATGGCTTTAAATAAATGCCAGAAAGAAAAAAATTTAACTTAGTGTATGTGTTTTTATTTTGGAAGTTGGGAGCACTTGACATATAGAAACAGCTTGTATGTATGTATGTATTATCTCAGAGACTTAATATTTTAAAGCAGGTTACTTGATTTCACTCAAGCATGTCAAGTTTGTCCTAAAAATCTGTAGACTATAATTTATTTAGAATCCGCTGATGGAGGGCTACCATTCAGCTTTTTACGCATTAAACACTTCTTTGATTAGTTTACTGTCAGCCTTTTATGGCAATTAACATTTATCCGACCAATATTCATTGGTATTTTTTTTGTTTTTTTTTTTTTTTGTTTAAAAACCTCTAAATGATCTAGAGCTACTGTTTCTATGAGCGGTTATTTACTTTTTCTTTATATTAGGAAAGATTTATATTTAAGTGTCAAAAAGAAGAAAAATTCACTAACGGAACGCTGAGAACCAGCCGTACTGGGTGGGGCAGGTTAGAACATGGAACTGACTCAGTTTGTAGGAAATCGCCCCCACAACAAAAATATCTTTGCTCTGTATTGAGTTGGCATCCCCTCACACTACACATATTCACCATGTCCTTCATGTCTGTTACCCTAGCAACAGTGAACAAAATCAAGTACTTTTTGTGGGGATGATTTTTCTTGATGGTTAAGTGTTCATAGAAGGCACAAACCATTTCTTTGTTTAAAGTGTTTATTTGAAAAAAAAAATTGGATTTTTTTTTTTTTTTTTTTTTTTTTTTTTTTTTTGCTCTCTCTTCAGTATAGTGACATCTCAGAATTATTTTAAACACCTATGAAAAAATAAGATATATTTGAGATGATGTAAGAAAAAATATAATGCCTATTTATATACACTTGCATATAAATATCACTTAATGATATTTCTATTCTAATATCCATTTACTGACTTTTTAATTTAAAAAAAGGTTGTATGGTAAAACAATGCTCCCTTGAGTTGCAGTTGGCATGCCTTCTGACGACGTCACTTATATAGAAGTGTTATCTAAATAGGAATGAAATTGGCGATCCGGGTTCAAAACCTGGACGAAACTGTTTCACTTTGTGGTCATGTTCATGAAAAAGGCACGAATCCATCTTTTATCTCTCTTCCTTTTGCTATGGTAAATAGTAGGTCAAATGAGATTATTTGCTTTGGTTAGGTAACTAGTCTAGGAGAAGGAAAACTTACTACAAACCAGCAGTATTCAACCGATGTTGCATGTGTTTGGTAAATGCATAAAGTGTGCGTGTCAGTCTCATTTAAGTATGTTTTGATTTAAAGAATAGACACATTTTGTCTAAATAATTTTAAGATCCTTTCAAGTTTCCTGAGAAGTGTCTTGGGCTGGAATTGGTAGATGAAAGTACCAAAATTGCCCAGACCACTTATGGACCTTTCAACGGCCATCGTGTGTGTGTTTGTTTTCTTTTAACTACATTGTTGATTGAGAAATTAAACATTTCATTAATAAAACTGAACAACATAGCATAGACAATACCATAAACAATACCATAAACAATACCATAAACCTTTACTACAAAAACAGATTTCATAATAAGATAGATGAACATATTAAAAAAAAAAAAAAAAAAAAAAAAAAAAAACCTTCCTAAAAAATGTTCTCCCAACAAAAAAATAAGACAACAAATTTAAAACTTCCAACCTAATTATTTCCAATGACTCTTTCCGCCTCACTGAACTTAAGGTTGATATGCCATAAAATCCAACCAAATGAACTTCTTGATAGGACAAACGTCTTGTATATGTTCAAATATCCCTTGGGAGATTGTCTCCAACGAAAATAATATGTACATTTGTCTTGCACTACGACCCTTTCAAGACAGCTTTCTATACACTTTAATGATTCTAGCTCCAGACATCTTAAAACCCAGTCTATTTCCAAATTTTGAAAAATTCGAGTTGATAACACCATGATAGCACATTAAATGATCCTTTAGAGTTCGTTTTTTTTTTTTTTTTTTTTTTTTTTTATGTTGATAATATTCTATTTCCATTGATAGCGTTTAGTTTTAAATTCATTTGATGTCATTTGTATTTCAGTTTTATCCAACTTTGTTTACGTGATTTTGTAATAGTTTAAAAACTTAAACAAAACACTCTTTCCACATGCAAACAACCCCTGATGAAAGGTCTGAAAGTGCTTGGGACAATTTTGTTAAATTTATTTACCAATTCTAACCTAAAACAGACACTTGTCAGGAAACTTGAAAGAATCTTAGTAAAATTATAGTCAAAATGTGTCTTTATTATTTAATTGTGTGTGTGTCTCCAAAAGGAAAAAGGTTCCAAAAAATTCTTTGTGGGTATGAACAAAACCCCACTATTTTAGATTGACACGTCTTCTAAGATTTTCTGGAGAAATACTTGAAGTTCATTACAGCAGATTGACTCATCACTGAAAATTCAACACTTAACCCATCTTCATAATTTTCTAAACTGTGTTGGTATTGAATTTATAATTGTTTAAATTTTCTCTCCTTGTGGATTTCTGTGGCTTATATGGTAATGACTAAAACAAACATGAATTTCGTTAGATATTGATGGTTTCCCGGGACACTTTACTTTTCAACAAACATCCTGTTTAAAATTTTTTGCATCAATCAGACCTAGTCAAGATGAGTGGTTTCCTAAAATACTGGAATTCCTTTTTCTTAATTTAACCACACAAAATGCCTTTGTGAAACAGTTACAGTTTATGGGGATTGAAAAGAAATGGGATGAAAGGACAATAACATGGAAAAAAAATGAAATAAATGCAAAAGTAAGTTTCCCTGCGAGGCTTCTGACAGGAAACAAAATCAGCGCATGCCTAGGAAGAATGGCTTCCTAACGCCAAAGAGACTGCTTCTCAGAAGCCTTTATCTCCTTAACTAAGAGGAACATACTTTTTTTTTTTTTTTTTTTTTTTTTTTTTTCTCCTCTCTCTTAAGTGCTAGTAGGAGCACATATGCTGTGTCTCAGTGCATTGTCTCCTGCTAATAATAACCTCTACTAAATGTACTCGATGAACATATATGGTGGACCCTCAAATTTACAATTTGACAAAAATAATTCAATGATATTCTTCAAATGCCTTGATTGGGGAGTGTGGTTATTTCTGCTGGTTCAGGAAAACATTCCCACTACAAAGTAGTTGTAAACCCCCAAATAAAAATTGAGTTTAAAGGTATCCTTGTCTTTTCCTTCTATTCTTGATTCCTTTCCCGTTTCAACAAATGTAAAGACAATCAGTGAATGCGGGTAAGAAAAAGGTGTCAAAAACCTTATGCTCCATAAGTTTCGTCTTTCTGGTTGACAGTGGAACACCTGGTGCTACTGAAAACCTTTATAATAAACTGTGTTTCTCAACAAAAAGGAATCCTGAATCTCCTTGTAGATATCCTATGTCAATTATTATAAACATGGTAATTATCTGTATATTAGTAAAATTCTTCGGTGTGTGACTATAACACTACAAAAACACATCACAAGTTTTTACCAGAGCAATACAACTTAAATACTCCTAGAAAATAAAGCAAATTCCAGTTTAATTTTTGACTGAATATCAAATTTGTAGGGGTAAGAAAGCCAGTCATTTCCAATCAATAATCCCGGCTGAAAGAATAGAAAATGCATTTCCCCTCCTAAAAATAGTAAAAAAGACAGTTGACATTACAGGGCTCATTCTTATGGCCAGCAAACTTAGAACCAATATGATGGCGTAGAGACTACAGTGTGTAAGGGGGGGGGTGATAAGTAGCTCTATCTTTTGAGATAGAAATTTTTACAAGACCAAATATGGAAAAGTAAATTTGTAATTCTATGAATTTGTGATGACAGAAATTAATGTCTTTGAATAAAAGTAAAATTTTTTGTCATGCATCACTGCTTGAAGTCCATTGTCAAAAGAAAGTTGTTTTTTTATTTACTTATTTATTTTTTTATTCATTTAACTCTTGTCATCAAATACAATATTAATATATACCTTGAGCTTAGTTAAGAACTGAATCAAAAACCATTTGATCTATTTTTTATTAAATATTTTTCTTTTAAAGTTGTTTATTATAGGAATGAAAGATCCTAGGTTTTATGAAATTCCTTTTTAGCTATGGTCTGAAATTTTTGGCTCAATTTATAAATAAAAATGATTGTGCCTAAAGATATAGTTATTAAACTTTGTTTAATGTGGCACAACTCCAGATGTATAGGGCACCTTGTGAGACACAAACTCCCAAGTAATGGTTTGCTAGCTGGCCAAGGGCATAAAGATGTAATCTTGTTGATAATTCAAAACTTCTAAGTTTTTTTTATTATGTCAATGTAAACACTACTAGATGGTGGGCAACTTTGAAATGATATAGAATGATAGTTTAATTGGGGTGCTTAAAAGTTCTGAAATTGGGCTTAATTTTCCTTGAAACTGATCAGACTAGGAGACCTTGTCAACAAATGAGTAACCCCCTACCCATATACAAGAAAAGATGTTCTGGGTCCCATGTAGAATTTGATTTGAAAAATATTAATACACTACTTGAAATCCTATGAAGAAACAGATTATCATTCATTATCCTTATAGCCTGGATTTCCTTGACTCTATCTTGCCATCCATCTCTTTTGGAGGGTCTTCTATATGACCTCCACTGACCTGGCTAGTCAGCCAAACACTGGTGTCCACAGAACATTACTAATGAATTTGTCCTTGCTTTCCCAGCAGTGCCCAGCATGTCTTGTTTCTCTTGGATGGTTTGTGAGGTGGGAGGCAAGTGGCTGTATAGCTACCTCTTTGTGGGGTGCTGCTTCCAGGAATTATTCAAAACAGCTTGCAGCATCCTTGTGTAGTTCCCATATAGCTTTTTTCTCCAGGTATTTAGTTAGTCCATATGGTGCAACCATACAGTAGAACTGACACAGCCATGGCTTGGAAAAATTCCCTCTTGATTTTTATCAAATCATTCTTATCAGTAACCTGTCAATAGCGGTCCATGTTGACATTGATTTTTAGTAAATAAGATATTGCTATCTTATGTGAACTTGGCTTACTATTCCAAGTGGAGATGATGCCATTTTGTTTAAGACATGAACTCTGTTTTATCTACATTAATGTAGTGGTAAATGCTTTACTGTTCACTCCAGCAGAGATTTGGCTTGGGCATTGTTTACATCCATAACAGTTACTGTGTGATTGTTTGCTTCTTACCTTCCCCCCCATTTTCTTAAATTTTCCATTAAACTATATAATTAGGTAATCATTAGTATTAGATAGGATTGCTTGAAATGATACGATTACTTTAAAACTGAAAGATTTTGGCATTAAACAATCTAATAAGAGATGACATTCTATTAAAAGCAGCCAACTAAACTTGTAGAAAAAAAATGTATTTGCCTTTTGTTGTTGCATTAAACATGATTTAATTCAATTTACCAGTCATAAATTATATATTTTAGCTGTTATCTTTGGCACACCTGTCAAGTTTTTTCCTTTTTTTCCTATTTGTCTTAAATTTCTCCTGTCAACTTCCTGACATATTCAACAAAATGCAGTTATGCCACATGAAAGACTTAAAATCTTTAATGTATTTTGTCTGCCTTGCCTGTTAAATGTTTATTCTTTATGTATAATTGAAATTTCTATAAATAACCATTTTGGTTGACCATCTTTTACAATATTATGTAGATTTGTCATGCAGATATTGTTTGAAGAAAACTTCTATCATGCAACTTTTGTGAATTATATAATGAAAAAGAAGTCTATTGATTTTTAGACAATATTGTATTGCCATTTGTTAGACAATATTGTATTGCCATTTGTTAGACAATATTGTACCAACAATAAGAAGGTAGTAAAACTAGACTTCTCATTTACAATTGTGTATACATCAAGTCTGAATTTCTGAGAACTAAAATCATTAATTCATGAAATGAGTTTTTCAAGTCAATTGCTGCTCCTACTTTAAATTTTAACCTTATAAACATATTAGTTGCATATAGGTCAATACAAATATTTTTTTATGTAAGGTTGTTTTTGATATGAATTCTAAGTTTCATTGGTTACTTTTATTCAGTCTGTCCCTTTCTGTGAGTCTTAGAATATGTTGACTGCATCTTTTGCAAATAGTTAATCCCCCTCCCTCCCTCTCAAAAATGTTACCTGGGTATGTCATTAATCTGTACTCAATAGTAAGGTTCAAGTTCTGGAACATTGGGGAGTGTGGAGTACTCTTTAATTGCCATTTACTCCTGGGCCCACCTTGATCTGGTGTGATTGTATCTATTCGGGTCCCATGTCTTGGTCAAATAGATGTTTGAAAATCATTTGTTTTAGGAAGGAATACTTGATATCGTATAGCTGTACAAGCTATTTTTATTAAGAATAGCTATTTGAAGCTATAATTGTTTACTAAGGATTCATTTGTTTCTTGAACCATATGACTGGGTGAAAAATGATTATTAAATAGGAAGTTACATTAATAAACTCTGATTTGTGTATAAATTATTATTAGATAGGAATATTTGATACTATATATTTGTGTGCAAACAAATGATTATTTTTTAATCAAATAAAGGGATTTGAAATAGATTAAAATGAAATGTTGAAAATATAACTAATCAAACTCTTACAAATGGATCAAATTTCAGCTTTGAATAACCCATTAGGAGTTGATATACCGTTAAACCAAACAGAAATTCAGTTAATCATAAAGGATTTGGAATGAATTTTTGTATCTTATGTATCACTGATTAAAGAAATACATTTGTTTTAGAAACTAGTTTCAAAGTTATTAATATACTGTGAAATGTGTATTTTTTTTTTTCATGTAGATAATAATTAACTTATTTGAATCATTTATGAAAAGTTGTGCAAGAACTTTTCATTTGTTCTGTTTGTCACTATATAAAAGGTCATTCAGAATAAATGATATATTTGATAATTAAATATACATTTGAAATACTGTCAAGTAAAAACAAAGAGTAGGAAATAAATGTTAATATTTTCCTCTTTTTCATAAAGAACAAATTAAACTTCAAAATTAGTCATGATGTGGAATTTAAAAATTGTTTTGGTATTTTAATTTAAAGTTGGATGCTCTTGTGCTTGATGTACAGATTTGAAAATATTTATAAATGAAAGTTTAAAATGAAATTCCGACCTTTTTAAGAATAGACATGAATGAAATAGCCAAAAACAAATTCCTATTGAACTTGTTAAAACAACTATGGCCTGCGCAGTTGTTTTAGTAAGCTTAAGAATTTGTTTTTGGCTATCTTTTCCCTTAATGAGAAAAACAGCAATGACTTGATTTTGTTCTCATCCTTTTCACTTTTTAAATGTCCTCCTTTCACTGTCTCATTTGATCTACTTGAATATGTGTATGATAGAGCCTCCAATTCCATCTCTTTTCTTGATTCTCTTTATCGATTGCTTTTACGCTTCATTATGTTAGATAAAAAAAAAGTCAGTGTTCAGAGAAAATTCTTTTTGTCAAGTTGTCCTAAAATTTCAGGAATCTTGATCATTTTTCAAGAAGCACTAAAGTGGATTAAGAAATTCACTTTCTGTCTCTCTGTCTCAATTTAAAAAAGTCGTTAAAATATATAATGCTAGCATACTTTCACATATTTGATTTTTCAAAAGTAAACATCTCATTATAAAGATATTTGCCTGAAATCTTGTAGGCTTCCCTTTTCTAAATTGACAACAAAAAACTTATTAAACTCAAACTTTCACCACTCTGAGTGACCTAGAGATAAAATTTGAAATTATATAATCCTTTTTTTTCTTTTCAATATGCCAAAAATAATTTCTTGATGACCATTCAAGTTTTGAAAAAAAAACTTTTCAATTACAAATTAAGATACTTTTTATCGGGAATGAGAATTTTTAATATTTTCATAAGCAACTGAAAAAAACTACACAATCTTATAAAAGTACTCTCCATTATGGAATAAGCAAGTCCCTCTCATTTCCAGTATTTTCTTCCCCACCTTTTATTCTAACCCTGCCTGAATTTTTTTCTTTCCACACTGATTGCTGAAAATTGTCTTTCTGTAAACACAATATATTATTTATTGCTTCATGGCGAGTACTACTTTGTATTGATTATCATGTGTTGAGAAGATTCACTTTTCACCTTTTATTCCTACACACATTTATTTTTTTATTCATATAAATTCTCTTAATGCTGAGTCCAGTTTTAAAAATTAAAATACCCATTAACTACTTTATTTCAGACTGTACATAAAATTAGATGTTTCATAAATGAGAAAATTCAGGTTGTTGTACATAAGACTTGTGAAAAATGAATAAATGATGGCAAGTTAAGAAAACTAATGTTTGAAAATATATATTTTGTTGAAATTTTTTAAATGCATTTTCAGTCCATTTTTCTGTGTACAGTTATAAAACTTGTTTGTGGTTTCAAACCAGTTTACCTTCTTCTGATATAAATAATAGCTTAAAGATTTAATCTATTGGT
The DNA here is from genome assembly GCA_963585895.1 of Sepioteuthis lessoniana. Classification (NCBI taxonomy): domain Eukaryota; kingdom Metazoa; phylum Mollusca; class Cephalopoda; order Myopsida; family Loliginidae; genus Sepioteuthis; species Sepioteuthis lessoniana. The sequence continues at coordinate 2,429,006 of OY757916.1, read as the reverse complement.
GATTGTAATTTTGAATGTGAAGACTTGTAGATTTCAGTTGAATACTAGACCAAGTAACTTAAATACCTTGTCATGTTTAGCAGGCTAGTCTTATAAACCAATTACTCTATGGTGAATTTGATTCTCACTAGGTGCCTCATATTTAACTAAGAGTAATTAAGATAATGTTAATTTATTTTTATAATCTAAAATTCTGTGCATGTAGGTAAATGTGTTGGTGAAAGTTGAAAGATATATAAAATAAAAATGGTGTGGCTTTCTTTATAAGTTCAGGTTTATATTTGTGTTTATGCATGATTTTACTTATCTCTGCTTATTTTCATATGAAAGCATAGAAAACCTAGAATCTTTATTATTAAAATATCTTTTTCACTGCTAATGTCTAACAAATGACTACAATTCTTGGTTTTCCTATACAACTGTTCTTTCTAACAATCTTCATTCTAAAAATCTGATATTTGTATCTAAGTTATTGTAACAAACCAAAAACTGCACACCATAGCAGAATATTTGTTAACACTATACCACTGAAATGCTCTTATTTAGAAAATAAAAATTTCCCATCTAGTTTATGATTTAACAGTGTCAGTGTTTTTACTCCTTCTGATCATTCATAAATTTTTTGGAAAGTTAACTATTAAATGCTAATTAGTGTACTGTCCTTTTATTTACTAATAGTTATGAATGAAATTCTATCAAGAGGGTTCATTTTTGTCAATTTCTTTCATCAAAAGAATCTCTTATAGTCACCGTATTTCAGGTTACCTGAAATGCCTTTTCTAAACACACAGAACATTGTTTTTATGTGCTCTGTAGACCGTGTCCATCTTGGGAAGAAGGTCAAGTTAGTAACTAAGTTAGTTAAATTGTACTATGACTGAATAATAGTACATGTCTGTACAGTTTTAAATTAGTTTTGTACTATGAAAACATAGCTAATTAAAACTTGTATACTAGCATATATTACGATTTAGTCCTTTTTGGATAGTGAAAATATCATTCAATCTTGTCACCTGATTTTAAACATAGATGACCTAATATGCTTTTGTTTTTAGATGTTTATCACCATCTGCTCTTCAATCATTGTAAGCAGATGGTAGAAAATCAAATTTATCTATAAAAAAAAAAAAAAAAAAGTGTTGACATTTTATGAATTTAATCATATCTTGTTAATGATCTTTCTAGAATGGAATTTAGAATTAGTGACAAAACTTATAATTGGAGGAAAGCATTTTGTCAGTTTTTAATTTATAGAAATATCTGTTGTGGAGCCGATAAGCGTGTCGACTCCGCAAATAAATTAAGTTAAATGCGTGCGAGTGTAGTGTCAGCCAATGAAGGAAACATAAGGCAGGATAATAGATACAACAAAAGTGATGATTTTATTGCCGGAATTACAAGCGTGTATGTAAATGTCCGTGGCGGTTGTATGTAGTCTTCAGCTAGGATGGGTTACGTCGTTAGCTGGTATAGTCGCGTTGTGGATGTTCGCAGCTGGACGTTCGACGAGGGTAGCTGGCGTAGGTCGAGTCGTGGAGATACAGCTGGATGTTTGATGCTGGTAAGCTGAGATTAGGTCGGGTCGTTGGATACCGTTGGACAGTCATCGCGGGCAGCTGAGGTAGGTCGAGTCGTGGCGGAAAACCGAAGTTGGTTGCTGGTAAATTGATGTCCCGGTTTTTGACATTTCGTTGGTATGGTCGAGTCGTGCTTGTTAGCTCATAACAGCGAATCATTACGTGAGCTAGTGGTTGCGATGCTAGTGTAGTCCGTAACAGCGAGTCGTTATGTTGACTAGGTATTGCATTGCTGGGGCAGTCAGTAACAGCGAGTCGTTACGTGGACTGCATTGCAGGAGTGTCGTGGTCGGTAGATCGATTTCCTGGTTTTGACAGTACGTTGGGTTAACCGGGGGTGTGTCGATCTGGTTTCTGGCTCGTACAATGGGTCGTACGTGAGCCAGTTGTTGCAGTGGTAGGACAGTCTGTAACAGTGAGTTGTTACGTGGACTGTGTGATACCTTGCAAGAGCGTCGAGTTCGGTTATGGCAGCTTGGTCGTGTAGTGTCGGGCAAGCTAGTGATTAAGACTGAGCCGTGTCTTAGTGTTACGGACCAAATGAAAGGTCTGAGACCGAGGTTAAGGTTTGCTGGGCCTTAGTACAGACGAGATCGAGCGAACGAGTCGAGGAAAGGCTAGTGTTTTGTCGTGCCCCCTAGCCGTGTGGACGTATCTGACGGGAGCGAAAGCTTTGCCGTGTCAAAGCCGTGCAAACGATGGCTATGGCTGGGTCGCGCCGAGGCTAAGATGGGCGTTATCTTAGCGCTGCGCAGATATCAAAGCAGTAGCTAAAGGCTGGACCGTGCCATTAGCGCTGTGCAGCTTATCGGAACCGAGCGAGGGTTAAGACCTGCTGGTCTTAGAATCTGTCTTCGTGTTTGCCTCCAGGCCGTCTATTTCGACTGGTCATTACTGACCGCCAGAGATGCACCGACCCGCAGAAGGTGACCTCTCATAGCCCTTAAAAAGGACCGTAAAAAAAGCTTGTTGAATCCACCACTAGAAGTGGCGGTGAGGTGGGTGCAACCACGATAACGTAGGACCCGAGCTTCATGGAGCCAAGTGGTCCCTGAGAGCATCTGCGTAGACCTCTCTATTTTCGTCGCCTGAAGCCTTTTTATATGGAAGAAAGGGAACTCCACTTCTGTCGCGCCACGTGGATAGAAAGTTCTTCTACAAAAAATGGATGCAGAAAATAAGTATTTCTTTAGCCCAGTATAGGCTAGCGAAAAGTATTACTTCCATTTTTTTTTTTATAGAATTATTTCTGGCAGAAGTGTTTTGTAAATGTTGATAAATATTAATTTATCCCCTTCTTAGCTGTAACGACCGGTTAAAATCAAAAAAGGGCTTCATCATTTCCGGCCGCGCCTGGATGTTATTTCTCTAGGGCGAAATGTAATCCGATCTGTTGACGTTCGCAGGCCGGTCGCGGCATATCTTCCCTTAATACATTCTGGATTTAAAATTTGTAAAGCATACTTATGTAACTTATTAAAGTGAAGTATTAAATTTTTTTAAAATTATGTGATTAGTTTGAATTATTTTTTATACCTGTTCTTAAAATTGTTTAGACAAAAGATCTAGAGAATATTTTTTATTGATTTTAATAATATATATATAAGAAAAACCTTAAACAAAACTCTTTAAGAGTCTGACCTAAATTATATCAAAGTTTATTTTGTAATAACCAAACTCATTAAGTTTTGCTCTAGTTATTTTTAGTTTGGATATTCATACTAACGTAATAATTCTTAGAATTAATGTTTAAGAATTATCTTGTCTCTAATTTATATTTTAAGTAATTTTGTGTTTTCATGCTGAGAGCATTTCTTTATCCTATTAGAGGACATTTCTATTAAAAGCTTTTCTCTTTTTATATTGATAATCTTATTTAATTGTTAGATATAGATATTACTATTATTTTAGGCTGTTACCAGCATTTATTTCAAATAGGAAGTTGTTATTGGTATTAACTCTGTCTGGTTCAGGCCAGTTGGCTGCATCTTTGCCAAGGGGTATAACCCACCCAACAAGTGTCTTGGATATGACCCTAAACCATCTGATAAGGCTTCATTACTATCAATCCCAGATCCACTTGCCTGGAATGCTAGTAACTGTTAGGGTCTCATCTATGGGGTTCAAATAGAACTGTTTAACCACTTAACTATGTGCAAACAAGTAACTGTTAAATAGAATTATTCATGTTAGATAGAAATACTTGGAACTATTTAACTGTAAGCAAATAAAATTATTAGTCTGAGCAATACTTGAAACCATTTAATAACGTTAACCTTTCTAAAAATCAAATTACCTACATATTATTCACTTACAAATCATATCTATGTGCAAACAAATGATTTTAAAATTGAATTGGTAATATTAAATAGTAAAACTTGAAACCATTTTATTGTGTACAAACAAATAATTTGACTTGTTTAAAAAGTTATTTAAAAACTATTTGTTTACAAATCATTTAATTTGTATAAACAGGATTTGGCATTAAAAAACCTGCAAGGGTTGATATGCTATAAAACCAACCTATCTGATGCTTGGAAAATTAGGTTATAAGTTCAGTCAGTGAAAATTTCAATCAAAAAATTATCAAAGTTAAAAGGATAAGAATTAATGGAAGACAGAAATATTGATGGCAGATTTGATAACTAAATTTTGTGACCACCCTTCAATCTCACCCACACTTTAACTTATATGGATATTTGAGATTTTTATCAATTCTCATAATTTTCAAGTTCCCTTGTCTAAATAATTTACCTGGTATTTCAAGTTTTGTATTTCAAATTTTTCAGTCAGGAAATATTCTAAATTGAATGAAGGTGAAATTTTCAACCTTACAGATAAATATAATTCTCTTCTCTAAGTGTGTCTGCACAGAGCTTTCTTTTATTATCTTCATTTCGGCACTAATTTTCATTCCCTTCTTCACTTGACCCTTGGTCTCTGCATTCGTGTCTTAACCTTTGTCTCGCATGTATTGAAGGTTACTTATTCTGCCTTTTGGAAACTATTTGAACTCTGTGATAATTCTCTTCACTCACTGGACACTTTGCTACCTTTTGCTCTGTCACTCTAATGAAGACTGGCAAGATTTTTTTTTCTTTTTGTTCAGTGAACTATGATAAATGATACACTTAATTGACAAAATATTTCTTCTGCTAATTTAGGTCAGTTGACCCAATTTTCAGTAACCCAATTCTCTGGTTTTGACTAATGAAGAATATAAGCATTTTTGCCTGTTAATCTTATATTGATTTTTAGGATTATCTTTGGTTATGTCTAAGGCCAATCACCTGGCCAGTGTTGACAACATTTTCCCAGCTCACCCAAGTAACTGTAAATGTGGTTGGGGTGGGCTTTCATTAACTGAGTTATTTTCAGGTTCAATTCTGACAAAGTACTTACTGACTAGTTATAATTTTAATAGCAATGAATTTTCATGTAAACATTTGTGTGTGTGTTTTTTAAAAAGGTTACCAATGAGCATACAGGTAGATCTTCATGAAATAGTTTAAGCCAAGGAAAAGGAATCTTTTGCTGTTTAAAGGTGTCATTGAAATTTATTGTTGACTAATAAGACTGCACTCAAATTTTTAGTATATATACAAAAAAATATCAAGTTTAAAATCAATATACACTAAAAATAAATGAAAATATTTAACATTTTTAATTTTTTTTTTTTTTTTTTTTTTTTTTTTTTTTAATCAAAAATATTGGTATATCAGGTTTTAAAATCAAAGTGCTCCATTTTAATTCTTTTGATAAGGCTGTGGGAAGCCACATTTGATGGTTTAGAATGCTGCATATACCCATAAGGCTACAGGTGCCCCCCTCCCTCCTTGCTTAGTCTATAAGTTTATTTTCTATAGTTTATGAATTTAATATTGTATCAAATACTCAAATTTTCAATTAAAATCTGCAATAATGAAGGCATTCGTTGTGATAAATTAATGTGACTAAAAAGATATCTAAATGTTAATGTAATTTATGAAATAAATGTTGTATATATTAATGTCAGAATGAAAGCCAATTAAAACTAGAAGTATTATTTTTAATTTATTTATTTTTTTTAAAATTTTATTTGCTGATGTATATTAAACCATTTGATAAAGGGATTAGTTGTACATATGGTTGCATCACGGCTTTTAAATGCCTAATGATATTTTATCATTTCTATTTGATCATAACACCAAATAAAATACTAAAATTGTATAGGCCTCTGTCTCAGTAATTTTAGAAGCCTATTTGTTGCAGGCTTAAAGATATATAGTTTATAAGGTTATCAGTGAGAGACGATTGCAGCTTATTAAAACTTTATGGCTATCAATTTGAAGGTTTAGCTGACAGCTTCTCAGTGCATTGGATGAAATAACAAATTGGTGCAATTTTTATTTTATCTATTAAAAAAATTTTTTTAAGTCTTGTGTATAAAGATCTTGTTTGAATATAATTTTTATAATTCTAAAAAAACAATTTTTCTTCTTTTAATATTTAAAAGCTGAAACATTAACATTGATTTTTATTTATTTTATTTTATTCATGTGTAAACCAACCTTAAATATTTGTTTTCTTATAAGTTTAACATTTGTATTTTTATGTTGAATGAAAGTTTGAAACTTTTCTCAGTATTTCAAATTATATTTCAGGTATTTTTTCCTGATGTTGAGAGAGCTGAATGGTTCAACAAGGTAAATGTCAAATTTCTCTTATTTACTTGAAATCTATATCAAGCAGAAAATGAGAAACCAAACAATAATGAAAGGATTTATGTTTTTAATTATGTTTATAGAGATGAAAGAAAATTACATAGTATGATTGCTTAGTTAGGATTAGCAATGTAAACAAAAATGCTTACATTTGATAAATTTAAGTGTCATTTCAAATTATAAAGATATAATTGCTTAATCTCTTAGGTGGATTAATTTTGTTTGTTTGTTACAATTACTATAACTATTCATTTTTACAACTTTTTACCCACAAAAATTGTAAAGTAGATATCAAAATAAGTAGAAAGGACTTGTAATATTTGTTTGTTGTACCATAGATTAAGATCCAAGTTTTGACCCTGTGTTGACTGCTACAAATTTTTGATAGGAACACAAAATAAGTTACTCTTACATAAATATCTGAAATAATTTACTATTCTAACAAAAATTTAATAGACTCCTCACTAAGAGGTAATCCACAAACAAATGAATTACTTTGTAATTGTAGAAATAAAGATTGTCTCTTAGGAGGAATGTGTAATTCCATGAAAGTGGTTGATCAAGCAACTATTTTCCCTATGGAAAATAGTAAAGAGGAGAGGGTTTATATTAGAATCTCTGCTAAAAATTGGAAACGGGTTCTACAGTCACACTTTTTCCAACCATTTACACAGAAGCCAAACGGCCCTATCAAGGTGTTTTTGGAGTTTGAGAGATAGGGGCCTAAATCAAGAGGGGTATTTATTAAATCTACTTTTGGAAGCTTCAACAGTAGATGTAACCTTTTTGCCTGGTGGAAAAATAAGTATCATTAGATACAAATCTACTTGCCAACTATCAAATAAATGTAATGAACTTATTTAAATTCCACCATAAAAACAGATTTAAACGTGTCTAAAAAAGGTTAATTATGAAAAAAAAGATTTGAGTGACAAGTTGAGGGTGACCTGAAGGCTCCCTTTTCGATAGCTACCACACCGAGGTGTAGGGGAGAGCGCTACTCCATTCCCTGGATTGCTCCACTTTACCCTTGATCCTTACCTTATAATGCTGAGTGTTAAGCAAAGTAGCATCAAGTACCATTTTAAAAGTCTTTGGTATGACTCGACCTAGGATTGAACCCTGGTCTCCCAGACCATTGGTGAACACTCTACTCATTAGACCAATAGACCAGTTGTGACAAAAATAGTAGGATAAAATGGTATTAATATTGATAAGTAAAAGTTTTTTCAAAAGCAGTAATGGTAATAATGGTTACTTGTATTAATGATAGTAATGGTAATTAGACTGACGGTATTAAGAATAAAAAAAATATATAAAAATGAAGAATTTATAGAGTAAATTTTAAATGAAAATCAAATAAGACATTAAAAAAATTTAACTAAACAAGATAAAGTTGATATTGGTGTTTATTGCTATGTTTTCCTTAATAGATTTTTTTTCTTAAAATAGGTTAATTTATTGACAAGATTCTAGTTGCTGAGAGTTATGGGTTATGAAAGGGAAAAAAAACAACTTAGCTATAAAAGGATACATAACACCAGTCAATGACATTACATCCAACTTTGACACTAATTTCTAGCCCATGTCCTTTTGTCCCCCACCCATTTTTTAAAATATATTGTGAGTAAGAGGCCATTGAAAAGATAAGTTGTCTTTTGTTTTGTGGGTTTTTTTTTTTTTTTTTTTTTTTTTTTTTTTTTTTTTTTTTTTTTTTTTTTTTCATTGTGTGATGGCTATCTGAAAAAGCTGGTTTTTCTTTGCCAGCTGAAATAAATTCATTATGGCCAAATGATTTGATTTTTCTCAAGTCTCTTTCAAAGCCATAAAATTCTCTTAGAACATGTCATTTGTCCTTGACATTGGTTGAATTCAACATACTAACTCTCTAATCATGAAAAATTATTTTAACTCTTCAACTTTTCTAGTTTTATTTATTTATTTATTTTCTGAATTGAAATCTTTTAGATATATTTTCCTTTTAGTTTTACTGATAATGTTACATGAAGAAAAGTTATTTTTGGCCAAGGAAAATCAGCCAAAAAAAAAAATCCCAATAACAATTTAGATGAATAGGTTTGTCTGAAATAATAAAAAAAAATGGTATATCAACTTTCATGGGTTATTTAATGACAAAGCCATCCTTGTTGAAGAATAACAGGGATGCTATTTAACCCATTAGTACATAAAATACTTGACTAGATTGACAAAATAATTCCAGACTTACTATAATCTTAACTGAAACAAATGGTAACTTCTCTCCCCACCCCAGTATGTTCACTAATGGCCTGGGAGAGCAAGGTTTGATTCCAGGTTGAGTCATACCAAAAATGGTACTTGATACCTCCTTGTTTAACACTCAGCATTATAAGGCATGTATCAAGGGTAAAGTGGAGCAATCCAAGTAAAGGAGTAGTACCCTCCCCTACACTTCAGTGTAATAACTAATGAAAAGGGAGCCTTCAGGTCACCAAGTTAAATGAAGTGGAGATAGAACTTTTTTTAACATACAGCAAATGTTAAAAATAGTAACAGCGATGACCTGAAGTTGGCATTGAGATTGTAAATCCTGCTCACCACTACCGCCATTGCCACCTGCAGATTCCATCATCCCTTTTTCTGGTTCCATAGGCAGTGTTTCTGAGCTTATCCAAAGGGGCAGTAGAGGTTCAGGATCATCCTCAAATTGTATGTTATCTTCCTCATCGTCCTCCGAGGTGGAATCGGTGCAACAGGGGCAGACATCTTTCAAATGACGTGGGACACTATCAACCAACATAGTCTGAGGACTTATTTCATCTATTTTTCCACTGCCAAATCTTATAGTGCACTGAGCATTTGAGGGTTTTACCTAAACACGGTCTCCCACTTTATATGGGGTATCAACAATTCTAACCAGTAATGGTGTGACATCTATTCCTTTTATATGCTGTTCATAGTGGTAGATCCCATTGGCTGGTGCAGTTGGTGTTGTCATCCTTGGGTGTCTCATTATACCAGTATACAGCTTCTGGAATTGAACACTGCTTCCTGGCTGCATTACTTTTGATGGTGCGGTGACACCACTTTGCTATACTGTTACCTCCTGGAAAATATGTGCATCGATAACATATTCTAATCTCCCATTCGCTTGTGATTTGCTGAAATTCTTGACATTGAAATGTAGAGGCATTATCAGTCAAGATTTCAAGTAGGGGACCACATTAAAAAAAAAAAAAAGACCGATCTTAGTTGTCGTATAATGCTCGATGTATCTTGTCGCATCAACAGACGCCATATCGTGAGACATGTTGGGCCACAATCTGTTAAGGTAAAGTAATGTTTACAATCATAATGCATTACGTCCATGCCTATCCGACACCAGTTGCCCTCCACCTCGAGCTTCCCTTTTCGCCATTAGGTCGGTGCTGGATCAATTCATTGACACTCTTCGCGTGAGTGTATGGCTGCCTTGATCGATGCCTTTGTAGTTGCAGGACACGCTCTTTGGACAAAATATGTGGTTCGATGAATTCCAAGATGTCCACTTTTCTGATGTATTACACAGATCTGATCAGGTGTTAAATGATCTGTTAAGAGTGTGCATGTCAGTTGCGGAGGATTGGATCTCTGCTTCATTATATCAATCCATCTCTTTGGCACTTGAGTCAACTTATCAGCCAGATTCTGCTCCGATTGAACTAGAGTAATGTCAACCTGCAAGCTGTATTCGTCAACTAGATGCTTAACCATCACCAGTCTCCTTTGTACCAACATTTCACTTGCAGGTTTAGTCCTAACTCATGCCTTTCCAGTTAGTGTTGCTCAACCAGTGGAAAACACAATGAGTCAGTGTGGAGATGCACAACCTTGGTCTGCCGCTGCAGTGCAAGATTAAGACCTTTTAGCGTGGCATCAAGTTCTGCCAAATTGATATGCTGAGCATCATTTTTCGGACGAAGCCAGCACGCATCTTCTAAAACAGTACTAAATCGTTCCAACACCACACCTGTTGCCAAAGAACTCGCATCAACCAATGCATTCAGTTCATGTCCGGATACATGCCACTCACCCCCTGGCAAGCTATTTCAGCCTTGATAAGCGGTGAAAAAAAAAAAATGGACAGATTTGACATCCACTTGATACCAGAGTTTGATGGATCTGCCACTGGACCTTCTGTTGTCGAATGGGTTGCGAAGGCCGAAACGTATTTGTAAGTTGTGCAAAATAAAAGAGCCAGCAAGAGTCATCCCGTTGAAGTTAACCAGAGGGGCCTATGCAGTGTATCAGCAACTCGGGGATGAACCAGACTGGGATGAAATTAAGCACAGCCAATATACGACGTTTGGTACAGATCCTTTTGTTTCATGGCAACAGTTTATTAGCTGGTGACTTCACCCCAGGGAAACAGATGATGACTTTCTCAAGCAAATGATGGCCAAAATAGCTTGAGATTTAAAAACAAGGGTCTTTCTATCTCTATCTCAGTTCACAGCACCAAATTCATTTCATCGCACAAGGTCTCTGGTCTCTCTCAATTGTCAAAAGCTTAACCTACTATTCTCTCCATTTCCGTCTTTTTATAATCTCTTTTCCCTCAAATATGCAAATTAATGCGACAGGTATAAATAAAATACATAAACTCTCATTCCTCTTTTCTTATTCCTTTCCCTGACAATCAAAACAGATGTGATGCTGCTTGTGAGTAGTTTTATTCTATTTGCCTTTACATTCTAGACTACACTTTTCTTCCCTTTTCCTACCCGATCCCATTACCTGACAGGCCAAATACACGCAATCGTTTGCGTATGTGATAATTTCTATCACAACTCAGAGACATTAACAGATACAATTCTGGAACTGTGGACATGGGAGTAATGGCAATGAAAGGGCAGACTCCATATTCTACAAAGTTCCAGAGCACTAGTTTCACTACCGGACAAGGTTGAGTGTCATGCACTTTTTTTTTTTTTTTTTTTTTTTTTTTTTCTTAAAATTTTTTTATTTTATTAGGTGGGTAAAATCTTACTTCTGTTTTGGATGCTGTCAGTAAATTTTAAGTCCTTGGTAACAGGATAACCTATAAAGGATTTGATAATTATGGTTTAATGTTAATTGTATTTGAGGATCTGACTGATTCTAGTATCAATAGAAATAGCTTTTTCTTTTCAATTCTTGTATATTTGAAATTACACTAATTATGTTTGTTCCTTACAGATCATCCACCAAGTCTGGCCATATGTTGGTGACTATGTCCGTAACCTTTTACTGAAGACAATAGAACCCAAAATCAAAGAGAGTCTCCCTGTTGCCTTGCAATCTTTTCGATTTACAAAGATCGATTGTGGAGATATTGTAAGTATGTCCAATTAGGTTTGTTTATATAACTACTGCATGTCGTGTGCATTATATATCGTGTGTGTCTTGTATTTCTATACAAGATTTGCTCTCTTTGTGAATTTATAAAATATTGTCTGAACTTTTAAATCAAATGAATGTTTCTATTATAATCTCTAGTTTTCTGTATATTTCACTCATTTTCCCTGGATTATTGATTGCTAAGCAAAACCTTTTTAGTCTCTGAAAAGTTAATGTGCTGCTTTTAAAGTTTGTGTTGACTCATAAGCCATCATGCCTCTTGCAGTTTCTCACATTCTGCAGTGTTGAATAGTTGCAGAACTGGTATTTATAAATTGTGGCATAATCAATATATTATGTCTGGCCTAAAGTGGTATCACTACATGGCCAGTATACCAGAGTAGATGAACCAAGCTACCCAGCCAGCATCTAGCCAATATCAATTCTTCCTTCATTATATTTCTTTGTCTATCACTTTCATTTGTAAATAATTTTTACATCCTAACTTTTTGGGAGTAGCCGAAAAAAAAATTTTTTGTATATAAGTAGGAAATATATTAAGATATTCTTGCTGCTTAAATATTAACAGGAAATTTTTTAAGCAAAATTTCTATCATGAATGTACTCATTACTCTGGGTTTGAAAAATAGTATACTCAGATTATTAGTACTTTTAATGGCATTGTTAACTTACAAGTAAAAGTAAAGTTGGCGGCCTTTGTCAAAGGTGGCTTGAAGGCTCTCTTTTCAATAGCTACTACAACGAGGCGTCGGGAAGAGTGCTACTCTTTTTCCTGAATTGCTGCACTTTAACCTTGATCCTTACCTTATAGTGCTAAGCAAAGCGGCATCAAGTACCATCTTTTGAGTCTTTGGTATGACTCAACCTGTGATTGAACCCCAGTCTCCCAGACCATTTTTGAACACTCTACTCATTAGCCAATATTAATCTCTTATGTTCACTAATTTAATTAAAACAATACAAAATAAGAGCTGCTCCTTTTGTCTGTTTGCTCACTGTAATAAACTTAGTTTGGCACAAGGTCAGAAATATTGGGTACTCGGTGAGAATTAACCTCCCTAACAGTGATTTAACTTGGCTTAGTAACCATTCCACCAAAAACATCCAAGATGAATGATGGAACTGAGGAGGAGGAGGAGGAGCATAATATATATGAGTGAACTTTTCTTCTGCTTTTCAAAGGTGTTACCATTGGTGCTGTTGGATGCAGTTTGTTGGTTTGGACAGGTGGATGGTCCTTCCTTCATCCTGTTTTGTTTTTTCTTTTTGCCTCCATCCAACTTTATGAATGACGGAGGCTTTGGATTTTTTCATCTCCCTTTGTGAAATGCAATCTAAATTGTTGTTTCTTCTTGGTATAAGCCATAAACAAACAAATTCCTGTCTGAAATAAATAGCCATTGATGTTGCATTCTGGATAAAATGAATCTTCTAATTACTATTGAAAAAAAGCTTGACTTGTGTGGGCTATTCAATTTAACCTTTTCCTGCAAAGGAGCATTTTCCTGGATTTAATGCTGAACTAAATTGAGTAATCTTTATTGGTTTACAATTTTCAAGTTAATTGGAACTAAAAACCCTTTTTCACAAGTTTATTCTTTGTAGTGTGTCTGTGTTTTTTTATTTTTTATTTTTTTTTTATGCTTCACACACTTAATATAAAAAAAAATAGCCCAGTCAGTTGGGGCTGGAGAATAAATGGGCTGCATCTCTGCAAAAGTGTAAGACCTTGTCCAACAAGTGTCTTGGAGATGACACTAACCTATTTGATATCATTTATCTCTTCCCAGTCTCAAATTGGCAAGCACTATTTCAAATATAAAGTCATGTATATAAGTGGAATCCACAGTAAAAATGTTTATATAAGTTTTATTGTCATTTCTTGCATGATATACTTGCAAAGTATTTTAAAAGTGGGCATAATGAGAAATTGATGCATTGTTTAAAAATTACCTTTTTACAAAGTTGCCTTTTGAGATGTGCATTATCTGTTTACCATGTTTTTGATAAAAAAAAAAAAAATTTAACATTGACAGATGTTATATTTAGTAGGCCTCAACAGACTTGATAGAAAAGGAAAGAAAAAATTTTTAATTTTTATAGGTTTATTTCATCATAAAAATCTTGGTGCAATAATAAAATCTAGTTAATATTATATTTTTCAATTAGTCAAGCAATTTTATAATTGCACCAAGATTTTGATTTATGCATTGTTTATTCTGTTCCTTGATTAGAAAAATTCCTACTGAAGTAAAATTTTTGCATTTGTTTAAATTTTAATTAAATTAATTTTATTCAAAAAGAATGTAACTAATATTTCCAGCTTGTTAGATGACAGATTTTTGAAATTGTTATTTTTGTTCTTTAATACTTTTGAATAACTGTTTATTATACATAATGGAAGGGCAGAATATATGGAATAAGAATTTGACCTTTTGATTTTGTAGTGATAGTTAAACAAATCCCTCTTTAAAAAAAAAATTCAGTTATTTTTTTAGTCAATTTTAAGCAAAAATTTTTTAACAATCCAGTTTAGCAAAAGTGATTAGTTAATTTATACCCATTGTGCTGAAAATAAAATTTAAAGTTGCCAAATTAATTTTAAGGAAGAATCTTACAATTGATATTTTGTTTTCTTGTTGACAAACCCATTTTATTATTGTGTAATGCAAGTATTAATAATAAATGTCAACAGTACTTACAATAAGTTAAAAACAGGTTTTAAGTTGGCAAAAAGATTGTTTTTCTATTTAAGGAATTCACTTTGTGATTATCTTTCAATTAAAACTAGAAATAAAGCTTCAAAGTTGATATTTAAATTTTGCAATGTTAAAAACCTTTAAATTTAATGACTTAAATCTGTCAAAAATGAGAATCTCTTCATATGAATACATATTGTCTTTTGAAAATTTTGCTACTATATTCACAAGATGAATTTAATATTCATCACTAAATTAAAAGCATTGAATAATATTGTTTGTTTTTTGTTTTTGTTTTTTTAAATAGGAATAAATCCAATCATTTTATTTTTTTTATGCTTGTTTCCCCATGTGCTGATGGTAGAACAGCATTAATCATTAATTTGCATGAGAAACGTGCAGATGTACATTATATGTACTAACAAATAGTGATTATCTTGGTCATGAGAAATCTAATTTGCGTAATGACTTGAAAAATCAAGTTTTAATGAATAACTCTCCCATGTCATTTGTAATTTTATCTTATTTTCATATAAGCAATTTTGTATGATTTTTACATGTTATTAAAAGAAATATAACTTCTAAAAAGAGAAATTAAGAATTTTTTTAAAATGATGACGGTGGAAACACTTTCACACAAATATATTGTAATGGTTGTCATTTTTATATCAAATCAGAATGGTAGCACCTGATAGGGTCCTATCTATGGGTTAAATAGAACTAAACAGCATACTTATGCTAAACTGAACTGTTTTTGACATTAGAACTGTGTTTAAACAAAATCTATACTTATACGAAATTGAAAATTGTTTGAATTAACTGAATAGCTTGAAATAGTAATGTTTTTGACAATTAAACTGTGTACTCATGCTAAATTGAATTGTTTGAAATAGAACTATTTGCATAAAAATGATTTGGTGTTAAATAACCTACAAAGGTTGATATGCCATAAAACCCAACTAACCCACCAAAAAGAAAAAAAATGACAGCATTGTTTATTGGTAACTCAAAAACTGATTCTTTATGAAGGTTTTCATTTTTCTTTTTGAAGAAAATCTATTAATTTTAAATTTGTGTAACTCAAACAGTTAAAAGCAATTAATTGGATAAGTGAATGCTTTTCATTTAAGTAGATGAAATTTTCTACCTAAAGATGACACATTTTTTATTTTTAGCTTCTTGTTGCATTTTTATAGTGTAAAATAAAAATTTAGCAAATATATTTTATCAATGTAATTCAACAGGCAATTAAGAATTGAATTAAAATTGTTATATTAAAAAATAGTCTTTAGAAAAAAAGTTTCAAATCACTCATGAATTTAAGGTTACATATTTCTTATATTATTTTGAATGTAAATTTAAAAAAAAAAAAAAAAATTGATAAAATACTCTTTGAATTAATTGGCAAAATTTTTCAACTAAAAATAAGGATACATTTTTAAATCTTAGCTTACTCTTCTTTCTGTCTTGTGTTCTGAAAAGTGTGTATGTGTCTCCAAATTTTTTAATTTAAAAAAAAAAAAAAAAAAAAAATATATATATATATGCACACACACACACATATTGGTACATGTTGACTTGTCCTGGTATATTGGTGGTTTGAGTCTATAAGGCTATTTATGTATCCTGATACAAATCTCTCTCTATTCCAGCTACCAACTTAAAAATGCACACACATTGCCAGTATGCAAATTTAGATATTTTTCTGTGCCATTATCTGCATATAAAGAATAAGTTAGTCATATGTATAAAATGATTGTTCAAGAATAACGTTCATTTTGCTGCATAATTATGCAGCAGTTTGCATTTAAGAAAAGTCATGTGAGACAGTTTTTCATTGCGTGGACTGAACTGACATGTTTGAGTGAAGTAGTTGCAACCATTTAATACCAATGCATTAGCCTTACATTTAATGGGATTGGTCTTCAAGTTGCAGTTTTTTAATATCTAGGGTGCTGCATGAAACCATTTTACAACTGGCTAACCTCTTTTCAAGAGGATTTATTTCAATGAATTACTTTAGTGTTTGTATATTTTCTGCTATTTTTGCCTGCTGGTAATTAGATCAGCCAATAATTAGAATAATTTAGTCAACCACAAAATAATGCTTCACTTTCACATGAGTGAATTTTTATTTATTTTTTATAGTGGGGATTGTTAACAATGAAGACTTGCTTTAAAAGCAAAATTATCTCACTTAGACACAATCATTTGTAATTTCATTAAATAGATAAAAGTTGGTGCAAAAGTAATGAACTATTTGATGAAAATACTTTTTAAAAACCGTTTTGTGCTCAAATAAAATGTCAAATATCAGTTTATTTCTATTATTGCTTTCTTTTTATAGGAATGTGATTTTTTTTTTTTTTTTTTTTTTTTTTTTTTTATTTAATGCCTGAAACTTTTGAAGAATACTTGCAATAAATGATTTACCTTTGTTATTTTGCATCACATTCAAGCAATGTTTGACAATCAGTGCCATACTTGGTAACAATTGAAGGTGGAACCACAAAGCAGTTTTTATTAAATTCAGTCAAATCATCTGCAAATACAAAATTATCTTAACATGTATGATCTTTGATGTTCATGAATTACAAGCACTAATATAGCCATGTTGTTAAGTAACTCATAAAGATATTAGCAAGAAGACTCAATTTTGCCTGGGTGTTAGAAAAGGATTTTGGATATGACAATACCAGTGGCACAGTTTCTACGAGTATATATAGGATTTGTTATATCTTGAGGACGTTTTAATAACCTTGATTCATTTTTAAAGGTAAATAAATTCAATTAATGAGGCGGGAGGGGGGCCTATAATCAGGGTTAAAACATTTTTATCCAAAATTTGGGATGGACTAATCTTAAAATTATTTGAAAATTAAACTAAAATTTTTTATTTTCTTAAATGATTTATGCATAAAAACATTTTGATACTATGTTTATACTGTATAAAGACTTTGAAACAAAATATCTCAATTTTCTATTGTTTTCTCAAAGAAAATTTATCTTAGAATTTTTCAATTATTAATGTCTCAGTCAAGTTTTTTTGATTCCATTCCACATTAGTCTAAGTATGAATTAAAACTGAAGTACACATTTAATTTTTTTTTTTTTTTATATATAGAAAGTTATCAAAAAAAAAAAAAAAATCTAAAATTTGATTGACAATAATATTAATTTAAAAACAGCTACAAATTAAATGAGTACATAGACTGAAGAAAACAAGTATTTCATGCTATAGTCAGGGTTTGTTTAAAAGGAAGATACAGTGTAAATTGAATCCTTAAAAATGGATAAAATAACTTTTTGGTGATTTTTAAGAATTTTTCATACCATTGTATGTTATACTAAATTGTGTATTTAAGGTCTGTCACCATGAAAATTTTTTCTTTGAGGATCTTTGAATGACCACTTTACATAGGCCGTCTGTTGGGTTTTCATGCCAAAAATGACATCAATAGTCCCTATCATTTTAACTTATCATCCATGAATACACAAACACAACTGTCATTTATCAATATAGATCAAGTAAAAATACAATGCTAGGAGCTACCTGACCACACGACTAAGTTTCTCTGTTTACTATTAAGTGTAAAAATATTCTCTATACAAACAGAAAATGACTTCATGCTTAAAAAAAAATGCAGAAGATATCCGGCAGAAACTTTAACAGATGCAGATGAGCTAGTGCATTTTTTTCAAATGCACCTCTCCAAGCCAAATCCATGTTGCATAGCCAAGAGCAAGCAGCTGGAGGCATTGGCCTCCGTGTGAATGCAAATAAAACGGATTACATGTGTTTTGAATGAGGACCTATCTCTACTCTAAGTGGCAGGCCTCTAAAATCTGTAGACAGATTCACATACCTCAGCAGTAATATCTCCTCTACTGAAAGTGATATAAACATATGCCTAGCTAAGACATGGACTGCTATCAATCATATGTGGGGGGAAATGGACTTTCTTCCAATCTGTATTCATACTACTGTATGGATGCACCACACAGACACTGAGAAAGCTAGATGGGAACTACACAAGGATATTACAAGCTATTTGAAACAAATCCTGGAAGCAGCAGCCCACAAAACAACCATTTACCTTCCTTTCCTAAAGTCTCTCCAGTAAGACAGACAAGACTTCTATGAACCCCTACTCATGAATGCGGCAGTGTTTGCTGACCCAGAAGAATATATTTACATCACCTGTGTGGACACTGGGTGTAGTTTTGAAGACTTGCCAGGTACAATGGATGAGTCGGGGGGGGGGAATCCATGCTGTCATCATGACTTGATGATACAAACTTGGGAGGTAGTCAAGATTGAAGAAATCTGAAATTTAATCCAAAAGATTGATGTCACATATTTGGATAGAAGTATAGTTTCATTACTTGCCATACATTATTTCCCATAATTATTCAAATACTTTTTATTTCATCTTATATCAATAGAGATGTTTATCAGTGTATCTCAAACATGCATGATTTATGGCCTTGTAGCAGACTAAGCCAATCTTATTAGTTATTTGCAGAGACATTCTAAAATCTCAACATATTGTTTACTGTGAACTTAATGTCTCTTATACTATGATTTTTTTTTTTTTTTTTTTTTTTGACTTTCCTAGACATTAGTGCCAGGGAAGCAGCTGTTACCACCTTACATTAAATTAATCATATTTTTACCTATGTAACTTGTCTACATCAAGCAAAGTGAAACATTTTATTAGCTAATCAGCAATCCGTTGATTATTTGAAGAAAAATGATTATTAAAATTGCCAGTATATTATTCAGGTTTAACAAGTTTTTTTTCTTTTTTATTCTCCTTCAATATAAAACACAGTATGACTTGTATATAATTGATCACACAACAATCTTGCTACAGAACAATGGAAAAGTATGGTGTAAGTTCCCGACCTGCAGCTCTACACGTAACTTTCAAAAAGATTTTTCAACTTTTGATGTTGTGAAAAATAGAATCATTCCAACTGCAAATGAAGATTTGAAGTCAGTTTCTTGCTTGCCATATCCTTGATTTCTATAAGAATCATGTATTTCTATCTGGATGTTTCCTTAGCCTTATCACATACACTCAGCAAATAGTCAACATGTTTGGCACTATATACAGCTGCAAATAGTTCTTTAAAATAAAATGTGCTAAAAGTTCAGTTTGCAATTGTTAAATCTTCACTTGACTGTGTCAACCTCTTTGTTTGACCCAGATATTACTTTTTTTTTTTTTTTTTTTTTTTTAAATCTATTTATTTATTTTATTTTTATTGCAAACAACCTTAGATATCTTAATAAATTGTTACCTTGTGAATAACTTTTTCTCCAATAAATTATATTTAATTCTAAAAAAAAAATGCCCAAATTAAGCTTAAGAAGTTAATTCTTTATCAATTTAAAGTGTCACTCAATTTTTCCATGAGTTGTTATTGTCAAGTTGACACAGTGTTTATCTTAAGAAAAACTAATTTTAAACAGAAAATTGTTATTAAGTTTTTTCCAGCAATATAAATTACAAATTTATTTTGCTGCCGAACTTGGGAGTAAAAGGATTATTGTCAAGTATATATGACCATTGGTAATTTCATTCAAGAAATTATTTTTAAAATTTAATTTTATTTATTTTTTTTTTTTATGGACTTTAATGCAAATGAATCAAGGATTTGCAATGCCAACTCTAGTATGTAATTCTGAAGGCATGATCCTTAATAGTTAAGGCATAAGTTAAGATTAAAAAGATGATGTGCTTGTATATCCCATTATAAATTAATGTTTAAATTAATTTATACATCCTCACATGGCTTTTTTATGGTAAATTTTTTTAATTGAAAAAATGTTTCTTTTGATATGGTTTAGTAATTCTGTTTCAGTACTTGGCATTTTATAACTACTGTTTTCATCAAGATATCTTGTAAATTTAATTTTTTTTTTTTTTTTTTTTTTAGAACATGAAAAAAAAAACAGGTGGGTGGATAAAAAAAAAGTTGTCTAACAGCTTGTCTATAACTAAAGCACAAGGAGTGTGCCCAACTATTTAGGTCACTTTTATTTTCATGTACTCAAAAGGTACATCCCCCCCCCATGTATTTCTCTCCTTCTTAGGAGTGGATACCAACACTGATCATTAGGTGTTGCCCAGGCATACTACTTTTTATGGGACAAAAGAATTGCTATTTTTGCCTGATAAATGGCTATTTCCATTTTATTCTGTTTTGTGCTTGTTAGATACTTTTGGAATTGTATATTTAACTAATTGAAACTAAGATTTATATGCCAATATTTACACTGGTTAAAGTTTTTTTTGATTATCTCACTGTTTAAACTTTTTATACTATGAATTGAATATAGATTAGTCATCTGAGATACCTCCAAAAGGAATGCTTATTCTTTTTTTTTTTTTTTTTTTTTTTTTTTTTGCACTCCCTTCAATTGTGCATTTGAGTGAGGACCTCTGCTTAAAAATTGACTGTTGCATCCTTCCCTTGATAGAGGGATGAGATGGATAATAAAGATTACATCTTTTATTTGGCAAATTGTGTGTGTGTTTTTCTTGTGTATGTTTCTGAATTCTCCAATTGTAAAAGAATATTCAACTGATAACAGAAAAATGATTGAATTCTATTTCAAAAAGATAGTAATTCTGTTGACAACTGAATTCTAAATTTGGGTAGCACAGCCCCCCCACCACTTTTTTCTTTCTTAGAAGACCACTTTGTTTCTACTTGGCTGTGCTAAAACTTATAAAATTCTTAAAACTTAAGTATGGTATTTCACCTGCATCTGGTAATTGCCTTCTGTAACTTAAGTGTTTGTGATACTGAGATAATTTTGCTGTTGTGTAATATGAAATTTATAACTTTACATTGTTTTATGGCTGCCTTCTGACTCCAAGCACTGAAGCATAATAAATAAATAAAATTTTTAAAAAATTCAAAAATGAACCAATTTTGACCTTATCCTAGACTTATAGCCTATGATTTTGTGATTAATCTTAAGATGGCTACAAAATGTGTTGGTTATCATTAATATAGAACAAATTACAAAAAAAAAAGTTGGATTATCTCCCTTGCTTGCAGAATAACTGATAATCCCCACTAGTAGGCAACAACTTGAGGTATAAAAGAAAAAAGTGCCAAGATGAATCTTCCTCTTTTCATCCAACATCATTTGATGTAAGATTTGTTCTCTCTTATCAGTACTACTGTTTCTATAGAACTGACAATTTCTGCTTGTTGCACACAGGGCACAATTAGCAATCCAGAAAGATTTCACAAATCTAAATCTATAAATCTGGATACAACAAATAAATCGTGTGATGTAAAAGTTATGATCGTAGGATATGAACTTGGTGATCAGTTTGCTTTGGCATGTTTACAAAAACTTTTCTTGTTCCCCAACGATACATGCATCAGAAAAATAAGGTATTAAAAAAAAAAGTTTGGTTTTGGATTAGCCTGACCACTTTTAATCTGGATTATTTATTCTTTTAAATTTCAACCAAAAAAAAAAAATTTTAAAGTAGTAATTCACTGAACTTTTTGGTTAGATGTAGTACAAGGCCATCTGAAATGAGCACCCAATGACTCAAACCTCCTTGTGAAGTCTTACTTAGTTTTGCTTGCTAACCATTACACCAACTGAATTGCCCATTAATTTTGAAAGTTTTTAAATGCAATAACACTAGGGCATGTTATGTGTAATATTAAGTGATTCAAAATTGTCACTTGATCCTTATGGTGGAAAGAAATGGACACATTGGTTACAAAAAACTCACTCCCATTTATCTTCAAGATGTTACATTCTCTTGCGGACATGTCCCAAAATGAATGCATGGTGTGGCTTTGCCCAGCCAAGAAAGGAAAGGAGATACTTATCATTAATAATCTGTTACCCCACACATGGGAACAATTTTATTTGAGTCTCAATTGTTTAACTTTTCACTCTGAAAGTTGGTATTCAATTGCCTAGAAGCCCAGTCAACTGGTGCTGTAGAATATGCCAACTGCATCTCTGCAGAAGGATAAGATACCCTTTCTTCCAAGTTTTCTGGATATAACACTAAACCATCTGATGGAGAAGCTCCAATCCTGCAGCTTTGGGGAATTTAGGGTACCTCTTCATTACCATTCCTTCCAGGTCCACCTGACTTGGAATGGTTGTACGAGCTGGGAGTCTCACCTGTCAGTCAAATAGAACTTTGTAATTGTTTACTTTACTTGATACCATTAACGTGCAAAATGTTACCCATAAACTATTCACTTAGATATGTAACGGATTTAGCATTTTAAATAACCATCAAGGGTTGATATGCCATTAAATCAAATAACCTATCAACTAGCCAGAATTTGTATCTCTCAGATCCTACATAACTGTGTTCTAGTCCATGAATAAATGTCTATTCAATTTTTACTCTAAGCAGACTTAGCTTTAGGAGTTCAGACCTTTTGACCTGTCACTTGCGTTTCAGCAAATGTTTGTTATATCAGCTATCAAGAGTGGTGATAAGGTCATGTTAAATATGAATTACAAGAAAATAAATAAGTTCATTAAAAATCTTAAAGTTCAAAATGGTTGGGGTTATTATATATGCCCAAATGTTAAGATTTAAAGTATTTTAATTTTTTAGTCTTTCATCTTATCACAACTCAACTCAAATTTTTATTTGACAATCACTAAATAGGCATCTTGGCTCAGAAATAAAGAATAATCTCTGGTAAGATTTGAATTCCATATCTTATATAATTTTATTTGTCATGGTAACATGTTAGTATCCAAGCATAAACAAAATGGTGGCAGGTAATGAATGAAGAAATAATCAATTTATAACTATTTTATTTGAGTGATTAAATTTATTATGGTCCAACCTGTGATAGAAAGATTCTGTTCTTAGAGTTTGTCTATCTTTCCATAAGACTTTGCTAAATGCTATTTCACTTTGAAGCACTGATAATTAGATTATTAAATACTTGCTAATTTTGTCACAGGGATTAGTGAAAAACTTAAATGAATTCCAGATGCAGGAAAAGGCAAGATACCATCTTGAGATGAGGAAGGGGGGTGGAGAAATGCTCTGAATCTAAAAATATAACAAAAGCAATAAAACTAAAAAAAATTTTTTTTTTTTTTTTCTTTAAATAAATCGTCAATGGTTTGTTGTGTCCCCCCCCTCAAACTTATTTTACTTAAGGAAAAAAAAAAATGAAGTCATTAAAAATGTTTTTGAATTCTTTATTTTGCTTTGGTTGCCGTTTTGACAAATTATGAAATAAAACTCAATGAACTGGTAGTATGTTATAGCTGACCCAGACATAGAACGTAGCAGCCAAAATTGCAATGTGGAAGCAGCTGTCGACCTCCACTGCAAGATAAAAGGAAAAAAAAATTACCTCATTACTTTCCATAAATATTTTCCTTTCAATAAACTTATCTTGAAAAATTTAACATTTACAGTGTCTCAATCATTTATTTTAAATTTGAAGTTTAAGATGAATTACATTATTTCCCATTGGCTTTTAATTTTTTTTTTTTTTACATTTTGCTTAATGCAGTATATAAATATGTAATTTTCAAGGACACTTTAATTGGTGATTTTTTTGGTGGTGGTGGGGTCCTGTATTGTATATTTGATTAATTACCCCCCCCCATTTCCAATGGATTTGTAAATGGAAACTTTTGAACAACAATTTAAATAATAAATATTTAAATAAATAGTTTGTCCATTTGTGACGTCTGAATCAGAAATGAACTTTATACAAATATTAGGAAAAAAAAAACAATTTTAAGAAACTTAGTTTTACAAATATACATTATTCATTTCTTTTTAATGATTTGAACAATGATTCATAATTTCCAAGAATTGGAATTACCAGTAAAATATGCAAATAAAAAAAACAAACAAACTTGGGATTGTGACGTATATGAATGTAACTTTTAAAACACAATAAATAAGTATGGAAAATAATTGTCTACTTTTAAACAATATTTTGTAAATGAGTAAAAGTTCAGTAATACAAATGTTTGTTGGATAATAGAATGTTTTTTGCTTCTCCTCAACCATAGGATGTGGCACTAAGTTTTAAGTGGAGCACAGCTGGTTTGAATTCAATTTTTCTTATTCTGTAATGTAATGGCCAAGGGATTTCGGTTCATTCCTTTGGGTTTAGTTAGGCTGAGAACCTTTCGGCTCAGCACATGGGTTAGTTAGGTGCAAACATTGATGCAGGTGTTAACGTGGGCACGTGCGGGCAGATGGAGGCGTCACTCAGAGATGTCACAATAGTCCGAGACGAAACGGGTGATTGAGTGCGAGTGACGTCATGCATCGGAAGCGCGCAGAGGTTTGTGGAGAATTGAAGGAAAATCAGAGAGTTGAAAACTAGATGCCAAACAAGGAGGTTTGACTTTTGCGAGCTCGCCAAAGCAGGCAAATTTGCACCCTATGGGTGCCGCACGAGATGAGGGCCAGATGAATAAGACAGCATAGCAAGATTGTGTCTCTCGTCCTTATGTTGAAACCTTTAAATCAAAGTTAATTAAAAGGTTTCGTACCTGAACAAGAAGTCGTTACGTGTTTTTGAATTTTGAGATTCCTATGTTCTTTATATGTTCTATCGTTATGAACCTTATATGTCCATTTCGCACATGGCGTTAATTGTGACTATGGTAGACTTCTAGATTGGTTGCCTTTCCAAGGTTAGTAGCTAGTCTGCCTTACTCATAGTGGGGAGGAGGAGGCGAAGAAGAGATGGATTTATGCCTTCCTTAAGATTATCAGCACTAAGTGAAATACAAAACACCTATGTCCAAGGTTTGAACTCTCATCCTTTATTTCATTTTCTATGATAATAACTGTTATGTTTATCATACCTCCAGTAAAATGTCTGTATGACTGAATCTAGTAGTTGTTAGGTATTAAAAGTCTATACTGTTGATTGCACCCCACCTTTTTTTGGGAAAGCAAATGTAGAGAGAAATAGTGTACTACTGATGTGAGCTTCTTTTTATTGGAAATTATTTCATTTCAAAATAACACTTTTTTTTTTCTATTTGACATTTTGATCACATTCTTTTCATTGAGCTAAATCCTTTTTTTAATCTTTGGCATAGAGCCCTTGTTTCATACCTTTAATACAAAGATACGCTGAAAGGAAAATCCCATGGCTGGCTTCATACACAGTACGTGAGCTGTGCAGATGTGCAACTCTGGCTGAAGATGAATGCCTGTATCTACTGGTTTTCTGTATTTTCAGCATGGTGTGTAATATATATATACCAGTAGAAGTTCTTAATGAGAGAACCTTTTAGCAGGAACTGCTATTAAATAATTAAAGTGGAGATTATGGACACCCTCTTTTGGACTTTCACATTCCATTTTGAAAAGTTGAATTCATATTTGAAGAACTTGGAGTCCTTCAAAATCAACCGTTTTCATAAGACATTCACCCTAATCTCGGCATCTATGACACATGCCAAGGAGAAATAACAGGAAATGATATTTCAGACACGCAGCTTGATCTAACCATTTTTCAGCCAAGGTTCCTTGAAGTGAGACCTGTGCATCTTGAGAGAGACAAAAGGTGGTCTAAAAGAAGCCATCACCTACAAACCCAGCTGTAGAATACACCCACTGTACCTCTGCAGAGAGGTAAGACCCCTCCCTCTTAACGAGGGTCCTAGATATGACACTAAACAATCTGATGATAAGGTTCCAGTAATGCTGGAACTTTGGGGAATGCAAAGAACTCTTCATTGCCACTGCTCCCAGGTCCACTCTGGTCTGAAGTGGTAGCACCAGATAGGGTCCTATCTATGGGTCAAATAGAACTAAAATGCATACTTATGGTAAACTGAATTGCTTGAAATAGGACCGTTTTGACATTTAAACTGCGTACTTATGCTAAATTGAATTGTTTGAAATAGAACTGTTTTGACATTTAACTGTATAAACAAAACTATACTTATACTAAACTTAATTGTTGAATTAGAACTGTTTGACTAAACTGAATAGCTTGAAATAGAAATATTTTTGACAATTAAACTGTACTTATGCAAAACTGAATTGTTTGAAATAGAACTGTTCAATTGCATAAAAGTGTATTTGGCATTAAGTAACCTATGAAGGTTGATATGCCTTAAAACTCAAACAAACAAACATTTTGAGTAAGTGTTTTTTCATTGTTTAAAACTTTGTTACTCAGCACCAAGTATTATGATATTGTGATGCCCGCATATGGGAAATATATGCAACTTATGAAGAGTCTCCCCTTGGAGTGGCCCTTGTAAATAAATTCTTTGAAATTATAATCAAACAAGACCATTTGTGTTTTTCTTCCTGTTTCCCCCCCCCTTACCATTTTCTTATCACAATGAAGATTAAAAGTTAAATTTACCTGAAAGTGGATAAATTTACGACACTTTGTCTCCACTGAACTTTTCACTTACATTTTTTTTATTAATTTATTTATTTTTGACATTTTGTTCTAAAATAAACAACTACTTAATTGTGTTCATTTAATCATTTTGGTTGTCATGTCACCTGTTTTCTACTATGTCAGACCAATATCAGCCTGGAATTCACATTTGTTTTGTTTACTTTAAGTGAGGCACAGATTTGAAATTTGTAACCAACTTTTTGATTTTATTTAATAAATTATTTTTGTTGATTTGGAAAGTAGTTTCCATAAAGTAATAGAAAAATAAACGATAGATGAGACATTAGCAAACATGGAAATGATTTAATTATAGACATGACATACAAAGTAAACAATAACAAGATTGATAGTAGAAAAGCAATATATTTTCTTATGACTTTGAGCAGCTTAATCTCTACAAAAGTTACATTCAGAATTTCTTCAGGATTGACTGATTTATTAACAGTTGATATTGCATCCCAAAGTTCAATTCTTGGATGAGAATTACCTGCAGCCTATGTAAAGACACTTTTTCATGATATTCAAGAGATGTTTTAATAGGGTTTAGATCTGGTGAAAACATATAAAATAGTTCCTAACTTTGTAAACTTTGATTTAGCTCAAGTATTTAACAGCTGCATCGTTTTTGATGACTGGAAAATTTAACTCAAGTAGCTTAAATCTTGATTTATTTGCTTATAACATTGTATATTATTGTGTGGTTATGCCTATGAAGGACATATAAAATTGTCATAACTTTTCCCACAATTATCCTCACCCACATATATATGTTAATGTGTCTAAGATGAGCTTGTATCTATAAAATATTCTTTTCTACATTTTGTAGTAGTTGGTCTGTGGGTTGAGGAAATGAAATACCCATTCTAACTTAACAAAGATAAATACAAAATAGCAAAAAGAGAATAGTTGATAAATTATGTAGGTCATATATTCACATGAATATTATTTACATTCAAAAATTCACTTGGCAAGGAAAACATTAAAAAGTCTTTTTAATGTCTTTCTGTAAATGTCTGTATTAAAAAAATCTTTTTTTTTTTAGTATCAAACGATTGATGGTAGGGGTTCATGTTGGTCTCCAATAGTGTATTTGCTGTGATTTTCATTTGTATAATAAAGAAATGTCAGTGGGCATCTCATGATAGTAAAATGCTGACTGATTTTAGGGTTAAAAATTCTGGTGTTTATGTGAGTAATAGAGGTCAATTTGGATCATTCATTCATTTAGTTCTTAAAATTGCATGGTAGTACCTCTGATAGGTCAGAAAATTATGTCTAATTTTTCAATTTAATTTTACCCATTTAATTGGAAGTTCTGTGTAGAGGCTACTGTACAGATGAATTTTTATCAGTCTATTTCTTGCAAGGGACGGCTTTGCATCCATTTGGCTTCACACTGTTAAAGTATGGTATTTGGAAAAATGTCTTTTCTTTATTATCAACACCTGTTAAAAGGCTTAATTTCTAACTAGTTAAACTTTTCTTACATTATACTCTAAAATTTATTTCTTGTACTTTGATCGAGTATTTTCAAATTGAATATTTTCCTTCTATTTTTCTCTATTTTAGCCACCTAGGATTGGAGGAGTGAAGGTTTACACTGACCGGGTTAAGAGAGATGAAATCTACATGGATATTGAGATCCTGTGAGTAAGCTTTTCTCTTTTATTGTGAATATTTAAATATAAGGCAATGAATATGGCTTATTTTTTAAACTGTTTTATTTGTAATTTTGTTACTTAAAAGAATTTCTTTTACCCTCTTTATATGATTTGGTGATATGATCGTCAAATTGTCTGTGATCTATTAATTCCCTTATAAACTTCTGTCTATCAAATTCTACTGAAGCTATTATAATCCTGTGTGGATTTTTTTCTTTGAGGACGAAAATACAATAAAGAAAGTAAATTCTAGAAACCTTCTTTTGTCTTCAGCCATCAAATTTCTGCTTGGCTTATACTTGATCATGTTTAGATTTTCCCGATTAGTTTGATGTGTGTGTAATGTAATGTGTGTGTGTGTGTATATTGAGCAGCTGTTCTGTGACCTCCTTTTCACTGGTGATGCTGCCCTCATTGCCCACACCGAAAGAGCCCTGCAGCACCTAATTTGCTGCTTTGCAGAGGCTGCCCAGCTCTTCGGACTCGAGGTCAGCTTGAAGAAGACTGAGGTCCTTCACCAGCCTGCACCCTGTAGAAAAGTACCACCCTCTTCACATCACCATCGGTGGAACTGAGCTGAAAGCAGTTCATCAGTTCACTTACCTAAGGGGTACCATCACATCAGATGCCAAGATCAACAGGGAAGTAGACAACAGACTGGCAAAGGCAAACAGCACTTTTGGCAGACTCTACAAAAGAGTATGAAACAATAAGCATTTTGGGTTCTATGTGATTGCATTGTATATCTTGGCCACTATGGATGTCAGGGTTATATCACGGTAGCTCTTGGTTATTTCAAGATCACCCTTCTTAGGGAAGGGGAGAATACATCCCTTTGTCCATCTGTCTATTGTGTTTTGGTTATATACAGCATTACAGTGTCGGAACAGTATGTCATCAAATTCCATGGTTTACCATACTTCTGGGGGTATTTCATCAAGCCCTGCTGCTTTTCTATTTTTAAGTTTTCTTAGTACTGAGTCAAGTTCTTCTTGCATAAACTGTCCTAGTTTGTTGTCTAATTGTTTACTCATAATTTTCGTGATTGGATCATGCATAACTTTTGAAGTTTTTGTGAGTAAATTCTCTAAATGTTGTTTCCATAGGTGTATTTGTTCTTCTTGGCTGGTAGCTTTCACAGTGCCCTTCCTTCTGCTCACTTCATTTACTGTTTGCCATGCTATTAAAGATTGGTCTGATTTTGTATGTATTCTGTTTGTTCTTTTAGGTATATGTTAGTTAATCCATTTTGTGCCTTAAGTTTCAAGGCATTGATATTGATTGGGTTCCTCCTAATGCATTTGGAAGCGGTTTTCATGTCTGCATGCTTTTTGCTAACCATTAATGTCTCTCATTGGACTCTAGGTTTAGCTCTTTGTTTAGTTGGTATGCATTCTGCTGCCGCTTCTAAGTGGGCATTGACAAATTTCTCATATTCATCATTCAGAGTAGGTGTTTCTGATATCTCCTGTAGTGGATCGAATTTGTTTCTTAGTGGTAACATATATTTATCTCTAATGTCCCTGTTGTTAAACAGGGACCAGTCATAGTGTACAGTGGTTGATGTTCGCGCTGCATTCCTTTGTAGGCTTAGTTATATTTTTGCCGTGACAGTTTGATGATTGGAAGACACACCCTCAAAAGAAGAATATGCCTCGCAATTAAATGCGCTATTATTCCATTTCTCGTTTATAAAGACATAGTCTATCTGCGCTTTAGTATTATTTGCGTAGGTGTTGGTCCATAGTTTTCCCTTTCTTTTCTGAAATTTAGTATTGAGGCATGTTAATCTATTTTCTAGTGTGAAATCTGTTAGATGTTTCCCATTTCTGTTTGACAAGTTGTGTAAGCTGAATTTGTGGTTTACGTTTTTACCAATTTGGGCATTCATGTATCCACCGATGATGAGAATGTTGTTTTTTGGGATGCTACGAACAAGGAAGGATAGCTCCTTATAGAAGGTGATGTGGTCAGTTTCTTTACTAACTGTTGCAGAAGATCATTGTTGCCCTGGGTTGCCATTAAAAGTAGCTACCATCATCCTTGGTTGTATTTTCTTGATGCTATTTAGTGATTTTTGGGCCCGTTGTCCTATAAGCATACCCACATCTCCTATCGTGGCATTAAGAGTTTTTCCATGCAGATCCAGTAACTAACGTCCCTCCATTGCCAGTATCGTGATATTTAATATCTTCGCTATGAATGTATCTGTGTTCTTATATGCATATTATGCCTATGTTATGATCTATCACCGAAGGTGTCAGCTCTGGTAGTTGACCTATTCTATTTAAAGTTCTAACATTTAATGTCACTATTTGTATTGTGTGTTCGCATTTTAGTAATTTTTGTTTTAATTTGAGCTCTATAGCTGATTTTTCAAACACTGGGGCCAGAGTTCCAACCTCAGCAAGATGTGCCTTTTTTTTACCTGTGCAAAAAGTGATACAGTTTGGACAAGTGGTTTGAGTGTGAGTCATGGTAATCTTCGATGGCTGTGTTTTTATTCCCATCTATAGAAGCTATCCTTATAGATGAGTAGCAGTAGTTTCCCGGTCAAACTATTTGATCCTGCCTGTTGATCTATAGGACCTGGTTAGGCATGGCATTGAACCATCATAGGGTTTGTCTGCTCACCTTTACGTCCACCATGCTGCTTCCCATGGCTTTCGGTGGGGGGGATCCCCCCCCTCTGCCTGCATTAAGTTTTAACTTCGTAAAAGTCCACAATTACTTTCTTTTTTTTTTAATTTCCTTATTTATGGTTCTTTGCATCCTTATAGGAATTCTATTCTTATACTAACTTTGGTTTTCAATTTCTAATAAAGTCCAATAGTATTAACTTTTTTTAACAAGGTTCAACTGTTATTTGGAATTACAGTATTTGTCTTTCTGCATTTAAAGCACAGATAATATACAGCAGTGATTTTTACCAAAAAAAAAAAAAATCTTTCATGCATTTTAAAATGACAATATAGTAAAAAAACAATAAATATCTAACCATCAGTTGACCTCTGTCAAAGGTGGAGTGGATTTGCCTTGTATTTTGGTAGTAAGCTTTCATTTTTTTTTCTTTTAATACAATCCGTCCATTCTAAATATCGCCTGGGCTTCTAAACTTTTTCTCTTTTATACAGATATACATGTATTTTCTAGTGCTTGGGTGGGGAGGGTCATTTAGTTATTCCATTTCTCTAAATATTTCATCATTAACACAAAATTCCTTGAAAATATTACACTATTTATATTTGTACAAATGTTTGTGAAAATTTCCTGCCAGTTATTTTGGTTTGTTCTTTATTACACCATACAAATAACATTTTATAGAGTTGATATGGTCTCTACATTCTTTTCAATTTTAATGGCTTTTAGTGTTTTTAATGGCATTTGCAGTTTTGTTTTTAATGGCATTTTGTCAGATGTCTACATACCTATAAGTAAGCTGTTCTGGAGAAAATTTCCAAGCCAAAATTATTGTATAAGTTTATATTTTTTTATACTTACAACTATCAATCTTGGATCTTTTCATATTTGTCTTGTACAGTTATAGCAGTGATGCAGATGTGGCTATCAGTATCAAAGGAATCAATGCAGGAATCAAAGACCTTCAGGTGAGTTTTATTTCCCTTTTTACCTAATTATGAAGTCTATTCTTTTTTCATAGTTGAAAAAACTGTGTCTTTTCACTTTAACTATAGTTTCAATTATATTGAATAGATTGGTATCTTTTAACATGTTTTGAATCAATGTAATTCTCTTAAATACATTGAATATGATTCATGTTTTATGTTGATGTGAGAATTAAGATGATGCATTGTTATCTATTTTATAAAATCTTGTTATCATAGTTTATATGTCTGCCATCAGAATGTCAGAAGATGAGTTATAAGATTTATTATGATACTGTTTTGCCATATTGTTGATGCAATGAGAAGGAAACACGAGAAGATATTCAGTGATACTTTGTTGGTTTTACAGCATGTCAACTCTGGCTGGATTATTTTATGCTGAAGACAGTTTAACAATTATGGTCTCCAATTATATACAATACAAAAACTCATTTTCAGTCATTCTAAATAATGTTTTAAATGTCAGTGTATTACTTTAGTTATTATCTCAAACAAATCTTTGACCCAAAGATTGGACTCTATTCTGTTCTGCAACTCCAGTCAGAGTGGACCTGGGAGTAATGGCTGTAAAGGAGTAATTCCATACTCCTCAAAATTCCAGAACTAGTGCCTCACCAGTAAATGCAGTTTAATGTCATACCTAGAACATTATGGTGAAAACATAAAATCTAAAAAGAGACATTAAAATAACAAATTGTCAATCATTGAAATGTATTTCTTTCATTTTAGTGGGTGTTACATTTACATTGTACAATCATATTCCTCTGTAAATCATTAATGATCTATTAATATTAATATTTGAAATTCTTAAGAAAAATTTTAAGGAATGGTTCATAAATGTGAAAAATAAGAATTAAACAAAGATTTGCTCCATGTAATTAAAATATGTCCAGAGGGAAATAATATTGACGCATTGACATAAACAACTTTCAAAAGGTTTTTTGTAATCCCAGTCAGTCTGGAATATCTCATGTTGTGTCCTGTTTACCAAGCTAGATTAGCAGACTAGTGTTAGTGAGTTCAATTTTCACTGGTTGCCCTATACATCTGGCTTTGTGCCACAACTAACCTTAGTAAATAACTATCTTATGCAATCCAATTAATTGATTTAGATATTGTACAAAGCACTTGATTGGAATCCAATGTTGGTTTAAAGTCCTGGACA
Source organism: Sepioteuthis lessoniana (assembly GCA_963585895.1). Lineage (NCBI taxonomy): Eukaryota > Metazoa > Mollusca > Cephalopoda > Myopsida > Loliginidae > Sepioteuthis > Sepioteuthis lessoniana. The sequence continues at coordinate 2,395,785 of OY757916.1, read as the reverse complement.
GGAGGTCCATCACCTTCAATGTAACTGTTCATTCATATCATGCACATTTGACCTGGTATATCAGAACATTATTTACAAGAAATTCATAGCCTCAACTACACAGTCTTTTAAAAAATACACACACACACACACACACACACACACACACACACACACACACACACACACACACACACACACACACACACGTATTTCATACTTTGCTTGGAGCATTGCTCAAATGGTTTTATTTTATTGTATTGTATTTATTTAGAGGGCTATTGCAATGCAAAATTCTGAATTGCAATAGCCCTCTAAATAAATACAATACAATAAAATAAAATAATATATATATATATATATATATATATATATATCTATATATATATATATATATATATATATGTGTGTGTGGTCTACTTTTATTATGACGATAACTATCCATTTGGAGGTGTGGAGTTAATCTCAAGGTTAATAGCTAATGGAACTTTTTAAGCTTAGTTCAAATTCAGGCTGAACTAAATTGTTTCCACTTTTTGCATTCATACCTTTTGAGGCGTACTTAGTGTAATGGTTATTGTTGAAGGGAATGGATTCAGCGCCTGGAGTTCAAATCCTGGATGAAGTTGTTTGTATTTCACTTCATGCTAATGCCCTTGGGAAAAGGCTTGAATTCATCTCTTCTTCCTCAGATATGAATAAATAGTATGGCAGACTGGGTTCTTTGGCTTTGGTTAGGCAACCAATCCAGGAGAAGGAAAACTCTGAATTCAAATCAGCTATACTCTACTTAAAAATTGTCACATTTTACTCATAGCAGAAGGGTTAGATAAATACATACATTAATACCCTTTGAGGAAGACATGATTGCTAAAATTTTTCAATCCAGTTTTGTTTCATTTATTAAATAAATTGTGATACAAAAGAGGATTAATAATCTGAATTACTCAATATTAACAATCCTTTTCTGGTGGTAGCTGATTTTAGCAATCACTTTTATCTAAATGTTTAAATTTTGCTATAAAATTTTGATGGATAACAATCATCATTGTCATGGCGTGCCGCTATCACGGGTCTCCCAGACCATCTCCCACCACTCGTCCCTGTTGTTTATTGGTAGGTCTTCCATGCTCCATCCTGTATCAGAGCAAAGTTGTTGTAGATAGGTTCTAGCTGGTCGCCCTACCCTAGCTCGTCCATGTGAGGGGGCCACAGGAGTACATCGCTCTTACTTCTCCAGCAGTGTCCTGCATGTCTTGCTCTTCTAATTTGGATGTTTTCGAGATGGGTGGTAGGTATCCGTACAGCTGCTGCTTTGTGGGATGCTGCCTCCAGGACTTGTTCAATACAGCTCGCAGCATTCTTGTGCAATTGCTGTCAAGCTTTCTCTCCATATGCTTAGTCAGTGTCTATGTGGTGCATCCATACAACAGTATTGACATGACCACTGCTTAGCAAAAACAGCACTTTATTTTATCTGATAAATCTGACTTCCATATGATCGATAGTCTATCAATAACTGTCAAAGCTTTCACTAGTTGCATGTTGGTACCAATTTCAGTAGATGAGATGCTGCTTCCAAGATAAGTGAACTTGTCTACAAGTTTCAGAAATCTACCATTTGGTGTGGAGATGTCGCCTCTTTTATCAAAGGATATGAACTCTGTTTTGTCTGTGTTGACAGGGAGGAGACCTATGCCACCTGCTGCTTATTCCAGACTATGCAGCAGGTATTGAGCCTGGATGGGTGTATTTGCCAGAAGTGGTATGTCATCAGTGTAGTTCACGTCCGTAATTGTTCATACTGGGTATCTTCTGCTTCTTGCCTTTGCCAACATAAAACCATTTTCTTCCATTATGTTCTAAGCACGTAGTCTAGGCAGATAATAAACAGGTATGAGACTAATGTGTTCCTTTGCAGCACACCTGCAACAATGTCAAAGAAGTCTGCATCCCATCCGGTGAGTGAAGTTTTACTTTTGTGTTTTTATATAGCATCATTATGGCTGTGATGGTTTCTTTGAGGAGACTGTAGGCCAGAAGTATTTGCGCTGTGTATAGTCAAATGCCTTGGAGAAGTCTACAAATAAGTGTCACCACAAGTTTTTTTTTGCACCAACACCTTCCAATATTTGATGGATTGTCATAATTTGTGATGTTGTGGATCAATTTCTTTGAAAGCCATTTTGGTTCTTGCTAAGAACTTTCTCAATTTCAGGTGCTATGCAGTTGAGTAGAAGATCTTGGCTGTTATGAAAGTAAGGGTTATGCCTTGGTAGTTCTTGGCTATTCCAAGGTCATCTTTCTTGGGGAAAGGGAGGATGCAATCCTTTGTTCATCTGTCTATTATGTTCTGGTTGTATATGGCATTGCAGTATCAAGAGCAGTATGTTGTCAAATTCCCTTGTTTTCCATACTTCTGGGGGGTATTTCATCAAGTCCTGCTGCTTTCCTATTTTTAATTTTTCTTAGTACTATGTCAAGTTCTTTGTGCATAAACTGCCCTAGTCTAGTAGATTGCTAATGATAACAATTATAATGATTAATATTAAATCAGTAATTATCATTTGTTATGGATTTCATATGCATATCAATTGATTAATGACTGATATGAAAGTTGTTTTTTTTTTTGTTGTTTTAAATATGTTTATTTTTTTTTCCTCCCCACAGATTCGGGGTACAATTCGTACTATATTTAAACCCCTTATGAACGTGATGCCTTTGTTTGGTGGTTTGAATGTTTTCTTCTTAAACAGCCCAGTAAGTAATTTTTCTATTCTTTTTAAATTATATAAGATAATGTTACACTCTGTAACTAAAAGAAATTAACTATGTGCTGTATATGAAAGTTCTTTACTCACAGGGCAAAAACATAAAACAGAATGAAGAAAGGTTGTTCAGCATCTGACAGAATGTCACAATTAATTCAGAAACTTGATTTGTTGTGTTCAGTTGATAATTGTTATTTATAAGTTGTCAGAAAGAAAACTGAATAGAAACAGTGAAATGCACCGTTTTATCAGGAAATCGAAAACTGCAGAAAATTCTTTATATGTATGTATCCTTTTAAGAAGCAAGTTATGTATTGTTTACCCAATAAAAGTTGTTTCATAATAAATTAAAAATTATCTTTATTCTGAAGTTGAACATATTATTTATTTCAGTTGTATGATAAAATACTTTAGGGAGACTCAGTGAATTTATAATCATTGTAATGAATAAATACTTGAAATTTCTAAGCAGATATTTGAATATTTATTCTTCTGATATGCAAAATTCAATTTGTAGTAATCTCTTTCCACAATGAAATGATATGATACATCCTGATGAAACATGGTGTAAATTTTGATAAAGACTATAGTCAGTCAATATAAAAAGCATTCAGCTACTGCAGATTTGGTGAAAGAGGAAATGGGCCAATATGCATATTGTTTTACAGTGTGTTTTTATGTAGTAAATATTTTATGTTTTTTATTTTGTTTCACTTTAATTTGTTACTCATTCCCATTGTTCTTGAAAGATGACATTAACACAAATAATTTAATGATGTAAACAAAATATTAGAATTCAATGGTATAATTTTTTGAATCTGTTAAATTTCGTTTTGAAAATTATATTCAGAAGTTTATAATCTTACTTGTATGTTGAATTAATGAAAAATGATTAATTTTCATGTAACATGATAAATGTTATTTGCTTATCCCAGGATATTTTTCTTGACATAGCACTCACACACACATACATTCATTTTACCTATACATTCTGCAAAAAATACAGCTCTACTGCTAACATAACCTTCATCAGATTTTATTGCGTGTAGCAAATGATTCCATATTATTTTTAAAATAAATAATTGTATGTTTATATTTAGGTAATTGACTTCAACTTGACAAGTTTGGCCAATGCCTTGGATATTCCTGGTCTCAGGTAAGCAACAACTACTTTACTTTTCAACCACAGGTATTTAAAAAAAAAAGATAAAAAAAACATTTAATTAGAAAGATAAGATGTCCTAGTTAACATGTCTTGTTAGTTTCAATGAAACTCTGTCCTTAATTGTCATTGTAACTGGTTTAATTAAATATTAGATTTTAATCGCTTTTCAATGTCCATTCATCTGGTTATGCATTTTGTATCTTTTTATAGTAAATTATGAAAATTTCATGTTAACATATAAAGATGAAATGTCTGTAATAACTTTTGCCTTTTTTAAAATTTATTTTTTGCAGTGAAATGCTACGTACAATTGTTCAAGAACAGGTTTCTTCCATTATGGTTCTTCCAAACCGAATCTCTGTGGCCTTGGCTAATAATGTTGATGCCAACAGATTGCGATATCCCATTCCAAAGGTGAGTCTTTTAAATTTCTTGGGCATTAGATAATTCTTTTTTTAAATACTCATTTTTAAAAAAGTATCCATTTCTTTACATTTTTTACTTTCACATCAGTTGTTTATTTACTAGTCCAGGTTAAAAGTGGAGTAAGGGTAAATGTGGCCAAACATTTTTAGACCTTATTTTACTGATACAGGTATCATTGAGGAATGAGAAAAGTTTTGGTAAACAGGCCAGGCTTACCAAAACTTGATGGGGTACCTTTACTGTATTTTTAACCTCAACTAAATAATAATTCTCATGGCATATGAAAAAAAGTTACCTAATCTTTTCAGAAATTATACTTTTTAGATGATTATGTAACTTCAAGCCAGCCCTGTTTGTTTGAGAATTAAATCTCATTCACTCACGGTTAGAGGAAACAAAACTCTGATGTCTTAGTGTGATGGTGAAATCTAGTGATGAACCTCTAGAATAATTATGTCCCCACAAATATATCAGGTCCCTTGTGTGGTAACTTTTAGCTTTTGCATTCTTTACTTTGTTAGATTAGAACCAAAACAGCTTCAAAGGAATGAACCCAGTCAACTGAGGCTGTAGAACATGCCAACTGCATCTCTGTAGAGGGGTAAAACTTCCCCGATGAGTGTTTTAGATATGTCACTAAATCATCTGATGGTGAGGCTACAGTAATGCTGGAGCTTTAGGGAATGCAAATTACCCCTTCATTGCCATTGCTTCCAGGTTCACTCTGCCCAGGAGTGGCATCACCTGGTAAGGGTCCTTTCTATGGGTCACATGTTTGACATTTAAATTCTGTGCAAACAAATGAGTGATGCTAAATTGAATTGTTGGAAATAAAACTTTTTGATCATTTAAATGTGTGTAAATGAATGACTGATGTTCAATTGAATTGTTAGTGATACTTAGAACTGTGTACAAATGAATGAACAGTGTTCAATAGCAATACTTGTAACCACTTCACTGTCTGCAAACAAAGGATTAATATTGAATAGAATTATTAGTGTTTGATAGCAATAATTGAAACTATTTAACTGTGTAGAAACAATAGCAATACAAGTGTGCAATCAAATTAGTTTTAACTCATTTAAAAATGAAATTACCTACACACTATTCACTTACAAATCTTATGTATATCCATTTAAATGTGTGCAAATAAATGACTGATTTTAAATTGTTAGTGATACATAAGAATACTTAAAACCATTTTACTTTGTGCAAATAAATGATTGATTGTAAATAGGATGATTTGTATTAGATAGAAATACTTGAAAGCATTTAACTGTGCAAAAAAAAGGAGTTTAGGCTTGTTTAAAAATGTTATCAACAAAATATATTTACAGATCATATTTAAAACATAAAGAGGATTTGGCATTAAATAATCTACAATGATTGATATGCCATAAATCTCAATCCAGCTAACCAAATTCAAAGGAGTGATTGAATCAGCTGAGTAACTTAACAATAAGGTTTATTGTGTATTTCTTTTATAAAAGAAAAGAACTGAGTCTACTTAAATTGTTCTTCCTTGGCAGTACTTAATTTTGGCAACTGTATTGCTGAGCATCATCTCTTTATTCTACCTCAGGTGACTCTCTTCTACAGACTGAAGAAAGGGATCAAATAATGAATGCTTTCTCACAATATCTGCCTCCACTTAGCAGAGACAACTCCCACCTGAACCAATCAAGACTGATTTCTTTTTCTTTTCCACCAAATTTTCTGGTAGTCATATTTTAAAATCATCTGATTTTAATGCTCCACACTCACCATTCACATGCAGACATGCAGCCATCCCTCTGATACCCAGCCCTGTTGGCTAAGGCTGTAGAATACACCGACAGCTTCTCTACAGAGGGGTAAGACCCCCCCACCTCTTCACCTTGAGTGTCCAGGCTATGACACTAAATAATCTTATGGTGAGGTTTCAGTAATGCTGGAGCTTTGGGTAATGCAGAGTACCCCTTCATTGTTATCACTCCCTGGTTCACTCTAGCCCAAAGCGGTAGCACCTGAAAGGGTTCTATCTATGAGTCAAATAGAACTGTTTGACCATTTAAATTGAGTGCAAACAAATGACTTATGCTAAAGTGAATAGTCAGAAATAGAACTACTTGATCATTTAACTGTGTGTAAACAAATGACTGATGTTTAATTGAATTGTTAGTGATCCATAGCAATACTTGGAACCATTTGCAAATGAATAAGTAATGTTAAGTAGAATTATTAGTGCTAAATAGCAGTACTTGAAACTCTTTAACTGTGCACCTAAATTGAATTATTGGTTTTAGATAACAATACTTGTAACCACTTTACTATGTGTGCAAACAAATGATTAATACTGAATAGAATTATTAGAGTTAGATAACAATAATTGAAATCATTTAACAGTGTAGAAACAATATTAATACTAGTGTGCAAACAAATTACTTCTCATTTCAAAATGAAACTACCAACAAACTATCTGTGCAAAGAAATGACTGATGTTAAATTGTGACTTAAAACTATTTAATTGTGTGCAAAAAAAAAAGAAAAAGAAATGAGCCCAGGCTCATTTAAAAATGCTATCACAAAAATGGGTTTACAGATTATATGTATTTAATATATACATATATACAGAATTTGGCATTAAATAACCTACAATGGTTGATATGCCATAAAACCCAACCTCCCAACCTCTCTGATGCCAGGGTAGCACACTATCACAATTAGTTAAATAAATGATCAAGGAATTATAATTAAAAAAAAGAATTTGAGAAAAATAACTTTGAATTCTTTGCTGACTAAAAAAGACATTGGAATAAAGTTAGTGGCTCTATCTGAACAATTTAAAATGAAAAGCTTGTCTCATAAAACTTTTTTGCAGATGTTTTGCTCCAAAAGGAGCACACAGATTATTTGATGGAGCTAATTATATATGTAGTTTTGTTTGATTTTTTTTTTTTAGTTCCCCATGCTCTACCCCCACCCAATTCCATTTGGCAGTTGGCCCAAAAATTTAAATTGATTTCCATTTCACTGAGAATCTCAGCTCCATCATAAAGGAGTTTGTTGAAAATGTGTTATTGGAATTTCTAAAAGAATAACAGAGTTCTTGATAGTATTGAATGTTAGTGATAACAAAGAAAGGTAATTAAACAAATTAAATGGCAAACAAACAAACAAAAAAAAAATTAGATTTCAGTAATGTCTTTTGGTAGTAAATTAAAAGAAATATTGATAATGCACTGATTTGATATCACTTGTAAAAAAAAAGCAAAAAACAGTTGCTTTATTGTGCGTGTGTGAATAGATTTTTATTTAAAACCAAAAAAAAAAATAGTTTTCTACTGTTTTCAAAAGAGGGTTCTGTAAATTATTTCATTTGCCTAATATTATTAGACACCTTTTAGAAAAAGAAAAAACTTATCGTCACTATTTTCTCTGCCAACATTTTATAATTTGCCATTGTAAATATTTGACAAAATTTCACTTGTTTTCTGGTCAATATAGAATATAATGATATAAGTGTAAAGTCATCATCATCATGTCGTGCTAGTAGCATGGATATCCCTGACCCTCTCTCGCCACTTTTCCCTATCGTTCATCGCCTCAGGCAGGTCTTCTGGACAACATCCCGTATCCTCACATTGTTGTTGAATGTATGTTCGTGCTGGTCGTCCTGCTTTTGCACGGCCATGTGTGGGGGTCCACAAGAGTACATCACTTATGAGCTCGTCCCTGCTTCTCCAGCAGTGTCCTGCATGTCTGGTTTGTCTAACTTGAATAGTTTTCATGATAGGAGGCAGGTGGCTGTACAGTTGGTGTCTTGTGGGGTGTTGCCGCCAGGACTTGTTCAAGATTGCACGCAGCATTCTTGTGTAATTGCCGTCTAGCTTCTTCTCCAGCCGTTTTGTTAGAGTCCATGTAGTGCATCCATATAGCAGTATCGATGCGACCGCTGCCTGGAAGAAACTGCGTTTCATTTTATCGGTTAGGTCTGATTTCCATATAATCGATAGCCTATTGATAGCTGTCCATGCTTTTGTTAACCTCGTGTCGATGTCCTTTTTGGTTGATGCAACGCTGAAGTGAAGTGAAGTGAATTTGTCTACTAGTTTAAGAGGGGTTTCGTCTAGAGTGGAGATGTCACCCGTTTGATTATAGCACATATATTCCGTTTTGTGTGCATTGACATAGAGGCCTATGCCTGCGGCTGCTCGTTCCAAACTATGCAGTAGTGTTTCGGCTTGGTTGGGTGTATTTGCCAGTATCGTTATGTCATCAGCGTAGTCGGCGTCAGTAATTGTTGTTGCGGAGTACCTTCTGCTTCTTTTCTTTGTCAGCTCGAAGCCGTTCTCTCTGATTTTGTCAATCGATGTTCTAAGTATGTAGTCTAGACAAATAATAAAGAGGTATGGAGCTAGCGTGTCCCCTTGTAATACTCCTGCTACAATGTCGAAGTATTCTGTGTCTCCATCTGGTGATCGTACTTTTACTTTGGTGTTTCTATAGAGAATCGTTATTGCTGCTACAGTTTCTTTAGGTATGCCGTATGCTAGTAGGATTTGTTCCATCTTTCCTCTGTGAATGGAATTGAAGGCCTTGGTAAAGTCGACAAATATTAATGTCACTTGTAGGTTTTTTGCCCGTAAACCTTCAAGGATTCTACGGATGGTTAATATTTGTGAGGTCGTGGATCTATTTCTTCTGAAGCCGTTTTGGTTTTCCTAAGTATGTTGTCGATTTTGGGTTCTATGCGGTTTCGTAGTAGGGCATTGTAGATTTTGGTTGCTATGGATGTGTTATGCCTTGGTAGTTTTTGGCTAATCCGAGGTCACCCTTTTTAGGGAAGGGGAGGATGCATCCCTTCATCCATCTATCTATCGGATTTTGTTTATATACTGCGTTGCAGTATGTCGTCGAATTGTCTGGTCTTCCATACTTCTGGAGGAATCTCGTCCAGCCCTGCAGCTTTCCCATTTTTAATTTTTCTAAGAACAGAGTCGAGTTCTTCTTGAGTGAACGGTCCTAGTTTAATGTCCAACTGTTTGCTAATTATTCTGGTGATTGGTTCATGTGTTACTTTTGGTGGGTTTCCTAGTAGGTTTTCGAAGTGCAGTTTCCACAGTTTTATTCTTTCTTGTTGGTTTGCAGCTTTCAGTTTTGCTTTGGCTGTGCTCTTTCTTTTACTTACTTCATTTATTGTTTGCCTAGCTATCCTAGACTGTCTATCTTCCACCGAGTCTCTAATCTTATCTATCTGATTTTGAATGTATTCTGTCTGTTCCTTTATATATATGCCTGCTAATTGATATTGTGCTGTTTTTAGTTTTCGGGCATTTGTGTTTGTTGGGTTTTTTCAATAGTTTTTGGAGGCTGTTTTCACTAGTGCACGTTTTTCTCTCACCGCTAAAGTTTCCCATGGGACTCTATATTTAGTTTTGAGTTTTGTTGGAATATACTTCGCTGCTGCCTCAAGGTGCGCATTGACAAAATTTTCATATTCGTCATTTGGTGTACTTTTTTCCGTCTTCTCTTGTAGTGTTTCGAATCTGTTTCTTAATTCTAATACGTATTTATCTCTTATATGTCTGTTGTTCAAAAGGGCCCAGTCATAGTGTTTGGTGGTCACTGTTCGTTTGGCATTTTTTTGTAGGCTTAGCCGTATTTTTGCCTTGACTATTTGGTGATCAGAGGACACACCCTCGAAAGAGGAGTATGCCTCGCAATTCATTGCACTATTTTCCATTTCTTGTTTATAAGGACGTAGTCTATCTGCGCTTTACTATTGTTCGCGTACGTGTATATCCATAGTTTGCCCTTCCTTTTTTGGTAGTTTGTATTGAGGCATGTTAATCTATTTTCTATCATGAAATCTGTTAGATGTTGCCCTTTCCTATTTGACGTGTTGTGGAGGCTGTATTTGTTGTTTCCGTTTTTCCCAATTTGGGCATTCATGTCTCCGCCAATGACTAACATGTTGTCTTTCGGGATGCTATGCACTAATGAGGATAACTCATCGTAGAAGGTGACTAGTTCAGTTTCTTCACTAACATTGGTAGGGCTGTAGTAGGAGATGATTGTTGCTCTGGGGTTGCCGTTAAAAGTAGCTGCCATCATCCTAGGTTGTATTTTCTCAATGCTATTTAGCGTTTTTAATGCTCTAGGTCCTATAAGCATTCCTACCCCTCCTACTGCGGCGTTGACAGAGTTTTTCCATGCCGATACAGTGACGAGTGTCCATCCATTGCCAGTTTTGTGATATTTGATATCTTCGTTGTGTGTGTATCTGTGTTCTTGTATGCATATTATGTCTATCTTATGTTCTACGGCCGATGCTATTAGCTTTGGTAGTTGTCCTATTCTATTTAAGGTTCTTATGTTAAATGTCGCTATTTGTAGTGTTTAGTGTAAAGTAAAGGAACAAATAAGTCAGTATACAAAAATTTAATTGAGATTTTCTTTTTCTTGATATATCCTTTTATTTCCCCCTCTGCAGCTATCATTTCTTTTTCTTTCATTAGACAGCAGATTTATTGATGCACATGTTTATTATATACTTAGTGGTATTGTGGAAAAGTGTACAAGAGCAACCTAGTACCAACCCATTTTAAGGATATATTAAAAAAATGCTACTCCATAATTTGATATAATTTCTTTTATAAAATCTGATTAGGTTTGAATTTATTAAACATGCACAAAAGTTCATTGTTTTGGGGGTTTTTTTGTTTTGTTTTTTTTCCCCAAACACAATCTCATGAGTTTAAGATTTGGAAATGTGTTTTTCATGAGTTAGTATTAATAAACAATGTACTTCTTCTTGATCTTAAATAAAACATATAACAAGATATTACATAAAATTAGATAAAAACAAATAATCTCAATATTCTAAAACTAAAAGTGTCATAGAAAAAGTAATATTGAAACTTAATGCTTTCACACACATTTCATAGCACTTTTCTTAGTTGGAAAATTCTTTGATAGGATAGTCGGTTCTTCACCATGTGATCATTTTGGGGTATTCAAAAGTAAAATAGCAAATTTACACATTGTTCATGATTAACTATCTTCCCTCAAATTTTCTTAAGCAAAAGAATGACAAGAGAACATTTAGGAAATGAGTATTAAGTGAAACGATGTGAAATATATGTACAATTTATGTGTATGTTACATATTTATACCATAAAAAAATTAAATAAATAAGATGAAATGAAAAAAAAGAAAGATATAGAAAAACTGCTCTTCCATAGTATTCACTGGTGTTAGGATCTCAGAGTGACTGCAAAGTGTTAAGAAGTAAAATTACTCTTTTATCCAAATTTGTTAAAGACTTTTCTAGAAAACATTGGTTGGTGGTTATTGTCGAATTTTGAAAAGTCATTAAAAATCCAAGAATTAAATTCTAACAAATTGATTGAAAGGTTATACTATAACAAAAACAATTATTTTCAATTATGATAGTTATTTGTATTTATATATATATATATATATATACAGTTGTAGGAAGTGTGCTAAAGAATGAAACTATCTTTGAAATTTTGCTCCCATGCAAATTTTTATAAATTTTTTTTTTTTTTTACAGGGTGTCTTGAGAATCTACATGATTGGTGCCAATGACTTGATAAAAGCCGATTTCGGAGTGCTGAAGAAGGCTAAATCAGATCCTTATGCTATCATCAGAAGTATGTACACAGTTTTCTTGTTTTTTGTATTCTTTAAAGAATTATAAAAATACTGTAATAGAATACTGAGCTGCAAATGAATGGTTAATTACTCAGTCAAATTGGTGAACCTGGTAAACTATTTTTGTTACATACCAAGTTTTAGTTCACTAATCATTGACTTATCACATTAAGTCCAGTTTTATTTAAAAGAAAAATGTTAATTTCTTAATTATACTTGTTTGTTAATCTGTGAGGAATATGTTGGGCTGTGAAGAAATTGCATTGAGAATATTTTATTTGTGTGTGTGTGTGTGTGTGTGTGTGTGTGTGTGTGTGTGTGTGTGTGTGTGTGTGTACATTCTTGAAACTGAAAATGGTTGACTTAAAATGCCAATTTTTTTTATATCAATTAATATAAAATATAATTTATTATGTATTTAGTTATAAAACTTTACAGTAAATTACATAATGCACAAATTGATTTACATTCAAGCATTTTTCTGATTTGAATGTCTGCATTTTATAGAACATAACTATTACTGGTATATTCATATGGAATTTTCTTTGTATTTGAATATTTGTTTAAATTGGTCATTAAAAGATAAATACAAAATTTCTCTTGGAATGTGTTAATATTTAAAAGATTTTACTTGCTTCTTTTGATTTGAAATAGTTTGCTTAAAAAGTATGTAATTATGTTTAATTACCACCTAAGGATTTGAAATGAGTCAATTCTTTTAGAAATCAATATTTTCTAAGAATATTTATTGTTATTCATTAACTTCTTTTGCAGAACTCTTACACTCTTAGATTATACAGTAATTTTGTTAAATGGCTTATTAAAGAAATACATCAGATAAATTTCTTAATTTATATACTGTTAGTAGGTGTGTGTATTTGTTTTGACCAGTCATCAGACCAGTTACCACTATGACTTTAAAAAAAAATTTTTATACACACACAAACAAAACTACACTACCCCTGATGACAACAAACAATGCTCAAACAATCTGAAAAATCTAGTTTTATTGATCATGTCTTGAAACTTCTTTCACTTTGATATTTTTTCTTCTTTTACTAGTTGGAGCTCAAAAATTCAGGACAAAAGTCCAGTCTAACACTGTTACTCCATCCTGGAATGAAGCATTTGAGGTAAATAGAAAAAAGGATTTTAAAAAATTTGTTTTTCTTTTTCTCATGAAAACTTTTTTCTTTCTTTCTCCCAAAACCTTTTTTCTTTCTTTCTCCCAAAACCTTTTTTCTTTCTTTCTCCCAAAACTTTTTTTCTTTCTTTCTCCCAAAACTTTCTTTCTTTCTTTCTCCCAAAACTTTTTTCTTTCTTTCTTTCTCCCAAAACTTTTTTCTTTCTTTCTTTCTCCCAAAATTTTTTTTCTTTCTTTCTCCCAAAACTTTCTTTCTTTCTCCCAAAACTTTTTTCTTTCTTTCTTTCTCCCAAAACTTTTTTCTTTCTTTCTTTCTCCCAAAATTTTTTTTCTTTCTTTCTCCCAAAACTTTTTTCTTTCTTTCTTTCTCCCAAAACTTTTTTCTTTCTTTCTCCCAAAACTTTTTTTCTTTCTTTCTTTCTCCCAAAACTTTTTTCTTTCTTTCTTTCTCCCAAAATTTTTTTCTTTCTTTCTCCCAAAACTTTTTTCTTTCTTTCTTAAAGTTGGAACTCTAATGCTCACAGATTTGTTACAGTTTTCTAATTTTAATGTTGAAAAAAAAAAAAATTACAGAAATAAAATACACAAGAAACATCTCCTTCCCCAAGGCCAGAAAAATAGTAGAACAAACACAAGAACAACCTAGTTATGCATATGTAACTAAAAAAGGAAACGAGGAAAAGGAAGATACGAAACGAAAACAAGAGAACTGAACAAACTGATTAATGAATTAAAAAAATCTAATAGAAATACTTAAAATGATCACAAAAGAGACAATCAAGGAACACATTTCAACAGTTCCAGACAAGTATGTGGCACACAACCAAAATCAGGAAAAAACCCCTAAGCAAAGAAAAGGAAAAAATCCAAACTAAACAAAAAACCCGAATAAATGAACCAATCCCATTATCCAACTGATTCAGCCCAATGGACATAGATCTTGTTGAAACAATCACAGAAGATTCTGATGAAGCAACCACCCACATCAAAACACATCATAAATCTCCAAAAGAGACTTCATAAAAAAATAAATATCAAAGACAACCCAACAGAAAATGAAAGAAGAAATCCTACCCCAAAAAATGTAACACAAGCTACAAAAAGTAGACAGATCAACTTCAAGATCTAAGGAAAAAGAAAAAAATCAAAAACCAACTCCAAATCCCCCTATAGAAACTAAAAACAAACTTAAAATTGAAATGGACTCAATGCCCACATTCAAAAAGCCAGGGGAACTTAAACAAAAAGCACAGGCCCCCATTGGCCTGGCTGGAAGAGTAAATACAAACACAGAAGTCTTCAGTGAAAGATCAGGAGGCACATTTAAACTATCCCCAGCCAAATTTGATACAGTCCCTTCATCATCAAGAGCCAAGTCACCAATGGGAATAGATGAACAGTCCAATGCTCAGGGAACATCAAAATCCCTACAAAGATCATATAGTATAGAAAACATGGACAGCGACACAGACCGCATAGTTGTCAGCCTCGATCTGGAAGGTATTACAAATAACTATAAGACATGAAACCATTTAACTGTGTGAAAACAAATGAACTTAATCCTTTTTAGATGTCACTTACTAACAATCCACTTAAAAAGTAAAAACAAAATTACTGACGAACTAATCTCTCACATATCCTGTATATTTATTTGAATGTGTGCAAGCAAATGACTGACGTTGAATTGCTGTTGGTGCATAGCAGTATTGAAGACTGTTTGACTGTGCAAACAGATCAGGTGAATAGAATGATTTGTATAGGATGAGATACTTGAAATCATTTGGCTGTGAAGAAAAATAAGCTTGAGCTTGTTGAAAATATTATTAGCAGAATGTTTGCAAATCATGTATTCGCTTACAAGTTGTGTGTATAACTAATTAACTATGTGCAGGCGGATCATTGATGTTGGGTTGAATTGTTGATGTTGTATAGCAGCAATGCTTGGAGCCATTAGTTTTGTGTCCAGGCAGGTGGGCTCTGGCTCATTTGGAATATTATCTACTAAGTATTCGTTTGTAAATCTTTGGTTTAATATGTGCATAAACAAAGTTTGGCATTGTGTGGCCTGCAGGGGTTTTTATGCTATAAAATCAACCAAACCAAACCAAACTTGAGAACATTTTGAGGCTTCCAAAAAACCTCACCCTTTCACTGAAATCTGACAAAATCAACCTTTTCACCAATATCTGGCCAAATAGAATCAAGATCTATTGAAAAAAAAAACCCATGCCCTAAAACCTGCATAGAAGACAAAACCAACCTAACCTTTCTTGGCATTAAATGACCCACAGAGGTTGATATGCTGTTAAACAAAACTCAAACTCTGATTTTAATTGCCAATTTCTTCTGTTGTGTTATAAGTTTCTCATACTTTGACATGATTAGCTAATGTCACTCTAAAACAGGCTTCAGCCAAGAGAAGTTAGCTGATTCTGTTCTGATATATTTTTGCTAAATTCATAAATAAAAAAATGTCTGAAAAAAAAGATTTGATTATTAATGAGAAAAAGAAAATTTATTTTGTAATACTATTGATTGGCAAAATATAACTTTGAGCTTATTAAGAATGACAATAAAGGTGCAAGTATTACAAGTTAGATTTTAAAAGCAGCATGATAACAGCTGAATTGACTCACTGTTGTATATTTCTCCATATAGAATTTTAATAAGATTAAAAAACAAGACTTTTGATATCATCTTTTGATTTGACTTTAGCTATTTACTAAGCTTGACTTGGTTATGGTACAAGGCCAAAAGTATGGGGCATCCAGTGAGAATTGAACTCGCTAACAATGGTATGATAATCTCACTTTCTAACCATTATACCATGTGAGGTACCCATGATGTAACATGAATATTTTAAAATAATTTTATTAGATTTATTTATTCAGAGATGAAGCAATTTTTGTTTCAAAAACTTTACTGTAAAGTAATACAGCTGTTTTTAATATTAACAACTTTTAATGACCTTGTCAAATAAAGCCAGAACTAAAATGTTTCAAGTTTACAATGAACAAATATTTCTCTCTGTAAAATTTCTGAAGCTTCCACATGGAAACATTTATAAATAATCATAAACAATACCATCATTTTATTTATTTAGTTATTTTACTTCCAAATTCAATTAGTCACACATTTTAAAAATTTATTTGTAGATTAGCAAACATCTGTGTTTTGTCAAATTCGTATCCTACCTTGGTTTGGTTTGTTAAAGGGCATATCAACTCCTAAAGGATTATTTAATGCCAACATTTGATTCATTTGTAAATGTTTCATCAGAACTATATTTTTCTTTAAATTGTAATTTTCTTCTAATTCATCTATAATCATTTATTTATTATCAATTATTCCTTATCTAATACTAATAATTTATACACAATTATATGGTTTCAAGTATTCCTATCTAATACTAATAATTTATACACAATTATATGGTTTTAAGTATTCCTTATCTAATACTAATAATTTATACACAATTATATGGTTTCAAGTATTCCTATCTAATACTAATAATTTATACACAATTATATGGTTTTAAGTATTCCTTATCTAATACTAATAATTTATACACAATTCTATGGTTTCAAGTATTCCTATCTAATACCAATAATTTATACGCAATTTTATGGTTTCAAGTATTCCTATCTAATACTAATAATTTATACACAATTATATGGTTTTAAGTATTCCTTATCTAATACTAATAATTTATACACAATTATATGGTTTCAAGTATTCCTTATCTAATACTAATAATTTATACACAATTATATGGTTTCAAGTATTCCTATCTAATACTAATAATTTATACACAATTATATGGTTTCAAGTATTCCTTATCTAATACTAATAATTTATACACAATTATATGGTTTCAAGTATTCCTATCTAATACTAATAATTTATACACAATTATATGGTTTTAAGTATTCCTTATCTAATACTAATAATTTATACACAATTATATGGTTTCAAGTATTCCTTATCTAATACTAATAATTTATACGCAATTTTATGGTTTCAAGTATTCCTATCTAATACTAATAATTTATACACAATTATATGGTTTTAAGTATTCCTTATCTAATACTAATAATTTATACACAATTATATGGTTTCAAGTATTCCTTATCTAATACTAATAATTTATACACAATTATATGGTTTCAAGTATTCCTATCTAATACCAATAATTTATACACAATTATATGGTTTAAGTAAGTAATATTTACCAGACATTGGCATAATGGTTAGAGTTTTTGCCAGTGGCCCAGGGGACCTGGATTCAATCCCAGGTCGAGTCATACCAAAGACTCAAAAAATGGTACTTGATACCTCCTTGCTTAACACTCAGCATTATAAGGTATGGATCAAGGGTAAAATGGGTCAATCCTGGGAAAGGAGTAGCGCCCTCCCCTAGACCTTAGCGTCGTAGCTATCGAAAAGGGAGCCTTCGAGTCACCCTCGACTACAGTCACCAACTCACTTTTATATAGTTTAAAGTAACTATTTCTATTTGATAATAAACATTTATTTCCACAAAGTAATATGGTTCAAGATATTCATATCTAACAAAATCAATTTTCAAGCAATTATATGATTTCAAGTAACTTAATTTTTAGTAAACAATTAAGCTTCAAATAATTATTCTTGATATGAATAATTTACCCACTTTTATGATATTAAGTATTCCTTGTGGTTTTAGTGTGAGTCGTGGTAATCTTTCGATGGCTGTGTTTTTATTCTCATCTATAGAAGCCATCCTTATAGATGAGCAGCAATAGTTCCCTGATCAAACTATTTGATCCTGCCCATTGAACCATAGGATTTGTATGCCCAGGACTTGGTTAGGCATGGCGTTGAACCATCATAGGGTTTGTCCACTCACTTTTACATCCACCGTGCTGCTTCCTGTGGTTTTTGAAGGAAAAAAAAATTCTTTCCCCCTCCTGCTTGTATTAAGTTTTAACTTTAGTTCAAGTCCACAATTAGTTTTTTTTTTTTTTTAATTTCACCGGAGTCCTTATTTATGGTTCTTTGCATCCTTATAGGCATTCTATTTTACACTAATTTTGGTATTAGCTTCTCTTGACCAGGTTCAACTCTTACTTGGAATTACAGTATTTGACTTTTTGCATTTTAAGCACAGATAATATACAGCAGGATTTTACAAAAAATAAAATCTTTCATGCATTTTATAATGACGATATAGTAAAAAACAACAACAGAATATCTAACTGTCAGTTGACCTCTGCTAAAGGTGGAGCTGTGAGCAATATTGAACAAGTCCTGGAGGCAGCACCCAACAAAGCAGCAGCAGTACGGCCACCTACCTCCCATCACAAAAACTATCCAAGTTAGACAAACCAGACATGTGAGACACTGCTGGAGATGTAAGGACAAACTCATAAGCAACATGCTCCTGTGGACATCATCACCTGGACAAGCAAAGGCAGGACGACTTGCTAGAACCTATATACAACAGTTCTGTACCAATACAGGATAAAGCCTTGAAGACCTACCAGGAGCGATAGATGATAGACAGATGGCAAGAGAAGGTCAGGGAGATCCGTGCTGGTGGCATGACATGATGATGAAGTATTCCTGTCTAATATGAATCATTTTTAAACATAATTATTTGACCCCTAGATAAGACCCTAACAGGTATTACCCCTCTGAGTCAGAGTGCACCTTGGAATAATAGTATTAAAGGAGTACTCCACACTCTCCAGATCTCTGTAACAGAACCACACCATCAGATGTACTTTGTTATACTCTGGATAAATTCCTATGTTGTTCTGAAACAATTTATCAATTTTGTCTTTTAATCTTCAACTGGATGAGGATTTGTAAACCATCAAATACTCTAAAATGCTTCCCATTTCCTTTGTGAGGAACTAACTTGTGTTCTATTTTGAACCTTGAATAGAACAAAGGAAAAAGATAATCATAGCTTTTAACCAAGATTTAAGTAAACTTCGTAAAAAAATTCTAATGATTGTTGTTTTTTTTTGTTTTTTTTTTGTTACAGGCAATTATTGATGAGAAAAGTGGACAATTTATGGATATTGAAGTTTTTGATGAAGATCCTGGAAGTAAAGATGATGATCTTGGAAGGTTAGATAATCCATTTATCTGTTTTGTTTGTTTGTTTTTTAATTATCTCATGCTTTTTATAATAATGTCTTTATAATGTGATTGCCCAGTTGGCTGGGGCTGTAGAATACACCGACTGCACCTCTGCAGAGGGGTAACCCCCCCTCCCAATGAGTGTCCTGAATATGGCACTAAACAATCTGATGATGAGGTTCCAGTAATGCTGGAGCTTTGGGGAATGTGGAGTACCCCTTCATTGACATTGCTCCCAGGTCCACTCTGGCCTTGAGTGGTAGTGCCTGATAAGGGTCCTATCTATGGGTTAAATAGAACTAAACCGTGGTTTGGGTTATCTGTTTTTGGTATTTAAACTGCGTATTTATGCTAAACTGAATTGTTTAAAATAGAACTGTTTTGACATCTAAACTGTGTGCTTATGCTAAACTGAATTATCTGAAATAAAACTGTTTTGACATTAACTCTCTGTATTGCCCAGTTGGGTGGGGCTGTAGAATACACCAACTGCATCTCTGCAGAGGGGTAAGACCCCCCCACAATTAGATATGACACTAAACAATCTGATGGCGAGGTTCCAGTGATGCTGGAGCTTTGGGGAATGCAGAGTAATTCTTCATTGCCATTTCTCCCAGGTCCACTTTGGCATGGAATGGTAGCACCTGGTAGGGTCCTATCTATGGGTTAAATAGAACTAACTGCATACTTATGCCAAACTAAATTGTTTGAATTAGAACTGTTTGAATAAACTTAATAGCTTAAATAGAAATGTTTTTGACAATTAAACTGTACTTACATTTAAACTGTGTGCTTATGCTAAACTGAATTGTTTGAAATGGAACTGTTTTTGACATTGAAACTCTACTTACACTAAACTGAATTGTTTAATATAGAACTGTTTTGACATCTAACTGTGTGTAAACAAAATCTGTACTTATACTAAACTGAATTAGCTCTGTTTTGAATAAACTAAATAGCTTGAAATAGAAATGTTTTTGACAAACTGTGTACTCATGCTAAATTGAATTGTTTGAAATAAAACTATTTGCATAAAAATGGATTTGGCATTAAATAACCTACAAAGGTTGATATGTTATAAAACCCAAACAACCAGTCAACCAACCTTTATGATGTGAATTTGAAATGGTTTAAAATGTATTTTATTTTTTGTTTGAAAATTTTTCATTAAAAGTTTTTACTGGTCTTTGTGTAGACTTTCTGATTCCAATCTTTTTTCTTTTAATATTTCTTTTTCTTCTAATATTTCAGTGTCAGCCTTGAACTTGAACCTGTATCCAAAAAAGGAATGGTGGACTCTGTAAGTTGCTTTGTATAAAAATCAAGTTTTTGTCTCAAAAATCTTATAAAAATACATAGAAAGTTTCAAATGTTTCCTTTTACAAAAGACTCTTCGTCTTTTTAGGTTTCTCAACATCAGTGAAGATAATTGTCATTTAAAGTTGGTATATCTTAATTCTATCATCATTAAATGTTTAAAGTTAATTTCTGTTAAGTGTATGTAATATCAAAATATATTTTTAAAATAATTTTACAGCCTGGTATATTGAGCTTAATGTATTAAGAATATCAAAGGTGCTATTTAGTTTTATAATATTTGCCATATTATCTTTTACATTTAAATCAATTAGTTTTTGGGAAGTTTAATTTTACTCTAAAATATTTAAACTTGGCTGTAAATAATGACTGTTTTTTTTTTTGTTGTTTTTTTGTTGCAGTGGTTGCCTTTGGAAGATGTGAAGAAAGGAATGGTCCATATTAAACTTGTATGGCTGACCCTTTGCAATGATGTCTTGGAACTTGACAGGGTGAGTGATTTTTCTTTCAGCTTTTGTTTTTTTTTTCTCATGACACTTGTTCTATCTTAAAATTCCATTATTTATCATTTTATGCTTCTTGAGTATTTCAGATTTTACAAATGGACAGATAATAAAAGTTAGTTAAAAGAATGAGCCTTGACCAAAATTTGAATATCTAAGTTTGCTTGTAATCTAAAATTATTGGCAAACAGTTAATAAAATAGCTCTATTGAAATTATTTTATATGCCTTGATAAATGTCTTCTGAAACAAGCACGTTTGTTTGAGGTATTTATTGAAGCATATAGATAATTCTCTGTAGGCATTTAGTTTTGCTGTTTTAATATAAAACTTAACAAATGAATGATGCTGAAGAAGTTGATGTGGTTGTACGTGTTTTAATGAAGAAGGGATTCATGTTTAAATTCAGATTTAACCAATTAACCTTTTTAAGCTTCAACTAAACTTTATGATAATAAAAAGGATATCATTTACTTTTTTTTGAAACTGAAATATAACAAGCTTCTATTTTTCTGTCTAATAATAATAATAATAATAATAATAGCAGCATTAATAGTAAAAACTTTTAATTAGCAATGAGAATTTATAATTTCATAGAATAACTATAAATTTTGAATGAAGCCTTTTCTGAATTGCAAATTGTTGAACTGTTAAAGAATTCATTTTAATCAGTGTAAGTGTAATTTTGTGAGTTTATGAATTTTTCTGCTGTATATAAAACTAGAAATTATTCTATTTAATTGCTATTTCTTTAATTTTTTTAATTCATTATTTAAAGTATTTTTAATGCAATTTTTTTAGATAAGCGAAAATAAGTGCAAAATTACTGTTTTGGGATTTTGGAAACATGTTTACTAAATTCTTTGTTTAATTACACAAAGGTCAAATTTATGATTCATAATAAATATGCAGTCTTTACACTTTTGTTAATTACATTGTTTTTTCTAAAAATTGTCCGATTGAAACAGAAATTCAATTTAATATGTGAATAGAAAAGGATTAACTGAAATGTCAAAAATTGATATTTGTAGAGAGAATGAAATTGTATTATATATTTCTTAGTTATTAAACAAAATAAAAAAAGAATGTGTATTTATAATATTTTCTCTAGAAACTTATTATAATACTTATTCTTTATCTAGAGTTTCTTTTAAAACAAAAACATTAGTCCTGTCTCATAATAGTTGTTACATTTGCATATAAATTTCATACACTAAATATAACAACTAGAAAAATAAATCTTAAGAATTATTATTGTTTGAATGAATTTTATGATTTTTTAAAATTGAAGGTCTTGCTCAATTGTTATTCAAGAAAAAAACTGCATCTTAATCTTTTTAAGGCTTTTAGGATGCATTGATTTGTAAAGACTGTTTTAACTGCATCACGCATGAAAAACTAAATGATAAAGCTATAAATCTTCAAGTAGTTTATCCATCTGTGTTGGTAAATAAATAAGTTTGTATCTTCAATGAAATAAAAAGCATTTATTTCATACAACGAATATTTTTCAACATAATGTAATTGCAGTACAGCTAATTCAGTGGTGAATATCAATAACAGACTGAACATTATACAGTGAAAATTCAGCTAATAATTATGTCAGGTTATGGACTTATTGATACAGTTTTGTACATCATAACAGTTAGAGTAATATTGAATTTAGTATTTGTCAACCATAAAAAAGATTTCTATTTCATCAAATTATTACTTTTATATCTATATCTATATCTATATATATATATATATATATATATATATATATATATATATATATACACACCAAATTATCATTACATATGAATCTATTTTGGGATTGATGGAATTATGAGAAATTATTTACTCTTTACAAATCTAAAAGCTAAAGATGTAAAGATTTTCACTCAGCTGTTACTGCTTTTTTTAATCAAATTCATGAACCTTGAAATTTTAAATGCTTATCATTGAAAAATAGATTGTAAAACAGAAATCAGAAAAATATCAAAGAATCATTTTGACACTTTTATTTCTATATATTTCTTCCATTCTATAGATTTTTATCTAAGAAAATCTTATGAATTGAGTTTATAAAAGCTTATGCAATATTGTGTTCATTTAAGTTTGGTTGCATCACCATATAAAAATAATTTTTTCCTTGAAATTCAAATTTTATAGTAATATCATTTAAACTTTTATTTGATGAAACATTGTCAATCATTATTTATTTTTGACTCGTATTTATTTCATTTTAATTTCAATTGCTTTTCATCACAACTACTCAGACTATCATTCTAAAGGAAAAAGAATAAGTTGTCAATGATACTTGAACTGTGTTCACTTTGCTTCAGGAAGCCTGTTTTTTTCCATGATTGCTTTTATACTGATTGGGCTACAAGAACTTGTAACTTTCTTAGGTCAAATCTAACCATGTCAACTTTATTATTCCTAAGTCTGCGTCATCTTGAGTGCTCATTTTATATTTCTAA
Source organism: Sepioteuthis lessoniana (assembly GCA_963585895.1). Taxonomy (NCBI): domain Eukaryota; kingdom Metazoa; phylum Mollusca; class Cephalopoda; order Myopsida; family Loliginidae; genus Sepioteuthis; species Sepioteuthis lessoniana. Next base: position 2,372,228 of record OY757916.1, on the reverse strand, counting down.
TTTGCACTTTTTATTTATAGCCACAGACTAATGGTTGGAATAGTTGCAATGTAAAGCAATGGAAATTAAAACAAAAGACTAATAATGCTTTGACTTAAGAAATTTTTTATTCTATGAATAAAAGTATCAAAATGAATTTTATGTTAGATATTTATTGAAGACTATCAATGACAAGGTCATGGATAAAATACTTTGCTAACAGATCTCATTTTACAATGCTAATTTTACTAATGTTCCTTTTATGTCTAATAGTAAGATATACCTTACATTATTTATTTATTTATTTATTTATTTATTAATGCTTTAGTAAATTTTTTACATTTACTCTTGGCTTTTATCTGGGATCTAACACTGACCACAGCAGAAAATATGCAACTACCTCACTCACCAAGCAGGTTATGCTTCAAGTTCATTACAGAATATTATAATATTCTCATATCTTAATGAGCAAATGGAAATATATAGGGACCAGAATCATTGAGTTATATTTGCAGAAAGTATTCTTAAAAAGATGGATAAAGATTGTGAAGCATTGCTTTCAAATGTCTTTCTACAAAAGTAATATAGAAAGAAGATATTACTGTTGGTGTCAATAGTTGACAATACAATGACTGCAGTCATTTTGATGGATTGTTTGTGAGTAGATGAAATGAAAAATCTGTAATATCTATTAAAATGTATCGGGGATGTGATTTAAGTGTATTGTAATACTATAATGGCACGACACCACTGTAACACTATATTCTGGGCACGATTACCGATACCAGGGCTAAATGTAATACTATTGTGCACGACAACATTTGTGGTACCAAATGTTATAATAATTGGTCTTATCCTAGTAACAGCGCCAAATGTGATACTATAGTTGTCACAGTACTTTTACTTTGGTCTTATCATGGTAATGGCACCAAATATGTTTCCAAGTAGTCTGTTTATCAGTCCCCTCTTCGCCCACATTGTGTTTGAAAGATCCACAGATAGGGAACAACACAATCTATCCGGAACTTCTTCTAATGGTCGAGGTGATTCGTTGGAACAAAGTTGCCTGGGTGTTGGCAACTCAAAGACAAGAAGAACTCTCTGTCAACAATTAACAATAATTTATTGGAACATATTGGTGTAACAGTAATATGTCCAATATTTTTATAAAAAATTGTTGCTTTATTATCCAGATATACTGTTTGATGTTCAGACTGCATACAATAGCATGAGAGAGAGAGAGAAAATCTCTAGGTGTCTATGAACAGACACACAAAGAGACACCCACCCTGGACCTGAACTGAACTCTCTAAATGCCAACTTCTGACAACTTTTTCAAAATTTGCTAATTTTTATATATCTAAATTCAGGATATTGTTAGTGTTATATCATCTCACATGTGTCTCCAAATTCAGTTTCCATTTTCCAATCAAACCTGTGACAAGACATGAATCTATTTTGTTTACATTTAGTCTTCCTGTATAGAAATGACAGTTCCCATATCCTGGTTGTGGTGCACTCACTTGAACTTTCCAATTTGACTTAGATTTCCACTCCAAGATTTTAACTAACTTAACAGCTAACTGAAAAACTTGTGGCCTCACCAAACCAGAAAATGAAATAATTAATACAATCAACTATCACAGCAACTAAAGTCATCGTATCAACTAAACCAAAATTTATGCTATTCAATTGGGGTCCTTTTTTTTTTATATGTATGATGATGAAATTAATAGTAAAGAACTATAAGATTAAAGGAATCACTTTTTAACAATATTTGGCAATTATCTTAGAATAAGACAATTAAGAGGTTAATAAATACAATCACCAATCATAGATGTAGAGAACTTGAAATGGAATCATTTCCCTTCATGAGATCAAGGATTTTGTTTGTCTGATTTTCATGATCAGTTTGTATCTTTCAGCTGTTAACAACTGATGAAGTAAGTATCTCAACTGTCTTTTGTTTTGACTGAAAAAAAAAAAGATTTATTGCCATGTCATTTTTTTTCTCCTTAAACTGTCTCTGCTGGCTGCTACCTTTTTTATTTTTGAGCTGGGGTCAGTCACTAACCACTGTGGCCAAGAGCACTTAGAGGTTTATTTCCTATCTTCTTTGAATGACATTTTGGATGAAGTTTGCATTTTATGGGAGGGGAGAATTTAATGAAGATATTTTTTTCTCATCAAATTTGAAAAAAAAGTTAAAATACCTTTGTTTAACTGAAAAGAAGCATGAATAATCATTTTGATAGTCAGATGTTTCTCTATCAAAAAGTTTAAAATAACCAAAATCTTTGCTGATAGGTCTTACTTTGAACTGTAAATCTGCTGATTCTGGCAAATAGTTCTGATTTCTTTTAAATTAAAAGAAACAAAGTAGAATTCTTCCTTAACATTTGAAACAGTCTCCACCCCCACTAGTTATGTCGTCCACAGAGTAACAGTGATATTGAATTAAAAAAAAATGAGGGGTGAGTGCTTTTTGCATATTACACATTTTTCCTTGATTCCACATGATTACAGTTTTTTCTTATCAAGAGAAATGTGCATGATGGTATAGATTGAAAAATTCAGTCACACAAAAGAATTATTTTTAAAATATTTTCCTTTCCAGATAAATGATCAATATCAATACAATTTAAACAGTTTGTTGTAGTTAAAAAAAACTTACTTTTCTTAACAGTTAATATCTTAGAATTATTGTTGTTACCTATTTCTCTTTAATTTGATTAGATTATAATATTTTTTTTTACATATTTTAAACAGGTGAACAAATGATTCCACTTTATAATTGCACTAATGTCTTCTTTTAGTGACTATTTTTACAATTTTACTGTTTTCTTTAACTTGAACTTTCTCTATTATAATTATTAATTCTGGTTTCAGTACAATTTAAGGTTTAATATCCTTTGAGCAAGTCTTTTCATTTATTTTCTCTTAAAAAATCCTTTTCCTATTTTTTTTATGAACAAATTCTTGTTAATTTTTTTTTCTTCTCTTTCTGAAAACTCCTCTGCAAATGGTAAGTTTTTTGTTGGCGCTGCCCCCCCCTCCCCAGGCTTGGAGTGAATTGATCTGTTGAGTTTCCTTTTGTCTCCCTATTTTTACATTTTTTTCCCTGTGGGTCACTTTTGGGTATAATACCAGAGACTTTTGATTAGTCTACATATTTCCACTGTATTTCTAACTGTTTAATCATTGGCTTTCATTATTCTGCCCCAGTTTTCATTTTTGCCATAAGATATTGGCATTTGCCTTCTTCAGTTCCTTTTAAATTTTCCTCTAAACTTTGCTAACAGCAGAAAATTATATAAAAATAGCAGTTTTTATTATCCCTTTTTGCCCTCCTAAACTTTGCCTTTTATTATTGGATACACACTATAAGGTTTACCTCTAAGAAATCTTATGTTCAAATTCAAACAATTACATATCTTAGATACTGCTGTCATAATGTAAAGTATTGTATATAAGTATTTACATTTACTTGAGATCTTCTGCTTCATATCTGAATGGCATAGTTGTTCCTGTGGGAAGATATTCAAATTTCACATAGAAATATTGATTACAATAAAAGCCATGATGAACGTGTTCATTCAAACTCTCCTTCTAGACTCTTTTTTTACAAAGTCTATATGCATATGACATTTTAAGATTATGCAGTTGAATTTCTGAAAGGATGTCAAAGGCTAATCATAACTTGGAGCAAAATGGGAAGAATTTGAAGTTATAATTCATTCAGGCTTCTGTTTGTAAAATTTTCAAATATATTTTATCTGTCTGGATTCCATAAGTGAAATCCTTTGTTAGAAATATATTGAATTTTCTCTGACCCTAAGAAAAGTACTAATTATTGCTTCTAAATACTTTCTGGTGGAAACCATTCTCTTTTTGAAGAGATCAAAGAAAAAAATCAAAATTCTCTGGAACTGATTTTGGGCCATAATGATTTTTTTTCCTTCTTGAAATAACTGGCAAGTGGTTCACTCTTTCTATAAATTTTCATCTCAGCAACACCATCCAGTCTTTTATATGCTCCTGTTGGCCTTCCATACAATTTTTTTCATTTGTTAATACCACTTGTGTGAAGTGTTCTGTTTTTTGCTTTCCCCAGTGTTTTCCTCTTGACAAAACTTTTAATTTATTTTGCATGATGGTTGGTTTCTATCAACTTTGGGTAGAAGGAAGATTCACTTGTTCTTCATGGTTATTTCAAAATCTTTTTGTAAAAAATATCCAAGTTGATTGAATTTGATTTGATTGAACCTAAAGTGTGTTTTGGTATTTTATAAGTACTTTAGTAACCTAAAATTAAGCCTATCCAAATTGTCTTGTAATATTTCTTATGAGCCCCAAGGTTTTTTATTCTATTGTTATTTTTAAATTTCTAGTTTCACAATTTTCAAAAGATTTAACTTTTGCTTAATCTTGTAAATAATCAATGTTACTGATATTGTTTGGAGAGTGAGAAAAAATAGAAACCTCAATCTGGTAGGTTATCAAATAGTGTTGAAAATAGGTCTAAAAAAAAGAATCACTATTTTTAAATTGTTAACTTTAATTGTCAGCAATGAGAAATCCATTGTTATACTATAAATTGTAAACTTATCTTTTGGACTTTTATTTAAACTTATTTTTAAGATTTCAATTTTTGTCATGAATATCTATTTTAAAATAAGGTAAAATGTATAATCATTGTTCTATGATTATATTTATTTAATTATAACCATGCTACAATAAAATATTAATTTTTAAAAGAGACAACAAATCTAATTTAGGTATTCATTGTTTATTGATTTTTTGTAGTTATTGATGTAGATAAAATATAGATCCATATTGTTACTTCATGATTCTTGTCAATATATAAAAGGCTTTATTATATTCATCTTGTATATACTCCAAAAATAATGCCTATATATATATATATATAAGCTTATTTCTTGACAGAAATGATGCAATTATTTATGTCTAGATCAGCACTTCTATCTAAGATGAGAGTGTAGTATTTGTGCCTACAGAAATTCCATGGTTATTTTTAAAATTATAAAAGTAAAATATTTTTTGATTTTAAAATCATTTTGATATACTGATAGCTTCAAGTATATAAGATTTGGACCAAAGATTAATGATACTATTTACCCAACCCCTCTGCTTGGGCAGGATATGACACAAGGTCAATTTTTAAGTGGAGTTTAACAGGTTTGAATTCAGAGTTTTCCTTCTCCTAGACTAGTTGCCTCACCAAGGCTGAAGAACTCAGTCTTCCCTACTATTTACCCATAGCTGGAGGGAGAATAATTGGATTCATACCTTTCCCAAGGGTATTAGTGCTATGTGAAATGCAATCAGTCTTGTCCAGGATTTGAACTCATGTCGCCGTGTCCATTTCCTATGACGATAACCATTATACCACAGGCACCTGGACCAAAGATTAATGATATTGAGATATAAACGCACCACCCAATCCCTAAGTGGACCAGATGGCCAGACTCAGTATTAACAAGAAGAAAAGAACTTGTCATCCAGCAGACCACACAGTGAAAATAGAAGAAAGCAATAAACAAATACCTGAAAGTGATGCTGGTACAAAGGTGTGGAAATGAGACATAGGGAATTGGAGATTAGAAGAATAATCAAAACTATCTAGACCACAGCACTGTTAAAATCAGTTAGAAGAGCCCTGGAGAGCAGAGGAAACTTGGTGTCTCTCAAATTTGGGTGAAAAATCACCAGTTATAAAACTAGTGTGAAAAACTTGCATAGAGTGAAAAAAGATAATAAAATATAAAAATGTTATAACAATGGAAGTTCTCATTAAAAATATTATTTTAACAATAATTAATCAGACTGTTTTCTCATTTTCAATTTTTTGTTATCTCTGTTATCTTGGTTTATGATTACGTTACAAAGTTCTAAATCAGATTGAACTTTAGAAATCAGTTGTAATGGTTTGTACATTTAAAATCTTTTTATTCTGTAAACAATAAGTAAAAAAAGATTTTTCAAAAAGGTGGACAATTTGCTGGTAAAAAGATATTTATACTTTAAAACAACAAAGAATAAAGATATTGATTTAGAAACAATTACAGGAAGAGCTAGAATGATATCTTGAATGCAGAAATATTTATTTTTTTTCTTATATTGTGAGATTAAAGATTTGCTCTCTCTTAAGATCACTCATTTTTCTAGGTTTCATGATATTCAAAATAATTCTTTTACATTTTTGAAGATTACAGCTATGTTATTTATAATTTTCTTTGAAACCAGGAAAATACATATTTAAATAAAAAAAAATCTTTCATCTGTGATAGTTCACCTGATAGATAATCAATCTAAACACAGTATATACTAATCGATTAAAATAAGTTAATTAAATGTTGTAAGGTAGTTTCTTGGATGTGATGTTTGTTGAAAACATGTAAGATCAATTGTTTGTTTTTGTGGGTTCTCAGAATTATTATTATGCTAAATTAATAAGCAGATTGGTCCATTCCTGTCTGAAATGAATATTATTCCAAACTGACTCTGGGGAATTGATCATAAGATGCAGTTATTCTGTAATTTTCATATTCCTGGCATCAACATTTTAACAAGCTTTCAGGTGCCTTTTCCTTTTCTGCACTTGGTAGAAAACCAGGCAGGAAGCTTTTACCATTTTAGGATATGCACAAAACCTCAAGTACTTCTGGAATATTTAAGGTGCTTATTGAAAATTGATTTCTTATTGAGAATATGTAATAGAATTTCAATAAAAACATTTCTCTACACCTTTCAATTGATTTATTTTAACAGCATGTCAACCCACCTAGGGTTATTTTATGCCTAGGGGCTAGTGAATTGCATTCATTATATGTTCATATTTACAGTTTTTGTGTAATTGTTTCTTAAGAGATTTTTCTTTTTGCACACAATCCTATCAAATACTAATAATATTCAAAGGTATCGATTTGACCTATAGATATGACCCTAACAGGTACTACCACTCCAGGTCAGAGTGGACCTTGGAGTAAGGGTAATGAAGGGGTAATCCATACTCCCCAGTGTTCCATAACTGGAGTTTCACTATCAGATGCAGTTTAGTGTCATACCCAGGGCACCCCCACTTTGGATAGGGAGGTCTTACTCCTCTGCAGTGGGCATACAGACAGCATATTCTAAGCCCTACCATCAAGGTGATCCACACATTAAAGATTATAGAAAATATTGGTTGTATAGAGAAAATATTATGATTTTAATTTGAAATATTTCATACACACACACGTTTTATATAGAGAGTGAAAATAAACAAAAATAACTTTTTGCTGTAAACACTTATCAACAAATCAGCATTGGAAAATTTACTTACTAGTGTTTACCCATTGCTTCTACCACAGGCAAGGTGTGGTACAAGGTCGTTCGTTAAGCAGGATAGAGCTGGTTTGAATTCAGTTTTCCTTCTCCATGACTGGTTGCCTAGCCAAAGTTAAAGAACCCAATTTGTTCTATTTACTTGTAGTTCATGTGAGAACAGATGGATTTATCTTAAAGGTCATTTGCATGAAGTGACTTCATTTTAATTTATTTACTAGTGGCTAATTAATTGTCAAATCCAAATTGTTTGGACAATTTCTATTATAGGTAGGAATAATTTTTTTAATTTTTTAAGCTTTTTTCTTTTTTTGTGTTTACAATCAAAATACCATATTCTTCCTTATATACAACACTATTTAATAAAGTAGAGATGATAAAAGCAAGTGATAATATTTATTCAAACAAATTATATTCCACCTTATAAATTCAAATCTTTAAGTGTACAATGGAATTTGTGGTATTGAGCCTTTCTAAAATTTGATACATCAATTGAGCATTATACACTATAAGATTGTTACAGACTCTGAGGTTATGTCACATGCTAAAAATGAAAAGTTTACTTTAGTGACCAGTCCCATCTTAAAACAAAGATGTCTGTGTTCTAGTGCAAAATTTGAATGTATTTCTTGTTTGATATTTCTTGTCAACTCAGGTACAGGATATCTAAGGGCCAACTGTCTGAATCATTTAAGCATCAACAAAATCAATGAAGACATTAACCTTTACAATTATACATGAGTTATGATAAAGACATGTGTTAGGAGTGGGGGAGTGCCTATGACTAACATAATGAACTACAGCCTCAAAGTGAGTTCAAGTTCCGGTCACATTATTATCTTTCAGACTATTACCCTTAGAAAAGGTATAGACTCGTTTATCTCCCCAGCTCTGGATTGAATAATACCACTACTGTTTTCTACAAAGGTTAATAAGCCATTAAACAAAGAAAACAAACTCTAAGTTAGGATTTCATGGTGATTAGCCAGTAGATGAATAGATTAATTTAATGATATTTATTATATATTTAATGATTTGTATAATTTTCTGTTTTACATGAAAGCTAAGTATCAATTCTATAAGAATAGCATTCTATTTTCTTCTATAGTATTTTGATAATGGAATTAAAAAAAACAGTAATTTGATTGATTTCATTAGATATGATATATAATTTATCCCTTATGAAAATTGAATATTCAGTGTCCTCTTATTTGATTGGATAGTTGACTTTTTTTTTGAGCTGGTGCAATTGAAAATTCCAGAAGTCTTGTATATTGTGCTTGTTCAGTTCCTGCCTGGAATCTGATATTTAAGCATGTACACAGCAGACATATAGTACTCTTTAGCACCTACAGTTCTGTTCTGTTGTATACTTCTTATTTTATTTTTTAAAATTATCCAATCAGTTCTTTGCTGCTCATTTCTGCAACTCACTTGACTGATCCCTCCTTTTTCTTTTTAAATTTTTGGCTTGAAGATTTTGTTTTTTCTTTCTTTTCTCCACTTTTGCTTCATGAAAATTCTTACTCCATTCAAACAACTTTTTTTTTTTTTTGACTTAGTAGTCAACTTATTCTGTACTTTTACACTGATATTTTTTTAAATTTTATGATAGATTTTTTGGAATGGATTTAAAATTATAGAATGTTTTAAAAACACACAGTGCAGTTTTAAAACAAAAAAATAATTGGTTTTTGTTACACATTTTTGACGATTAAAAAAACACTTTTGTTTTTATCTGTACCCGATCATCTATATGTTTAACAGTTGGAATTTTTATTTAATTTTTCTTAATTTAACTTCATTCAGCAATCCTTATAGAAAGAATTGATTAGATGAAAAAAATGTTTTCAGTATTTTCAGCCTGAATTGTTTTTATTTTTTATTTTTTTCAATTCCCAATGTTTTTGATTAGTGCAATTATGATCAAGTGTACACTTGTAAAGAAGAAAGAGAACTACAAAAAATAACTGGAATTGCTGGGGGGGTTGTTTTTTTTTGGGGGGGGTAAGTTGATTTTACAACTTATTTCTGTTGTCTCCTGCAAAGATTTTTCTTATTTTTCCCCTGCTAGAAACATTTCTGGTTCTCTTCAGTATGAAGTTTTTGCAAAACTTCCAGCATTTTTTTGTTATAAATCATCTAAATTGGTAAAAATGTTTTCAAGTCATGTTTCATACAAAAGAATAAGTCATGTAGACAGAATTACTGCCAAAAATTGTTGTCAGTGGCAATATCATAAGGAAGAATTACCACTACATTTCATTTTGAAATCTTCTGTTAATATTCACTGACATGATCTTGGACTCACCAGTCATCTTAGATATCTTCTCAAAGGTCAGACAACAATATTCATTAATTATATATCAGACTTGTTCAAGGTTTTCATCATTCAGCTTGTTGATAGTTGGTCATTTTGTGGTTGGTTTTCAAATGTCATTTCACTATATTTGAAATAATACAATTTTGATTCACCTAAAATTCCTTAAAATCTATGGAAACCTCTTTGAAAGCAGTTTTCCCTCTAAGAAAACAAAACTTGATGGACACTTTTTAAAAATCAGCTATTGTGAAAACTGCCAAATATGTTGGTAAACACCAGGAAAAAAACTACAGAAAACAAAGAAATGAATCCAGAACCGCACTATATGTCAGACTGACTTGGAAAAGTCTTGACTTGTAACACTTGTTATATTTGAATTTCCTTATTTTCGGGATACCTTCTTGTACTTATTTCATTTTTTTAACTTATATCACCTGAATATTATCAATATTTATCAAAATAGAAATTTTGAATGAAACAGTTTGAATATGATGTGCCAGCTTCACATATGCACGCACATACTCACACATACAACTGTGTGTGCATAGATGTGTTTTGTTAAAAGGCTAGTGGCTGGCCTCTTGATTGGAGTGTGACTATTCATCTGCCCTTCCTTCCAATATGCTTTTTATTTTCCTTCTGTCATAACATTTCCTTCAACCTAACAAGCAAACTAATTGTGTATCTTCTAAACATCATCTTTCATAGAAATTTATTTTTATCATTTAATATACTCTAGTATATCAATAAACAACAGAATAAAAATTACATATGAATTAAATAAAATGTATTTATATTATGACTGGTTTAACATTAATGAAAAATTAAAGCTTCATATTAGATTTATGAATTAACCCAATGCAATAAACAACTTCTAGTTATTCAGGGATATTTTTTGCCAGCCTTTAAGATTTGTTTTACAAGGGCATCTTTTATTTCTTTATGGTGCACTACAACTTATTCTGATCTTGATACTCTAGTGCTTCAGCCTCCTATCCATATTAACAGTACATTGGGTATTATGTAATATTTGGAAAGTTTTCTTTAAAATTTTTCTTTGGTCCAGATCTTATGGATCTGACAAATACAGGATGTGCCAAGTAATTGAAAAAAAGTTATTATATAAAGGAAAACAAAGATATTCAATAAGAAAAAATCTGTGTGTGTGTATATATATATATATATATATATAGTCCACATATTTGACGAAGAACAGAAAAGGATTATTCAATAAAACCACCTTCAGCCTTAAGACAACCTCAGAAGTGACTGCATGTCTGGATCAGGTGGTACTTGTTCTTGTTGGCCAATGTTTTCATGGTATTGTAGATTCACAAGTTGTTTTTTTCTCTTGATGGCAACCCAGATGTAGTAGTCCAGATATAAAGAAAACTTGGAGACATGTTGAGGGTAACATGCTAATAAAAATTTTGGCCAGCCACTCCTGCATACTGTGGACCATGTAGAAGGAAGCAGTCTTGTACCTGATGTCCTTGTGCCATACACAAGACACACTAGACTTTGACACTTTGAGCTGCTTAATGATAGCTTATTAATTTGCTACAACTATGGTTGATTACATTCTAGACATACTCGACCAACTTGGTAATCTTTACACCATATGATCACTTAGTTTCTTTGAAATTCCTGCCAATGGCCTCTAACGTATTCCTAACTTTAAATGCAAGGGATCCAGACACTTTGAAGAAGATAGCTACCTCTGAGTTATTGAGGTTGACAACTTCTGCCATGAGAAGGGTTTGCCTTTTGAATTTCCTGTGTTAGATTGAAAACTGTCATGTGAAAAATGCTCTAAATATATCTGAAAGAGAATGTTAAAATTTGGCGCATGTTACATAGTATACATTAGGTCAACTTCCATTTAAGGTCTATTAATGACATGTGTTCTTAAATACCTGGTGCATCCTGTATGCAGATAACTATTACTATTTTTCACATATATTTTTATGCTTTCGGTTTTGGTGGCAGAATTATACCAATTTTGATTGTTTATTTCTATATAAACACAATTTCCATAGCATGCATTTAGAACGGATGCTGTGAAGTCCATTTTGATTGATAATTTTCTTTCTTAGCCTTTTATCTAAATTATTTGTCATTTAAGAAATAGCTTTGCTCAGAGTTGTTTTATATCAATTATTGCAATACTTGCTATCAAGTAGTGAATGTCTGTACCTAAGAACAAATATTGATTAGGATTCCATTGATTTACCATAGAAATTTGTTATGAGGATGATACATTCTTTGTGATTCTTCGTCTTTGATGTTTGAGAAACAATTTGGCTATTAAAAATTTGGTCGCGTATAATATTAAATGTATGGATATGATTTTTCTTTTTTTTTTTTTTTTTAACATAGTTTGTAAACAATTACATTCCCAAGCAGCTGACAGTTTTTAAAAAATTAACAAACAAGAGATTTATGGATAGCTTTATTGGATATTTATATAATCTTGACAATTAAAAGTTTGGATCAGATTGTTTAAAAATAAAAATTGTTTCACAGGAGGTTTTTTTTTCCTTCCAACATTTTTCCAACTGCCAACATTTGTTGTTATTTTAGATTTTTCAACAACTGTATCTTCTTAATAGATCCTAGGGGAGGGGGTGGTCCCAGTGGTGGTGGTGGTGGTGTAGTGGTTAATGGCTGATGGACAGCAACATTGTTGTAAATAAGTTCAGACTTCATTTGTATTATGTTCCACTCCACTTTGAAAGAGGCATGAACTCCCTAAACTTACCAGCTATGAGTTGAATAGTGCCATTACTGTTCTTTTATAATAATGACTTTGGGATTAAATAACCCACAAAGTTTTAAGAGCCATTAAACAAAGAAACCAAACCAAAACAGATCTTTGTATCTTTAATTATCAAATTTAAACTCTTGATAAATCAAAAGGAAACAGTTAAAAATAATGTCGTAAGAAATAGATATCTATTACATCACCAGATTTTGACTTTACAAAATGATTACCACATTAACAAAGTATGTCATGTTTTATATTCTATGTCTGTATTATAGAAATTTATATCTATGTCTGTATTATAGAAATTAGAAATAATGTATTTAAATTATCTATGGTGTTTTTTTTTTATTTTCATAATGTATATATATATATATATGGTTAATTTGTGATGTTTTTAATCTATATATTTACCCAAACATTCTACCATGGGCAGGATTCAATATAAGGTCAATGTTTAAGTGGAGTACAGCTAGTTTGAATTCAGGGTTTTTCCTTCTCCTAGACTTGTTGCCTTATCAAAGCTGAAGAGCCCAATTTTCCATGATATTTACCTATTGATTCAGAGAGATGGATTCATGTTTCCAAGGGAAGTGAAATACCAACTGCATTGTACAAGATTTGAACTCTGGTCACCATCTTCATTTCCTATTATGATAACCATTATACTACATATGTTGCATTTAATTTTGCAGTGATTCAACTATTAGTACCAGTTAGTTGTGGCCTATTACACTTTTCAATCTAAGGGACAAATCTATATTATATAGTAGAGAGCCAAATAAAGAAAATAGGATAGTTAGGTCAAGTAGGAAAGGTACCTGCTTTGAAAATCAGCATTTGAAATGTTCTTATTTAGACTCTTACAGCATCTCAAAAGGAAAATTAATATTTTTACTTTAATGGATTGTATAATACATGGGAAAATCTTTTCATATGTAATTGGTGAAGGATTGTTATATGCAATGATAGGATAAAGGATATTATCATATTATATTTTTGATTGGTACTGTATGCATTGATAGGAATGGTATCTACTAAATTATGGTGGACAAATAGGGAGTCCACAGGTTAATAACACAAATAAGAATATCAATTGTAAGATAGGATCTGTTATAACATGAGATCTATTTTGATATTGTGTATTGTATTTCAATACAATATGGATGAATGTGTCTCATAGGTTATCAGGGTTTAATACAAAATATTTCCCTTCGTCACATTTCTTAAGGCAACATGGGTTACTTGGATATGTCAATCTCCTCTCTTGGTAACACACAACAGATTGTAATGGGTTATATGGTACCAACAGTATGGAACAATCTTTGGTCTAAAAATAGAAAATATCATTATCAAAAATAGGCTGAGATCCTATGTTGATGATTAGCAATTTGTGCAGTGATGTTGAAACACAATATCAAATGGCGAAGTTCAATATCAGAACTAGAAGTAGTAAATTAACAAAAATATGACACTTTTCAATTGATCAAGATTGACCATTAAAAATTGTACTTCAAATGAATATTGAAGATTTTTTTTCAAGTGTGAAATCTGTAAAAGACAAAATGGAAAAATTTGAGAAATATTTACATTCGATTTTAAGAGTTAGACATGTTGACAACATTGTTAGAATTAATATTAGTTAAAGAACTATATCATTGTAATTTCTTTTTCCTTTATAACCTGTTTTAATTTGACTTGACTGAATATCAAATGATATGGTCTTTCTTGATCTTTCTATGTTCAAAAATAGTTTTTCATCATCATTGTTAACATGGACATCTTTTGACTTAATTGGCCTGACTAACAGTGTGTGGTGGCTTTAATTTTTTTGTCTTCATAACAACAGAACGTTATCTAGTGTGGAATCTTTAGTAATAGATATCTAAAATATAGACTGCTGGTGGTGTTATATACATTCGTTTACATGTGGTGTCAGTGTTCAAGTGATGTCATTATTTGTAAGCATTCACCTATCCAGTATTGAAGTGTGCATTTGTCTGCCAATCTATACAGTTTACACAATTCCTTATACAATGTTTGTTCTGCATGAGCACTGCTTATGTGTTGGACAACATTTTTCCAGGTTTTCAACAACACTATTTTCATATAATGCATGGATTTAACTATAAAATGACTTTCTGTTTCAATTCCTGAGATGAGGAATTATCATTTATTATTATTATTATAGATGGATTTATTCAAACTGTTTTCCTCTTGTGACTATAGTCCCATTTCCAACATTGTACCTTCTAACCTTCAACAAGTACCTGTCATACTCTGTAATATTCTCCAAAATAGAATGCAGAAACAGCATTACAAGGTTGAATTAATGAAAATAAAATAAATAGAATAAGTAATAGATATTTGTTTTTAATAGGGATTGTGAAGTTAGAACAGCCTACCCTCATGGATTGAATTTTAAAAACATTTTTAATAGGAAAAGTAACAGAAAATATTTTATAGCATTGATAATGGAATTAAAACAGCCTACCCTCAAGGATTGAAGAACTGATTTGATTTGAACTTAAAAGAATATTTTACTGACTGAAACAATTACCTGAAGAAGACCAGGATGTACAACTGTTGAAATGTAACTAAAATCAATCAAGATGAAGAGGAAAATAGTTCAAATAAATTGTCTAATAATAAACTGAATTGTTAAAGAATTAAAAAAAAACAATTTTAGAAAGCAGGTTTGTTTATAGAGATTCTACACTCATCTATGGTTTGAAAAATATCTCCATTTGACAATATGGTTATTTTTCTTTTATGTATAAATTATCCCCCAAAAGTTATTGGTTATATTTTTCTTTATTTGAAGATGGATATAAAACCTTTTCTGTTTCTCACTCTTTAAGTGAGATATGGATATTTAAGCATTGCTTTCTTTGTTTTAAAACTATAATAATGGGCACTTAAAGAGACTTGAACTTATTACACTAGAAATGGTTCGTAAGACAAGCTTACTAATCATTGCTCATTAACAGGTGCCCAAGGTGTTTATTAATTTTAGCTTAATCTAGCATAGGACTATAATACTGGGGTACCCAGTGGGGATCATATTCACTATACAAGGAAATGATCTGTAAGACTAGTTACTTAACAGTTACTCTATAGTAGATAACCTTACAGACTAGATGGATGAGTGTACATTCAAAATAAACAAATTATTTACCTGCTCTTTGGTTACAGGAAACTTTGACCCCATTTATATCATGTTTATTATTTTTCTATATTGTATTACTATATCCCTATGTGATGCTTTTTACTTTTACTTTATTTGAAATCTTGTTTCAGTATTGTGTTTATTGATTAATAATCTTGATAACAAAAAATTTCAATAAGATTTAAAAAAAAATTTTTTCCATGTGTGTATATATGATTAGAAATATTAAATGTGCAATTTAAGGTAATTTTTGCCCATTTAAAAAAATAAAGTTTGTTTTGTTTTTCAATTATAAAAAAGTTATACTTTGTTGCTGTATGCAGTACACTTGGAGAAGTACCAAATTTTTTGAGATGAAAAAGTTCCTGGTAAACAATGCGTCACTAACGAAAAAAAATTTTGTTTAATGCTACTATGTATGGCATTATTCTCTATGCAATGTAGTTTGATACCTTTTGTTGACATAGTGACATCATTTTTCCTTACCTGGGAGAATATGCACTTCAGAGAGATCAGATATTTATATATCCAATAGAAATTTTTGTTCATTGCTGGATTTGACAGTTGATTTGAGATTCTGCTAATTGCAATTGACTTGCAATAGTGAAAGTGAGTGCAATATCAAATACTGCCCCATTTCCTGGGTGGTCATTTCTTAATTGAAACAATTCATGACGTTGTTAATTTCTAATATTCATTCATTTTAAGATTTATCTACTGAACATTGTGAGCCATTTGTAAACTATTGTATAAATACTTGAAGGATTTAGTCCATTCTGAAATTATACAGTAGATATATTCTAAAGAGAATATTTTGATGAAATGAAAAGTGAAAACTATTTTCTATATGTTCGGAATTAAAATTTTATGCCTTCAGCTGATAGAACTTTCTCACTGGCCTATAAATATTATAATGTTAATTAAAAGACAAACCTGTTTTTCATTTAGAGTTATCTGTTTAGCATTTATTTTTAAATTTAAAAAAAAAAAAATACACATTGGCACTAATTATTTCAAACCCTATTTTATACTTAGATTTTCTATTTAAATTTTCCTTCTGCTTGAAATTCTCAACTTGTTAAATTCAATGTTTTTTATAAAGAAGCTTTCAACTAATATAAAGGTATAAGAAAGAAAAATATCCAGTGAAATACTGAATGTCTTTGTGAAAAGAAATATTTAAATTTCATGCCATGTAAATTTTTTGTAATCTGCTTTATATTTTCAACATACAAACGTATCTCAAAAATATAATGATGCCAAATTTCTTGTCAAAATAATAAAACAATGTACATTTTGGCTGATTTTTATTTGACAATGGAAGCTTCTGAATTCTTGGTAAAAAATGATCAAGTATTTTACATTTTGGTTTTTTTTTTATTGTCTTTTTTAGTTTATTATTACCATGATTTCGTTTTTGTTAATTTCAGACTCTGAGACAGATGGAAGCAGAAACTGATTATTCTGAAAGTTTATCCTCTTGTTTATTGATGGTCTGTGTGGATGCAGCCAAATCTCTGTCTGTAAGTTTTTTTTTTTTTTCTTCTCTTTCATTTATCAATTTTTACAACAAACAAATATTTTGTTCTTCTGTATTTTTAAATAACTGATTTTGATACTTAGCAGAATCATAATGAATTATGCATATATTTGGGTTTGACAATTTGGCTGAAAACTAGCAGAGAAAGTGAGTGACCCAGAGATTATTGGTAAGAACTCTGCTGGGAGGGGTCAGGTGGCTAATTAAAAAAAAGTTTGGAGGATATCAGATGAAAAAAGATTCAATAGTAAAATAAAGATGTTTATCTTTTTTTTTTCTTTTTTACCTGAAGTGACTCTGATTCCACTTTTGAAGAATTATTAAGTTAATAAAAAATAAAATCTTTGTTTATGAAGGTTGTTGTGCTGTTGATTCAACTTTCTTGTTCCTATCACTATTTCTTCACCTGAAAAAGGAGGAGTCTACTTAATAGTCTGAGTGTTAAGTAGACCCCCCCTCACTTAACAAATTAATTCTATGTTTAATCAACACCAGCTGGATCATCTGTTGAACAACTGAAAAACCCCAAATTTCTAAGGATCCCAGGATTACATCACTGACAATATTTTTAGTTGGCGACCGTAGTTGAGGGCGACCAGAAGGCTCCCTTTTCAATAGCTACTACACCAAGATATAGGGGAGGGTGCTACTCCTTTCCCTGGATTGCTCCACTTTACCCTTGATACATACCTTATATTGCTGAGTGTTAAGCAAGGAGGTATCAAGTACCGTTTTTAAAGTCTTTGGTATGACGCAACCTAGGATTGAACCCAGGTCTCCCGGACCATTGGTCCGGAAAGTTCCAGATATATTTCTTGATATGTTGTAAATATATAGCAGGAACAAATTGGAAAAAGAATTAACATTAGAACATCACCAGAATTATCTAACTTCGCCAATGGTCCAGGAGACCTGGGTTCAATCCCAGGTTGAGTCATACCAAAGACTTTAAAAATGGTACTTGATACCTCCTTGCTTAACACTCAGCAATATAAGGTACATATCAAGGGTAAAGTGGAGAAATCCAGGGAAAGGTGTAGCGCCCTCCCCTACACCTCGGTGTAGTAGCTACTGAAAAAGGAGCCTTCTGGTCGCCCTTGATAATGGTCGCCAACTTTACTTACTTACACTTCAATAAAGTATTTTAAATTATGTTTACAGTTTATTAATAAATTTGGATATTTGAATATCTATGCAATTTTAATTTGTGAAAATACACAATAAAAAAAAAGTTAAGACTTGAATTTATATCAATACTTTGGATGCTGATCATGTAATTACCAAAGCCATTATAATAAATCTGGTTTCTTTCTCTTTAATCCTTCTGTTGTTATTATCTTTGTTACTCTGTTTCATGCTGTATTGTTGACTTATCTAGTAGTAATTTATATTCTAAGAATCTAATTTTTGTATGTTATCTTATCACAATAGCAAAAATAGCACCTCATAGTGAGATTTTGAACACAATAGCATCAAAGTTATTTAATTTAGAGAAGAAAGCAATTTCTAATTTACTGCAGAGGTCTGTGTTTGCACTCACTACAATTATTATAATTCCTTAAGGGAGATAATTATTAAATGCTGATTATCTAGTATTTTCATTTATGTTTGTGTTTGCAATTATAATAGGATTTCTGATAATAGGAAATGACTTGAAATTGGGTGAATGGTTACTGAAGGTTTTTAAGTACTTAAAAAATTGTTTGTTAATCTGAGATTAAATATATTTTCTTTATTCTACTTAGGATTTCTTTCCCTAGTGAATAGTTATTCATTTCCATGTATAAACATGACTTACAAAACAAAAACCAAAAACTTACATATGTATGTATTTACCCAAACTTTCCGTTACAATGTCATTGATTAAGCAAAGCTATTTTAAATTCAGAGTTTTTCTTGTAGAACCCACTCTGCCCTGCTATTTATTCATAGCTTGAGTGGGGGAGAGGAGGACAGATGGATTGATACCTTTCCCAAGGTCATTACTGCCAATACTAAAGAACCAGTCTGCCCTACTATTTACTCATAGATGGGGTGGGGGAGAAGAACAGATTGATTTATGCCTTTCCCAAGGGCATTACTGTCAATACTAAAGAATCAGTTTGCCCTACTATTTACTCATAGCTGGAGTGGGGAGGGGGCAGAGAAGAACAGATTGATTTATGCCTTTCCCAAGGGAATTAATGCCAATACTAAAGAACCCAGTCTACCCTACTATTTACTTATTTCCTACTTCTATATTTATTGGATGATTATAATGAAGGCAACTTTTGCCACTTTGTCTTCTATAATAACATTTATATGTGATAGAACTTTTTTAGTGGTATGAATACAAAAGGTCTGTTCAAAAAGAATAAAGACTCAAGTTTTGTTTACTAAAACAGAAATAAACAATGAATGAAACATTTTCTTCAAAATAGTTCTGCTGGCATTCGGCACACTTAATCCAGTGAGTTTTCTATTGGCTGAAGCACCTCTGACACTCTTTTTTTGACATTGTATAAAACTATATTTTTAATTTAGCAGACAGAAAAGTCACATAAAACTAGGTCAATTGAGTGCACTTGAACAATACTATGTTTCACCAAAAACATTTTGTTCTAAAAGTATGGAGACTAGTTTAATTTTTTTTTTTTTTTTTTCAAATTGGCACTGACTCATTTAGATGTCTAGATATCATCGCTTTATTTTTTCTCATTTGTGTACAAGTCTTCCTTCAAATTCTAGAATTAAAATTTAAAGCTTTAGTACCAATACTTTTTTATTATAAAATATCAAATATATATTGACAGAAATTTGGTTTATAAATAGCATTTTTCAATTTTTATAGCTGTTGGAATTAGAGTAGGCATCTTGTTTTTGTTGTGTGATACAAAAGATAGGGCTTCTAAGTAACAAGGCTGCATTAAGTCTAGACTTTGTAGTTTGCCATTGTTCATATATGCCTTAGTCATCACTGATTGGCTAATCTACTATTGCTACTGATGGGCAAGTCTATAAATATTTGCTAGCAATTTGTAAACGGCTGATACCTATCTGTGTCACCCCACCCCCTAACAATCCAACAATATCATGCATCATCTTTCTTAGAAGAATCATTAGGTTTTTTTTAAATTTATTTCCCAGAAATCCAAGAAGAGTCTCTCTGAGCCGAACCCTTATGTGGAGTTAACAGTTGGCCAAAAGAAAGAAAGGACAACTATCAAGCAAAGTGCCACAGATCCAAAGTGGGAAGAAAATTTCAGGTTTTTGGTCCATGACCCTCACTTTCAGGAAATTTATTATGTTGTAAGTATAAGATGGAGAGGACATGCTGGTCTCATTTTTTATCCTGTCATCAAAGATTCTTGTTTGTGCATGATAGTCAATATTTCAATTGGTTATAAAAGAATAAAAATTACTAAGTATAGGCTTCAGATTTAAAAAAAAATTTGTCTATATCCAAATTGGTTTTAACTTCATAATTAAACAAACTCTCTGAATAAATAAAGCCTGCTTTTGAATCCATGAACTGTATGCTGTTTTAAGGCTGGGCTCAAAATAATTATATTGGATACTTATAAAAAAAAAAATAAAGCTTTATATAATGAACATTCACATACTTTCTTTTTAATAAAATGATGGGAAAACTTTGAAAGTTGTTTACACTCTAAAGTTTGAATCTGGTTTTTGTATGTGTATAAATTTTAAGAGGTCAACTATTGAATTCATTATATCCAATGATCATTTAAAATTGGTTTTAAAATTCACTTTGTGTATAGCTTAATCTCATTTGGAATTGTTTGGAAATAATTTACTGCAGTGCATCTTCAATTGAAAATGAATTTTAATGTTTCAACCAAAAAATCAAAATAAACTGATCAGCCAAGAATGACATTTAAAATACAGATATTTTTTTTCAACAATGTTTATGAGGATTTTTTAAAAATACAAATGCAGGTTGATTTGTGTAATCATCATAATCAGTTGTTGAAAAGAAGATTTTTACACCAAAAATTGAAAGTGTATGTTATGTTGAAAATATTTCACTTAAATACTTTTTTTAAATTTATTTTTTTACTGTCTATTAGATAAACATTGTATTATAATGTTTATCTGACTCTTAGTTTTGATTATATGTTAAAGAATATTCAATCAATACATTTTACAAAGTAATTAAGTAATGTTGTAGATGACAGTTGTGTTGGCTCATTTTGTTTTATGCAAATAATTAATGTGGTGACCTGGAAAGGACACTCTGAAGTACTTTCTAGAGGATTTCAAACTTAACCGTATATTTGAATCACAGGCTTAGACTTTTCTCATTCTACCGTTCATGCTTTGCGTGTATCTCATATCAGCCACTTTTTGCCTTTTTTTACTGCTATGAAATGAGAACATTGTACCACTGTGAATGTTACTGAATATGACAAAAGGCATCTGAAGAAGGTCCAGTGAGTGCAAAGGCAGAAATGTTGTGAGGATAGCAATCCGCAATGTGTTGAGAATAATAATGATTACAACTCATATCAGAAATATAGAAAGGTAAAGAAAGTGTCATGCACCTGGACAGTAAATTTATATTGTAGGAATCTGGCAAGAGGCTGATTGATGGATACAGATCACTTAATAGGGATTAGAAAGAAGAGACATAGGGACAGTTATGAAACTGAAACGTGAAGCTTATGATCACTCAGATTGACCTCTGAGGAGAGATATTCAGTTCTAGTCAGGGTTACTGTTTGCAGTATACTAAGATTTTTCTTTTTCTAAACAACTGGCTTGTTAAACCCACATCCCCAAAGAAGCCTGAAAACATGGAATAAAGGGGGTATGAATTAGTAAAAGATGTTTGTGTCCTTCTTTCCATCATTGTATAAAACCAACACTAGTAACGTGGCAAATGACAACTTTGGAATCCTAGTTAGAAACAAGTTCCAGCAAGTAACGGTTATTTATTCATAGAATTATGTAATAAAGTAAGTGAAGTTGGCAAACTTAGTCAAGGGTGACATGAAAGCTCCCTTTTCAATAGCTACTACACCGAGGTGTAGCAGTGGGCGCTACTCCTTTCCCTGGGTTGCTTTACCCTTGATCCTTACCTTATAATGCTGAGTGTTAAGCAAGGCGGCATCAAGTAGCATTTTGACTCAACCTAGGATTGAACTCTGGTCTCCTGGACTATTGGTGAATACTCTACTCATTAGGCCAATGGCCCAGTTATAAAGTGATTGTTATTCCATGTATCATAGAACTCTATTATTGAGAAGAATACTTTGTTAAACATGTATTTGACTTAAAAACTTAAAATGTATTGATATACAATTATGTTTAATAGGATAAAGATAAGAAGGAATCAAACTTATCTTTAGTTTAAATATTTTGAGATGAGGAATAGGAAATGTCAATTTTCTTGAAAGGATAATTATCATATAAAATTCAACTTTTATTACCTTCAGTTGGATTTATTTTTGCTTTGAAATTGATCATTAGAACTTATTTTTTTTATTTCAGCAATAAACAACACCTTGATTGCTTAAAAAGGATTTGAATTACTTTCAAATATTTTTGTAGGTATATGACAAGATTACAGGCAAATCCCTTGGTGAAGGATCTGTGCCATTGAAGAATCTTCTCAGTGCTACTAACATGACAATGGACCGAAAGTTTGATCTGAAAGGAGGAGAATCTACTACTAATTCCAAACTTCTCTTGCAACTCACTTTGAGGGTAAGTTTTTCTAAATATTCTTGAGCTTTTTCGATCTCTTTTTATTCTCACAACAAACACCAATGGTGAGGTTTAAACAGTTTTTCAATATGGTGGTTCTTTGTTTACAATGATGAGAAAGAAGGGGTTTGTAATCTAACTAATGTATACTAAATATTTTGTTTGTTTTATAAAACATTTTAATGAGGGGAGTCTCCATAGTGTAATGGTTAAAGTGCTGAGCTGCAGCCTCAAAGTGAGAGAGTTCAAACTCTAGTTGCACTGTTACATTGATTTTCAGATTAATTCCCTTGGGGAAGGTTTGAACCCCTTTATCCTTCCAGCTATGGGTTAAATAGTACCACTGCTATTCTTGTAGGATGGCTTTGGCATTAAATAACCCACAAAGGTTGATATGCCATTAAACAAATCAAACCAGATCATTCTAATGATTAAAATCAAAACAATATTGTTGAAGTGATTTATTTTAGTTTGATGGTCTGTTTCAGTGTTTCATTAAAAAAAAAAAAAAAAAAATTAACCTTGACGAAAGTTTGAAGTATCAGAATTTGTGTTATTGCTATTTTCTTTCTTTCTTTTTCTATATTTCTTTTTGTTATTATGTCTTGTTTCATTCCATTAATAAGTTTGCTTGGTTGACAAAAAATTTTAGAAATGATGTCAAGGCATCAAACATCTGTTTTTGCTAATTTAAGGGTGCTGAATCAGAAAATGACTTTACTTTTTCATAGTTAGCTACCGTTTCTGCTGTACAGAAATGCTTCATTTTTGGAAAAAAGCATTTTTTTCATTTGTTTCCCCATATATATATGATATTGACCGATGGCAATATTTTTCAAAGTTAAATTGTAAAAACCTCTCAATTCATATTTAAACCAACAAATATTGGTCTGCTTATTGAGAAATACTTTTTTTGTAATAACAATCAGATTCCAAGGCTTTTAAAAATAACACGATTGAATATATCTAGACCAACAATGATTTTCGTCAAATCATTTAATAAGCTAACAACAGAAGTAAATCTTTCGTGAACATAAGAACTATGGTAAAAATTTTCTCTTTCTTGATTGTCATGTTCAATGTTATTTAAGTCACTTTTGATACTCCAGCAGTAGTCAGCCATCATTCATTTGCCCCATCATCCCTGGTAGTGTTCTTCCATTGTTTTGATACCTTGATGGAATTGTTCTCCTTGCTCATCACTCATATCCCTGCAATTATCCAGAAATTTTTCTTGATGGCTATGTAAAAAATTAACCTTAATACTAATATTAGCACCTATGTCCTGTAGATTTTTCAACAGCTTTTCCACTAATTCCTTGTAGTTTTTGGCTCAGCAATTGCCTAAGAAGTTTTTCACCACATCAACAATGTTGAAGTGCATAATTCTAAGTCATTCATAGAATTAACAAATTTATCATCCTTAATGAGTTTCCTGATGTTAAGGTGAAACCATTTTCTTGATGTTCATTATGTACAATGGAATAGTTGGAGTTTCTTTCCAACTGTTAAAACAAAAGCTCTTAATATGCTTAGTTTCCTTTCATAGTGAAGGAACAAAAATGAGGAGATAAATTTATGAATATCAAACAGAAGATTTTAAGGTTTCATTTTTTTGATGTCACCTTAATTATCAGATTTACTAAAGTGTATTATAAAGTTTATCTGTTGATTTGAATTTTGGCAATAAACTGGAAAATTCGTTACTTCTATTTTAAGTTTTTTTGACTTCAAAACATTTTTTTCTTATGAAAATAGTTTATTTCAGGTGGCTGACATAAATTACTTGAGCTACCTGAAAATTGATAGGTTTCTACAACCTGTATTAACTAATTAATTGTGATCAGCCAAGATCGTAAACTGATCGTTTTCCAAAAATGAGCAATTACAGTATAGCAAAAGCATTTGCTAACCATGAAAAATTAAAGGTCTTTTTCTGAACTGGCACCATCAAAATAGCTCAAAATGTATTTTCTCTTTTGGTACCAAAAATCATATTGACCAGTGTTTTTAAAATGCATCAAAAATTTATTTCACATCACCTAAAGCTGATTCTAGTGTAGTTCCCCAAAGTCCAACAATTCTTGACTGTTTTGTTTCTTGAATGTCAATTATAAAAAGTAAAGATCATTTGTTATTTCACAATTTAATAAACCATTATTAAGTATTTAAACATATATAAGAATATATGAATAATAATCTTTTTATCTGACTTTGTTTTAATCTAATTTTTAAATCTAGGTTTTAAGCAGCCAAGTTAATCCAAATTGGCAAGAACCTGAGGACTTGTTTCTTCCAGAAGATAAAATACCCAAAGCTCCAGAACCTGCCCCAGCCACTCCTATTAAGACTGAAGAAACAGAAGGAAATGGAAGTAATGTTGAAAGTGGAGTGGACCCTGTGAAAGTTGTGGAAGATATCCCTACGATGGCAGCTAATACTAGTGAGAATCGTCTGTCTGCAGATCTTGACGACATGCCACCCCCTAGTCCAACCTCAGAACTTCGGCAAAGAAAATCTCTTACACCTAGGTAGGTACTAGAATCCATAACTTTATTTATTTATTATAATTTTTTTTTAGATGATACTTTGTGTTTTTCTATGCCTACAGGCATGCAAACATACATAAAACCATCAAGTGGAAATATTTCTGCCATTGACTTAACCATACATCACCCAGCTATCTATATTGACTTCTCTTGACAAATATACAAAGGTATTTGTGGTAGCGATCACTTCCCAGTTCTTCTAAATAGCATGAAACCTACCGGAAAAAAAAAACACCCCATTGGAAATTAAACAAAGCTAACTGGGAAAAATTTGAAGAAAAATGCAAAGAAAAACTAATACACAAAGAGCCAAACAATGACACTAAAGAATATTTCACCATTTGCTGAATTCCATAGTGTTACCCCCTAAGGACCCTTTTTCAACTTGTCCTTGGGAGCAGACTTCATGTCTGCTCTGTGAACTAGGAATGGAATTTTTCGGTACATCTTTTCTCTGGGTCATTTTGAATACCATTATGTATGGCCCTCCGTATTGTATTCTTCCAACCCCCTTTGGCTTTACCACCAGGGTTTCAAGCTTCTGTCTGTTAGTCTTGTGACCCAGCGCTCTACAGGTTAAGGTTAGAATGAATCCTGCAGTTGAGAAAGAAAGATGTGCCTAATTTCATCTCCCAATCAAGGAGCTATCCGGTAATCCTTTTTACATATTCTATATTCAACTATTTATTCAGGTCTTGTTGCATCTGTTTTTGCTGGCCAAACTCAAGGAAATCTTTTCTAAACTTTATTATTCAAATAGATTTTATGTAACATATTTCTCTTCATAACATTAATAGATTTCATGTTGATTTTAACCCATGCATTATATTCACCCCTCTTGCTTACATGTTCTGTCTATTTTACCTTTGTACGCCTCCTCTTCTCCTGTTTCCTTCCCCTGTAAATAAACTTAGTTTAGCATTTCAAACCCTTGTTTTACTTGAATATTTTTTGTTTGTGTCAAATTTTTGTGTTATGATTGCTGGGGACAAGATATACTCCTAGACACTTACCGTAAAATTTGCTGTAGTCATAACAATAGCCATAGACTGTATCCCCAAGACTGCAACACTAAATAAGTGAAACAGACCCTGGTTTAACAACAAATGCTAGGAAACAATCAAACTGTGAAAAGCAGCACTAAAAAAATTTCCAAAAGAACCAACAACGTTCAATCTAATAGGATATAAACAAAATAGAGTAAAGATACGAAAAGAGATAAAAGCAGCAAAAAGAGAAGGCCGGTAAAATTCTGTCAACAAATTACTCAACTAAACCAAAAACAACAAACAATACCAATAAAATTCCTCTCAAAAAATAACTCCATAATAACTGATAAAAAAAAAAATATAACAGCTGAAACTTTCTCTAAAAACTCAAGGCAAAACGGTAAAAAAAAAAAATATAACCATTTGAAGAAGATGCCAAAAAAACATAAACTAAACTTCGAATCATAATACCTCGAAAAGTATAATAGTTTATTGATGCTAAGAGCATTAAAACACTCGATAAAAAAATCACATAACTCTCCTGCAGGTCTCAACGAAATCCATTATGATTTTCACAAAAAACTAACAGAAGAATCATTAAAATTTCTCTTAAAAATCTTTAACAAAATATGGACAGAAGGAAATTTTCCAGACATGGAGACAAACCACAATAGTACCAATTCCCAAACCAAAACAGACAGCTCGGATCCACAAAACTATAGACCTATCCCCTTAACCACTTGCTTTTGCAAGACAATAGAAAGAATGATAAATAACAGGCTGATTTGGCATTTGGAATCAAACAACCTTATCTCCAACTTACAATGTGGATTATGAAGTAAAAAAGGCACAATAGACCATTTAATATGCCTCAAAACAAGCATTAGAGAAGCCTTCATTAAAAGTGAACGTCTTATAGCTATATTCTTCAATCTAGTAAACGCTTATGATATTTGGAATAGATAAGAGTCCTATCTATGGGTTAAATAGAACTAAACCGTGGTTTCTTGAGTTTACTGCTTTTTGCATTTAAACTGTGTATTTATACTAAACTGAATTGTTTAAAATAGAACTGTTTTGGCATTTAAACTGTGTACCTATGCTAAACTGAATTGCCTGAAATAGAACTGTTTTGATATTTAACTCTGCGTTGCCCAGTCTGCTGGGGGCTATAGAATACATCAACTGCACCTCTGCAGAGGGGTAAGACCCTCACCCAACCATGAGTGTCCTGGATATGACATTAAACAATCTAATGGTGAGGTTCCAGTGATGCTGGAGCTTTGGGGAATGTGGACCACACCTGATAGGGCCTTATCTATGGCTTGAATATGCTAAACTGAATTGTTTGAATAAACTGAATAGCTTGAAATAGAAATTTTTTTGACAATTAGACTGTGTACTTACATTTAAATTGTGTACTTATGCTAAACTGAATTGTTTGAAATGGAACTTTTTTACATTGAAACTACTTACACTAAACTGAATTGTTTAATATAGAACTGTTTTGATGTTTAACTGTGTAAACAAAATCTATACTTATGTTAAACGGAATTGTTTGAAATAGAACTGTTTATTTGTATAAAAATTGATTTGGCATTAAATAACCTACAAATGTTGATATGCCATAAAACCCAAACAACCTCCCATTTAGCCTCCACAACAAAGAAGCAATACAACATATAAACCAAAATACCAACAGTATTACACCACTCACAATGAGCAATTTACCTTCATGGACAATCACCAAACCTCATATAGATTTAACATTAATACAACAGGAAAAAACACAACCAACCACCTCATCTGCCAAAAACAAATTCAATGAACTTAGAGACAACTGTTCTGACCATTCTGCTTTTTACAGTAATAGATCAAAAACCATAGATGGAACAGGAGCAGCAGCCACTAATATGAATAACTACCAACAAATCAGACTTCCAAATAATGGTTCTATCTATTCAGCTGAATTACAAGCAATTAAAATGGCACTGGACATGATCAAGAACTCAGAGATGGGTAAATCCATAATATTCTCAAACTCTCTATCCAGCCGAGTGGCAATCCAAGAGGAAAACCAAAACCACCCATACATGCAAGAGATACGCAAAACATATCACTATCTAACAAACTTTGGCAAAACAGTGATCTTGGCATGGGTTCCTAATGATGTGAGCATTAAGGGAAATCAAATGGTTGACATACTTGCAAAAGAAGCAACTAAAATGATAACAACTCTTAGACTTTCATTCACAAAACTACAAAACTACAAAACCAAAATCAAATACTACATAAGAAAATGGCAAACAATATGAGACATGTCCCCAAATAACAAACTCAATGAACATCAACCCACAATTAAACTGGAAATCGCAGAACCATTACCTAACCAAAGACAAGACATAATATTAAGCAGAATCAGAATTGGACACGCATGCCTAATGCATGCCTACCTGCTCAAGGAAGAAACTGTGCCTTGGTGTACCTGCTGCAATCAACCACTCACAGTCAGTCACATATTGATTGGCTGCAAAAAATATGAGAACATTCGCGAGAAAAGCTACTGAGCAACAACCCTTGACACTATTCAAAGATGTACCTGACTCTCAAATAATATAGTACCTAAAAAAAATAAACTACTTCCAACAGTAAGTGCTTGAAATTGGTTTGACCATGTATTACCACTAAGTGAGCTCTGCTGATCTAAACTTTGCTACCCATAAACTATTTGTTTTCATTTTATACATATCATATATATGTATAAACTGTGTTTGGCATTGGATGACCCACTGTGGTTGATATGTCATAAAACCAAAACATCCTTCCATCCATCCTCAGTTCTCTAGGACTCTTCTAAGTATTCTTGCTGATTTCAACAGTGGTGTGGTCTGGATGGTCTTGATTCTTCCTTAGATCTCCAGTTTTCCTCATCTCTTTTGCAAGTCCTTGGGAACTGTTCTAAGGGATCTAATGACAATTGCTACCACCATAATCTTCACAACTTTTTCATTTCTCTGGTCTTGATATTTAAGTGTTCTGGCTTTCTTTTATTTTCACTCTATGATCTGCTGGAACAGCAAAATCCATAAGGTGGCAAATCCTTTTCTTGTTTGTATCTGAAAGTCCAGAAATTTTTCTGTCTCATTTTCTAGGAAAGATTCTGGTTTGGGTATATACCATTTGTAAGTATAGTTAAATTTAAGTCTTTTGCACAATTTCCAGTCGATCACCTTTCCCACACAGTCATACCTGCTCTTATATTTCTTTTGTACCAGTTTAGTGCATTTGCTTATGTGATTAATTGTTTCATCCCTATCCCTGTATTGCCTAGACACATGCTATTTTCCTGTGTATTACCTATTTTTGTTTTGACATAATTAGTTCTTATGGTATTATCTTGTGCTGCCGTTAAGAGATTCACTTTCTCTTTTCAGCTTTTCCCTTTTATATCCATGTCCAGTTCACCTCATGTATAATTTCCTTAGTTTCTTGTTTTTTCCCCCCCATTTTGTTTTCTAGATTATTTATTGTTATCTTATCTCCTTAAATTCTATTGTTATTGTTCTTATTGGCTGTGCTGTAATCTTCCTCTCTTTGCTACTTTTTGTATATTCTTTAAGTTTCTGAATTGTTACATCTGTGCAGTCCTCAATATTGATGAGTTTTCTTCCTTTTCTTGTCATATAGTCTGTCATCTCTTGGATGTAAAGCCTTGTGCATTATTATCAGTTTCCTTGTTCTCTAATCCATATTTTTAAGTTCCTTTCTTGTCCAGGTTCAGTTGCTTCTTTTATTCCTTTTTAATAAGGACCAAAGTTGTAAGCTTTAAGTATTGTACATTTTTCAATCCCAAATTGCATTTTTATATCTTAGTTGTAGATTCTAATAGCTTATATGAGAGTTTCTAATTCTTGTTGATTCCTGGCAAATTTTTATCATCAATGTAAATGAATTTATTTGTAACCTCCTTTTCTTATTCAGTAGCATAATTGCTCTAACAAATAATAGTTTTGACAATGAGTCTCCCTGGAAGATGCCTCTTTGTATTTTCACCTCTGCTAGATTTTGTTATCAAGCTGCTTGTTCTACTCTCCAGTTGTTGATGGTTCTTTTCATGAAGTTTATAACTTGCTCTGATATTTTGTAGAGGTTTCAAACATTCTGTTATTCATGTTTAGGAGATCATTTTGACATGCCATTTTGAAGAGTTTCAGACATTCTGTTATTCAAGTTTGAGAGATTATGTCGTATACCATTTTGTTGTCTGTTCATACCATAGCTATGTTTTTATTTATCATTGTCTTTACCTCCTTTAAAATGTGTCCATAAATAATAGATCGTTTATTTATCTAATTCCTTTGCAACATCCTTTCTCTTCAAGAAATAGCCTGTAACTTTTAAGGGAGTAATAGATTTCTTATTTGTGCCATTAGTATCTTCCACATCAATGGCCACTAGTTCTTGGGAATGGTTCCCTTTTGTCAGGTGTCTTTCTGGATCAGGATAGTTTTTACCATTTATAATCCATTCTGGCTTGATGGCATAACAACCATTGTCAGTTATTTAATGCCAAATCCATTTTTATATATATAAACAGTTCAGTTTAGTATAAGTACACAGTTTAGTTCTAGTTGATCCATAGATAGTACCCTATCAGGTGCTACCACTCCGAGCCAAATTAGACCTGGGAACAATGGCAATAAAGGAGTACTCTGCATTTCCCAAAGCTCCAGCATTACTGGGGCCTCACCATCAGATTGTTTAGTCTTACCCCCCTGTAGAGATGCAGTCAGTGTATTCTGCAGCCCCAGTCAACTGGGCAATATAATCCATTCAGGAATTCTTTCCTGTCAAAAGCATTTACTTAATTTCTGAACTAATTTGTCATGGATACATCACGAATCTTTTGAACCAAAATTCATCAATCCTTCCTATGATGCCTTTATGCCTTCCACTTTGCAACTTTCTAGAGTGTTACTTTTATTGAATCCAGATGTATTTCAGCCCTTGAGGCTTCTTTAATTCTTTGGAATTAATTTTTCATGCCATTTGGTTTTTATGTTGTTTTTGTTCTCATAGTTTTGCTCTAGAAAAGTTTTATTTCATTTACATCCAATTGATCAATTTTTATTGTTATCTATTTGGTAGAATTTTCTTTATTTTGGAATGTCCTGTTTTGTTTGTATTATTGGATCCTGTTCCATTTTCTTTTTTAATTCTCTCTTCCTTAGCTCATATTTTTGGGTCTATTTCTTCCTGTTGTCAGTCTGTTTTTGTTGTGGTTCTCTTTTCTCAGATGTTTCCTTCGTTTTTTTCCTTATGTGTTTTCATTCCCGTAATATTTGTTCATTTCTTTTCTCTTTTTCTATTTTGGTTCCTTTGAGGGATACAAAGTGTGACACTGACTATCTTTGCTCCTGTATAGATCGTTCAGTTCAATAATGTGGTCTGTTAGGATAGTTTTTAATAATTCATTCACCCTTTTAATTCTTCATTCTTTCATGATGGTAATACTTCTTTCTCTTCAGTCATGATTTTCTTTTATCATTTCTACAAGGTTTTTATTGTAGTGTTGGGTTCTATTGTGGTTTTCGCTATTTTTTGTTTCATTTCCTTTGGGGAGATCTGGTTGAGCAATTTTCTTCATGACTGACTTTTTCACATTTTTCTTGTACTTAAAAATCAGAAAAGCCATCTTTTCTTTCAAATCATTCTTGCGTAGTCTGAAAGTCTTTGGCTTGTATTAAACTTAGCAGATTACTTCCAAAGTTTGATAATTCATTATCTCTAACCTCTTTATTTGGGGGTTACTTGAAAAACATTAGTTGATTACATGTTTCTTGTCTTTTTACTTCATTTTTTTTCTGGTTTCTTTAATGTACCATTAGACTGGAAATCAATTGGGGTCTTTGTCTCTGTATCTTAAATTTAAAAAGCCAACATTTGCATAATGACGATCAGTTGCTCAATGTTAGCTATCGAGAGAGCACCTGCTGATTACGACACTGAAATCTGTCCCACATTTCTTTTAATATCAGATATTTTTCATGGGTAATATATTGTAGCTATATCAGACCTGGGGTTGTTTATTACCTGTACTATTGTCAAAGTAGGAACATGATTTTCTTTCAAGGGAGAACAACTTGAAGAAGCATGTTATTAACAAAAAACAGGAAAAAAGCAAAAACCAAACACACAAAACAAACAACATGCAACTAATAAAAACAACCAACAAAAGACTCCTGTCTTTACATTTTAAATGTAAATTTTGACTTTGTTCGATTCTCTCATTTTATGATGAGGTATTTGTGAGTTAACCTTATCTCTTCATTTCTAGAATTTTCCATATTTTTATTAAATAAGACTTGAATTTCAGCTTTGTAAATGGGGCCATGACAAAAATAAACAAAAAATTTCAATTTAAAATCAAGTCAGGTCACTTGTTTGAATGAGAAAATATCGTGATTCTTCTGTAAGACAAAATTTGGATATTTAATAATTTTTAGACATTTGAAAAGCTTTTCTAGTTTAGGATTGTCATATTGAGAAAAAAAAAAAAGAAAAGATTTAACTTTTTGCTTATGTCTTCCATTCTGATTCAGAGTCTGTTGCTTCAATAAGGATGTTTTATATGACTGGTTTCTTTAGGATAGGACTTGACTCAATCTAAGCAAAAATCTGTCCACCTGATTCATCCATTTTCTTTTTTTTCTTTCTTTCTTTTTTGCCATCTTTGCTTCCTTTTCTTGTTGAGATTTCTATTAAGTGAAATTCATTCATATAGATCTTAAAATGTTGTAATTTTAGAAGTTTGCAAACTTTTTTCAGTTTATATCAACCAAAGAGAAAAAGATTTAGCTTTTTGTATACCACTTTCATTTTAATCCATAATAATATTATTATTATTATTATTATTATTATTGGTCATAAGATATTCTGGTGAAATTCAAAACTACTGTTTGATTAATGACTGAATTGTTGAAGTGGAGTATTGTAAGGTAGGTACTTACCAGTAGGCTTATATCACCATATTGTAAGTGAAAAAGTAAAAATTCAGTTGTCAATAGGACATTCATTTTGCTAAGCCATCAACAAAATATTTTGGTCAGGTTGATGAAAGTGCATAGTCTTTAATACATCCTGCACCTCTCTAATTTTTGCCTGTCAAAATTGGGATATACCCTTGATGCAGAGAAATATGGTATTTATAATTAACTTCAATTTTATTTGAAAAGTTTTTCAAATGACGATAGATTTTCTGTGATCTTTTCTATGTTTTGAAAGTTTAATACAGGAAAATATTTATGCTTAAATTGTGGCTTTTGTATTTACAAATTATAATTTTGATGAAAAAAAAATTGAAGCAGTACTGTAATCTTTTGTTATTGAATGTTGTTCTTCCATCGACATAGTAACATTGATAGATCTGTTGGTAGTAATGTTTCGATAATTTATGCATAGCATAAAAAAGTTCAAATAAATATATTTATGTTTTAAATGATAATCTACTGTGGGAAAAAGTCATTTTTTTTTTCTCTAAATATAGACATTCATTAATAACTGTAAATGTGCTACTTGCTTTTTCTCTTATTTTATTTTTTCCTTTAACAGGATTTTCTTTGTGTTAGAATTTATTTTTTCTTTAATTTATTGACAAAACAGATTCTTGCTTAAATGATCAGAAATGTCTTTCTATTTTCAGCTTGAGTAGCTCAGGGGACCATGGCCGTGGCCGTCTTCAGCTCACAATTCGGTACAGCACCCAGAGACAGCAACTGGTGGTTGTTGTCCATAAATGCATGTCAGTATACAACCAAAATAGTTTTCTCTTTTACTTTTTTCTAGCCAATAAGTTTGATTATTTATGATTTTATAAACACCAAAGTATTAAACTTTGTGGTTTTTAGTAATCTTTTGATTTTATGTTCAATTTACTTTAAACTATTTAAACAAAAACTACACATTCCAATTTTATTCCAGTCTTTCATGTGAAGATCTTAAATCTTAGCTCCCCCTGTCGGCTGGGGTTATAGAATATGCCAACTGCACTTCTGCAGAGGAGTAAGCCCCCACTCAATGAGTGTCCTGTACTAAACTGTATCTGATGGTGAGACTCCAGTTCTGGAGCTTTGGGGAATGTGGAATGCCTCATTATTGCCATTGCTCTCAAGTCCACTCTGACTTGGAGTGGTAGTACCTGTTAGGGTGCCATCTATGGGTCAAATAGAAATATCTAGTTATTTACTATACTTGAAACAATTTAACCGTGTGCAAACAAATGATGTTAAATTGAATTATGTCAAATAGTAATACTTAAAATCATTTAACTGTTTAGAAACAAAGGAGCTTTTGCTCATTTAAAAATGTTATCTACAAAATATTCATTTATTAATCATATATATCTAATGTATAAACAGGATTTGGCATTAAATAACCTTCAAGGGTTGATATGCCATAAAACCTAACCAACTAATCAATCAAATCTTTGTTAAATCTCCTAATGATCCTGAAATTCATACTAGTTTTCTTATCGGTCTAATTGAGAGTCGATTGGATTCATTAAAACCTGTACATTCTTCTGGTGAGACCATATAAGATGATATTTTCTCTCACAATATGTAAATTATTCCATATCAGCTGAGAATGTTTCTGCTTGATGATCCAATTGCCACTGGTGCAGAGTCTTGCAGCTGGTATGTAACCCCTGAGGTCAAACTATTACAGAAATGGTGACAGTCATCACTGCTAATTCACTCTTCCAGCCTGCTGGTTGTGACTCAGTTCAATGGTTTCCTGCACTTTAATCATTCTTTGGTTTCAACTTTAAGTTTGGTATCCATATTATCCGTGTTGGATATTTCTGTCTTCATTCTCCTGCTCAAATGAATCTGATCCTCTCCATCATTTGGTTTTTACGCCAGCCCCCCCAACTACATCCATGCATTGTAAGTCTCCAGCTGTATCTCTTTTCTTTCTTGCTGTCTGTGCCATTTCTAACACCTTTACCAAAACAGATTTGCACACTCCTTCAGACTTGGGTTCAGTGTGACATGCTTCCTCTATCCAATTTTCTGCAGCATTGTACTTCTGGCTAAAGGGAAATAGAGAGATATAACCATGATAATACTAATAATTTTCAAACAGATCTATTTGACTTGCAGATGGGACCCTAACAGGTACTACCACTTTGGGTCAGTCAACCTGGGAGTAATGACAACGGAGGAGTGATTCCATACTCCCCAGATCTTCAGAACTGGAGCCTTGCCACTGAATGCAGTTTAATGTTATACCCAGGATGTGTGATTAGATCGATTGGAAATTTGTTCAGTTTAAATTCAAAGTGAAAAGATGTTCCATATGAGCAGCAAAAACTGATCTTATTAAAGTTCGTCTCTACAATTTTGTCACATTTCATCTTTAACTGCTTCAATTTATTTGGGCTCTCTGATAAATTCCACAACCTTTGTGAATTTCAAACCTATTTATATCATGTAATTAAAATTAGATGGAAACAAGTGATTACTAATAAACAGGCAGATCTGATAAGTATTGATTTTTAGAAGAAATGATGATTAAACTATCTACTGATTGTTTTATTCTTATTTTTTTTTACTTTTAGGAATCTCTTACCATGTGATGGAGACAATTTGGCTGATCCTTATGTCAGACTGTACTTACTTCCTGAAAAATCAAGTGCTAATAAACGAAAGACTGCAGTTGTTAAGAACAGCTTGAACCCTGTGTATGATGAAACGTATGTATCAACTGTCATCTTTAGATCAATAAGATTTTGTTTGTCTTCTCTGATTGTTAGTGTATGTAATGTAAAACTTCTAGGCTTAAATTTCATGTTTAGTCTTTTCAAATCTAAGATCAGTTGTATTTAAATTAGCTCTGAAATTATTCAAACAAGATTCAAAATTGGTTTCAGTGATCAAGATAGACTAAGTCTTTGCGCAATTTCTTTCGCATAAAACCTTTCTTTAGTGGCAAGTAATCCACAAAATAGGTTAAGGATATTATTGTCTTATGAAAACAATTGAGTAAGTTGCTTTTTATGCATTTTGGACTCTTGACAATGTTTCTGTTGATTTACAAATGAAAAATGTGATTTTTACACGACTTGAGTTGATAGTGTCTCAGCCAGTGTCATGTATTCCTAAGATACAAGCTATATATTGCTTATCCAATCAAATTGTACCATACTAAATTAAAAATATCTTGATTTATTAAGTTTAATGTATTATTTACTTAAATTGTATCATACAACACTTTAGGTATAAATTCATTGAATCTCCCCCATGAAATGAACAGTAGAAACTTATAAGCTGATATTTGCCTTTTGAAAGTCTGCAGCTCTGATATGTACAATTCAATTTGCAGTAATCTCATTCCACAATAGAATATAACAATGAAGAGTAAATTTTATTACTGACTTTAGTAAGCAAGTACATATAGCATTCAGAGTTGACCACCTAAGAAAGTGAGCCAATAGGTATAGCGAATTTCAATATTTTTTTGTCTACAGTAAATATCTATTTTCATTCTATTTCAATTGAATTATTCATTTTTATAGTTTTTGAATAATGAGATAAACGTAATTTAATAATCCAAATAGAAATTAGGATTCATCAGTATAAACTATTTCAAATTTGTAAAATTTTGTTTTGCATGTTACATTCTGAGGTTAATTGTATACACAAACACTTCAATGGTCATGTGATTGATTTAATTTAATCTATAATTACTGTTAATTATCTTGAATTCCACCTACAAGATGATCTTTATATTGTTTGCTTACTCCACCAGAATATCTTTCAAAATATGTCAGAGGTCTTACCTATTTTGAAAATATCTTGAATTTTTATCTTTACAAGTCATATCTGTATTCTCTGTATTCATTGTTATCAAATTTATTGTAATTTTTAGTTTTGAATTTCCTGTTGCTCCTGGGGAACTGGCGACTCGAACTTTAGATATTTCTGTGAAACATAATAAATCTATGTTCTCCAGTGACCGTCAGATTATTGGAGTCGTCTTCATTCAACTCTATAATCTGGATGTTTCTAAAGCTCTTACAGAATGGTAAGTTTGAATTGGGTTTTTTTTCTCCTTTTTGAAAATAAATGAAAACTTAAATAATTATTTTTTTAAAAATCAAAACTTTGTATTAAAAACAATAAGAAAAATCATTTCTCTATCCTCTTTCATTTTCATTATTTTTATTTTCACTGTTAATCTATCTAAAGTAATCAATTTATTTATATAAATTTGATTAAATTTTTGTTAGCCTGAAAATGCTCTCACTTGTAGAGTAAAGCAATACCTAATCCAATTTGCAAATTAATATATTTTTATTGAATTTTTAGATTAAACATTATTAATCATTATTATTGATTTTGACTGATATTTTTGTTTGTCTTAATTTTAGTTAATTCTTTTAAGTCAGAGTTGATGTTAATAAGTGTATGTGGAAGTGTGTGTGTGTGGGGGGTCTTTGTTTTTGGTCACCGTTTATAACTTTTCTGTGTAGAGATATTAGATACTAATCATAGAGTACTTTCTCTTATTTTTAATTATGTTCAAAATTTCGGTCAAAACTTGTCCTAAATCTAAATTTGAATTTTGTTTTTCACATGCACACACCCACCTATAAATCAGTTGCTGATGGAATTGTTATGCGAGTTAGTTTTGTATTTCATTTCTTTCTAATAAAACAAAATTTTCTTTTGAAAATATGATGGATAAATTTGTTAACAAAATTTTGGTATTTGATTAGTATATCAGAAATGTGTTTGATTAGTATGATAAATTTATGGGAATATTGGTGAAATAAAATTCAAATTATTAGAAATGACAAGAATTAAACTGGTAGATTTTAAAATTAATTTTATAACAATTGAGAATCTATATAAAAGCATGTACCAAACAAGTTTTTCTACTGACGTCTTTCATCACATATCAAAGTCTTAATTCTCAATAAAATCAATCAAATATAATGATAGTTAAAAATCTAATTTAATTTTTTGAATTATTTCATACAGAAAATTATGCACAAATAAGAAATTTATCTTGAAATCTCAAAGATGTGATGTTTGATCCAACCATTTTCACTGGCCAAAGTTTGGTAAATTTATTGCTCTTCTATTGTGACAGGATCAGTAAAGGTTAATAATGATTGGTAAAAAAGAAAAAAAAAACAAACAGTTATTGAGTATACAAAATTCTATAGAAACTTCTATTCAAAATTTTTTATTCAAAACAATATTTTCATATTGGTTTTATTAGTTACATTGATTTTCACTGTTGTTTTATCTTCTGATTTTTCATTGTTTTTTTTTTTTATAAGTTCAAGTGCTTTAAAAATTTATTTAAAGGTTAGAATTATATTAATTTAATGTTAACTGATAGCGTTTTATTTATTTTCTTTGGCAAAAATTCTAGAATTAGCCCACTTAGAGGATGTTCCCTAGGGTTATTTTCATTTAAGTTCTTTTTGTTTGGCAGTAAATAAACTAATAACAGATAAGACACCAAACTTTTTCGATAAGAGTTCAATATAATGTTTTTATAAAATATTTCCTAAACAAATGAGATGAAATTATTTAAATCAATGATAAATTTTTCCAAGCAGAAGAAAATATTAAATGGGGGGGGGGAGTAGAATATTAAGTGATTGTTATAGTTACCAATATTAAATGGGGGGGGGGTGGAATATTGTTGATTGTTATAGTTACCAATATTAAATGGGGGGGAGTAGAATATTGTTGATTGTTATAGTTACCAATATTAAATGGGGGGAGGAGAATATTGTTGATATAGTTACCAATATGAAATGGGGGGGAGTAGAATATTGTTGATTGTTATAGTTACCAATATTAAATGGGGGGGAGGAGTAGAATATTGTTGATTGTTATAGTTACCAATATTAAATGGGGGGGAGTAGAATATTGTTGATTGTTATAGTTACCAATATTAAATGGGGGGGGAGTAGAATATTAAGTGATTTTTGAATTTTTCTCAGTATGGTCACTTTTTCTTTTTATAATGTGCCTGTTAATTTTTCAAAGTTAGAAGTTATTCGCTAACATATTTTTTTCCTCCCACTCAGGTTCGACTTGCAGCCTGAAGATTTTGGTGAAAAGATGTCAATTGGTTCTGATAATTAGATGCCTTCCAGCCTCTGTAGAATAGTTCATTTAAGAACTGCTTATCTAGGTCCAGCCATCCAACCCTGCTGTATCTGGCCCACATATCCATGTCTCCCTCCACCCACAGGTGAATATCCGCCCAACCATCTGAACCACCACTACCAATGCATGGTGGCACTTGTTTATTTGAACTTTTGGTCAGTCTCTTACCACTTTTTACAACCCCTTCTGCCTTCACCTGCTCTTCTGACCTTTGGTCAGTGCCTTTTTTATGCTACTAAATTACCTTAACCACAAAATTCAATTATGCTTACATTTTTGTAATAATTTTCTTACAAAATCATTATGGATGAAATTTATATTTTAACATTTTGAAACTACTTGACTTTCAGGGTTTTTTTTTTATATACTGCAATTGAAAGTACAAAATGAATTGAAAATAAAATGCATTTATGTTTTTTTTTTTTTTTAAATTAAACCTGGTTTTGCTTTGGCAAGCTGTTGCTGCTGCTGCTGACATTTTGATTTGCCTGGAAGAAGATCTGGAAAAAAATCCACTCATGATAATAAATGCTTCATTTATTTCTTTTTTTGAAATTGAAATGTGCTCTCTTTTGGGGCCATATTTTAATGCCAATATTGTCCAATTGAGTTTTCTATATAGAATTTTTGAAGATCTATAAAATCATGGCAACCTATTTTAGCCCATCTAATTTTATTTCTCTCATACTTTATTGATCTGACAAAACTTTTTCAAAGCCAAAACCTAATATTTTCAGCTCTTTTTTTTTTTTTACTTTTTTTCTTTTTTTAAGTTAAATTTGGAAATAAGCTACAGGCTTTTTCTCTGGTTGAATTATTTTCGTCCAGTTTTCATGTGAACAGAACTTTTAACTGATCATGTTAAACTTGCAGCTTATATGAAAATTTTTTTTGGTTTTCAAAACTGGCGGGGAAACAAATCTGGTGCAATGATATTTCTTTGTCATAATTTTAACTTGAATGTTGTGTTTTTTTTCCTGGTTTATCATTCATTCAATGGTGCAACTCTATGTTCAACATTCATTGTCAGAGAAAAAGTTTTTTCCAATTGAGAAAAGCAACATTGCTTCCATGGTTTTTATCCTGTTTTCATTTTTGTTTTGGTAATATTTTAATCAGTAAATCAATGGACAAGGATTTTGTCAACTGATTATCAAAAATATTAAGATTAAAACTATTACAAAAAAGAAAACATGTCTCTGATTAAAATCAAAGCATATACATTTTTTTCTTCGGGTGAAATTTCTGTTTGGTTTAAAATCTGTCTTGATAATTGGTTTTGCCATTTTTATTTTGGTACATTTTTGCCAACATCTCATGACTTTGGCATTATAATCTCATTCAAGATTTTTTTCTTGTGTGCGAATTTTTTCTTTCTTGGTCTTCCTTCATTAGCCATGTTGCTTTATTGGATATTACCAACAAATTGCACTGTCTCCTTCCTTGCTCTCTGTGTGTGTATGCCTTTTTTTTGTTGTTTAAATTGGTTTGTATCCTTTGATTCAGAAAAGGACCAAATAAATAATCAACTTGTTTGTAAGAAAACTTCTAAAATGGCAGACATAAAATCTGTCTATACAAGTGTGTTAGGTGAAAACTGACAAGGAGTTAAAACATTTTTTGTGAGGAGATCTAATGAGTCATCAAGAAGGAACCATGATAGTATCATGTAGATGCCAGATTGGATTATCAACAAAATTAACAGTAACCAATTCGGAAGACAAAAATTTCACCTGAAGAATGGACCAAAAATGAGATTAGCTCATAGTCTGAAACAAATCAGAACATATTGCTTGCAATTTTGATAAATCAAGATAAGAATAACTGACAAACCTTTGCACCATCTTCTCCTTATTTGGCACTTGTTGATTGTTAAAACGTTTTGTTTTGTTTTTTTTATTTTGTCAACTGGCATGATGAGAAATTGAAAATCACTTCTGCTGAATCCTAGTCTGCTGAAACAACTTTCCATCTGGTCCTTTCCATCTTTCATTGTTTATTAATTTGAAAAAAAAAGTCTCATTAGTTATATTGTTAGAATAAAGAGAGAATAATTCAGATAAATACAAAACCAACTTTATCAAAATTCAGTGCTGTCTAATAATTCAACTGGTAAATTAATGTCATTGAATTATTTTTAAATGAAGGGGACTTCCAGGCATAAAGAATTTATTTCCCCAGATATTCAACTTTGTTTTTGTAAGGCAGATAACAAGTTACACAGTAAATGTGACTGTGGAATGTTCTGTGGACCAGAATGAATTTATTATAATGAGAGAATATAATTTTAAAGAATTTTTAGCAAGGGATAAAACGGCACTTTTTTTCCCATTTTAATAAGGGAAATTTATTCCTTGTTAAATTTGGAGACTGTTTGATTTTGAACAGATTAGTGCAGGGAAAAATATTTTGATCAGCTAAGTTTACACTTGGATATGTGAGTGGATGGAATGTTATTTTTCTATTTTCCTCTCCAGCTTAACTTTTCATTTACTCTTCAAATGGAATCTTTACCAAACAGTTAAACTGCTCATTTGATGAAAAAAAAACAGCTTGTTTTTTAAATCTTTTTTTTTATTTCAGCAAAATTGTAATTAGCTTGCTGAATCTTTTTGTAAACATTTCACAGTGTCTACACTTTGGGTAAATTCCCACTTTTTTTTTCTTTTACTGCAAAGAAATATTTACTTATTTTTTTATTTTTGTCTTTTCTATCTCCACTGCTCTGACCTTTTATTGAATGCTTTTTATTCTATCTTGACATTTTTTTTTGTATGAAAAATAATTATTTTATTTGCCTCTGTATAAAATACTCAATGTTATAAATATATTTACAAAAATAAAAATGGCTTTGTGTTGTTTGATTTGTAACCTGAAGTGAAAATTTTGAGTTATTTTGTTATTTCAGTAGTGAGTAGATGGCCACACTTAAGATTAGGCTGCTTGAAACTCTAGCAAATAGGCCATGAAATACACTTTTTTTTAATAAAGAAATCAGATTTTGAAAACGAAATTGACCATTAATTTGATAAGTATATCCTCTATTAGATTCTCACATATTTAAAAATTAAATGTTCTTGTAGTTTTTTGTTTCTTTCTTTTTTAGCCAACCATATTGAATGTTGTCACTTGAAGATTGGATAAGACATCAAAAAATGAGATCAAACAAGACAAGTATAATGGTTTAAAAAGTTTAGATACTAATGTTTTATTCTTCACAAATACTAATTTGTATTTTAATTTGAAAACTTGCTGTAAATTCCTGTTTCATTCCAGTTAATATAACACTAAAAGAAATTCAACAAATCTGTTGATATTGAGATAATGTCTTTTCTAAGATCATCATCATCATGTCGTGCTGCCAGCACGGATCTCTCTGACCCTCTCCCACAACCTGTCCCTATCATCTATTGCTCCTGGTAGGTCTTCAAGGCTACATCCTGTTTTGGCAAAGAGCTGTTGTATATAGGTTCTAGTTGGTCGTCCTGCTTTTGCTTATCCATGTGATGTGAGGTTCACAGA
Source organism: Sepioteuthis lessoniana (assembly GCA_963585895.1). Classification (NCBI taxonomy): domain Eukaryota; kingdom Metazoa; phylum Mollusca; class Cephalopoda; order Myopsida; family Loliginidae; genus Sepioteuthis; species Sepioteuthis lessoniana. The sequence goes on along the minus strand of OY757916.1, from coordinate 2,329,144 downwards.
AGTATGTTGCTTATGAGTTCGTCCCTACTTCTCCAGCAGTGTCCCGCATATCTGGTTCCTCTAACTTGGATAGTTTTCATGATGGGTGGTAGGTGGCCATACAGCTGCTGCTTTGTTGGGTGCTGCCTCCAAGACTTATTCAATATTGCTCACAGTATTCTTGTGTAATTGCTGTCAAGCTTTTTCTCAGATATTGAATAAAAAATTCACTGCCTTTTTCTTAATATTTCACAAAGTGATCCTTTCATTATTTCACATTACCAGATTTCTAAAACTGTTTCTGTTGGAATTTGAGTAGCCATCTTGTTTTCAGTTGTGCAATATAAAAGGTATGCCTTCTGAGTAACAAGGCTTTTTGGTAGCTTATAAATACTTGCTGACAATTTGTAGATGACTGATATGCCATTAGTAGGTTCTCCCCCAAACCAATCCAACACGCCCTCTTTGGGGGCATAACATGAAATCTTCCACCTTTCAAAAGAAATACGTATTGAAATAGAAAAATGTGAATAATTTTTTTTTTAATTATTACAATTTTCTTTAATTGACACAAAAACATGATTAGTGATTTAGTGTTGTTTTTTTTTTTGTTTTGTTTTTTGTTTCTTTTTTGAGGATTAGTTGGCTGGTATATTGTCATGTCCATGTTTGGGGGACTTTTAGCCCTTTGCGTAGATGCAGTCGATGTATTCTTCTGCCCCAGTCGACTGAGCTGGTAATGTCTAATTTATTAAGTTAAGAATCAATTACCTACTATAATCTTTCTGAAAGTGTTTAATTTTATTCCTGTCATTGGCTTCATGAACACATTGGCTACATTTTTCTCTGTTTCAATGGATTCTAAAAGAATGAACCCTTTATTTTAATTTCATTGCGTATATACTGAAATTTTATATCAATACATTTCAATCTTTGATGAATGACTGGGTTTTTTGCCAAAACAATACTGGACTGATTATCACAATAAATAGTTGTTGGGTTTTTAAGTAACTCAAGTTCCATCATAGTTCTCAATAGTGCTCTAAAATACAGGGCTTCTTGGCTTGCTAATGATATAGCGATAAATTCTACTTCACATGTTGACAAAGTGACTGAATTTTGCTTTTTAGATTTCCATGAAATCATTGGGTTATTTTCTGCAAATCTAAAGCAAAATCTGCTCACGCTTTTTCTGTCACTTAAATTAACCCAATCTGAGTCACAAAATCCTTCTAATTTCAAGGGTTTCTGCAATTTCTTAAATATTAGTGACTGATTGATTGTGCCTTTCAAATAATGTGAGACATGTTTTGCCTTCGTTAAATGGAAACAATTTGGTTTTGCTGGGTCTTGAGACAATCTAGTAACTGTCTAACAAATATAAGGTCTTGTTGCAACCATTATATATATCAGACTACCAATAATTTCATGATGAAGTTTATTATCTATTAAATCGACTTCGTCACTTGTTTTTGTTGTATCCATTTCACATGGAGTTGAGTGGGATTTGTAATCTGCCATGCCGAACTTTGATAATATCTTCTTGATATATCTAGGTTGATTTATTTTAATAGTATTATTTTTGCATTCAAATTGTGTCTTAAGAACCAGGATAATTTCCCAAGATCAATCATTTTGAATCTAGAGTTCAGGCTTGTCTTAATTTGCATAAGGTCTGCCTCAGTTTTTGAAGCTATTAATATATCGTCTACCCACTATAAAATGATGGACATTTGATTGTGGACATTTTGAACGTACATGCAGTGGTCGACAGGTGATTGGATGAAATTTTGTATAGTTAAATAAGTATGGAATTTTTTATTCCAAGTTCGGCTGCTCTGTTTTCACCCATATAAAGATTTTTTAAGTTTCCAAAGATAATTCCCATTCTTACCTTTAAAGCCTTCCAGTGGCTCAACATAATATATTTCATAGTCTAAGGGGGCACTTATTTCTGTCATTAGACATCTTCTCTTGAATGCATATATCACAGTTAAGAACATAATTTGGTATTATTTTTATCTTCATTCCTTTTACTAAGTTGGATAACTTTTTAATATCAGATTCATTACTGTGGTCTTAGATTTTATGCCAAGTAAGTCGTAAGTGGCATTTCTAGCAGACAATATTTTTCAGATTGTACAAATGTTGTCTCTGTGTTCTGTTGAAAACTGCTCCATTAGGGTAAATTAATTGGCAGTTGTCATGCTCAAAACTTACATGTGCACTATTTTTTGTTGCCGCTTGTACTGAAAATGTTTTGTTTAAAAGTTGGTGTATATATATATATATATATATATATATATATATAAAGCATTTTAAAGATACATCAACACATGAATCCTTTGTTATTGCATAGATAAATGCAGGCATTACCTCTTTTCAGCTTGTCTGGTCAGCTGGGGCTGTAAAATACACCAATTGTAAGACCCTCCCCAACAAGTGTCCTGATTATATGACACTAAATAATTCTGATGGCAAGGTTCCAGTAATGCTGGAACTTTGGGAAATGTGGAGCCCTCCTTCATTGCCGTCACTTCCAGCTCCACGCTGGCCTGTAGTGGTAGCACCTGATAGGGACCTATCTATAGGTTAAATAGAACTAAACTGCATACTTAATCTAAACTGAATTGTTTGAATTAGAACTGTTTGACTAAACTGAATAGCTTGAAATAGAAATGTTTTTGACAATTAAACTGTGTACTTTTAAACAGTGTACTTATACTAAACTGAATTGTTTGAAATGGAACTGTTTTTGTCATTGAAACTACTTATGCTAAACTGAATTGTTTAACAAAGAACTGTTTTGACATTTAACTGTGAGGAAACAAAATCTATACTTATGCCAAACTGAATTGTTTGAATTAGAACTGTTTAACTGAACTGAATAGCCTTAAATTGAAATGTTTTTAACAATTAAACTGTGTACTCATGTCAAACTGAATTGTTTTAAATAGAACTGATTATTTGTATAAAAATGGATTTGGTATTAAATAACCTACAAAGGTTGATATGCCATAAAACCAAAACAATCAACCAACCAACTTCTTTTCAGACACTTCTGTTATTCTCTCGGATCCTGTCAGCTAATTCAACAGAATGGTTCCCTGGTTCAAAGTTTTGGTAAAAATTAATAAATTTTGACTTATTAGTGATTACATGCTCAGTAGCCCCACAATTGACTAATAAATTACTCTTGACCAAAACAATATCATATCTTAAAGCAAAGAGATAGGTTTGTATATTTTGACAATCTTTTTGCCTTTGGTTTTTACATTCAAATGCTTTGTGGCTTCTCTTCCCACAAATGTAACAAATAATATTTGTCTTCTGTGGGTGGGGGGGATTTTCATAGTCCTCTTTGTTTTATGCTGAGGTTTCTGGTAATTGTTATGATTATGATTTGTCGATTTATAATCATAGCAAGAATGGGTACTTTACCCCAAGTTTATTCCTTGGGTTAATCTTTTTAAACGTAGTCTTCATTTGTAATATATTGTTAGATTCATCCGGGGGGGGGTAAACACATACGCTCTGTTTCTTCATAACTTCTTAAACATTCCTTAAATTCAGAAAAAGTCAAGGTTTTCTTCTTCTGGGTTATAACTGTTATAAAAGGTTTAAAATTTGGAGGTAATCCTTTGTGAACCATAGTAATTAAAAGTCCATCTCTTATAACTTCCTCCAGCTCATTAGAAATATTCTCTGTTCTTATTATATAGTCTGTAATAGACTCTGATTCCAATCTTCTCAAAGATGTTAACTCTGTATAGAGGGAAATAACTTTTGGCTTTCCTTTTGACAAATAACATTCCCTCAATATTGTTAAGGCTTTTCTTTCATTGTCTTGTGCATCTCTTATCACTAATGACTGACTTTTAATGTCCAAATACTGTGAATGGGCTGGGTGAAAACAGTAGCATTCTTTTCTACAAAGTCCATATCATAACTTTGATCTGTTGGTGACAGTATAATCTGGTGTAAATGTTGAATTCTAAGATATCCTTGGAACTTCACTTCCCACAACTCATACTTGGATTCATTCCCATCAAAAAAAATTTGCTGCTCTGGGTCCATAACCGGTTGGAGTTTGGGTAGCTATTTGGTTTTCAGTTATGCAATATAAAAAGTATGCCTTCTAAGTAACAAAGCTTTTAAGTTGCCATTGTTCATATATGCTTTAGTCATCTCTGATTGGTCAGTCTACTGCTGCTGCTGACGGATGAGCTTATAAATATTTGCTGACAATTTGTAGATGGCTGATATGCCATTAGTAGGTCCCCACCCCCAAACAATCCAATGGTTTCAAAACAATGAGTGCCAAAGCATTAATTGCTGAAATAAGATTATATAATCTCCAAGCTCTTCATATTGCTAAAAATGATTTATCATTATAATTTGACCAAATACATAATTTTAGCATTTTATTGATTTTGTTTCTTTTTTAAAATTTTTAATTTTTTTCCTTATTAGACCTTCTCAAGAGTAATATATATTTGTCACTGCCTCCCACCAGATAGGACTCGACACAAGGTCAAAGACCCGAAGGTCTATTATAGTGGGGATTTAGGGGAAGGGAAGGTCTATGCTGGTCATCGAACCACTTAGTGCAATGTGGGCCTGATGAGCCTGGCTGCTCTTGGACCCAAAACTGGGTCCAGGCACGTATGCCTGATTATAGCTTAAACTGGACAGCAAGGTCCAGTGCTCTACAAGGGGGACAAAGGTGTCAATGTTGCAGCTTGCCCACTCGAATGTGGCTCAGCCGGGGGTCTTTTGGCCTCGAATCTGCCATTGGTTTCGATACCCCATCTGGTACGAATGCCAGACGGCCCAGCTAAAGCCAGGTAAGTAATATAATCCTACTCTGAGCTTGTCTATCAATTGACCTATATATTATTGGGAAAGAAACTAACAGACAAATGTCAAAAACCTCTTGTATTTCTTTCATTTTTTGCTGTTTGTCCAGAATTGCTAAACAAAAAAAAATTTGCTCTAATTCTTTGGTAATGTACAAAATGATTATATAATAATGTAATACTTACATTCACCATCCAGTTAAATTTCAGTCTTTTTTTTTTTTAACTGAACAGTTTGTCAAGTTCCAAGAATTGGCCATGAGCCATTGGGAAAGGGGAAAATTTTAAAAAATATGGATGGCCAATTTGTAACTCAGAGAAAACAATTTTGAAATACTAAAATTCATAAATAAAATAAAAATATTGACTGAAATTTACTCTCATCAGGATGGTGAATATAAATATATGGAATTTTTTTTTGTACCTCAGAAATATTTTAGAAATGCACACATTTTTCTAAACAATCCCAAAACCTTAGAATTTGCCTTTCAGTGTGTTTAGGCTGGGCAAGAATAGAGGAAGGTTCCTCCCTCATGATTTTACTAACATACAAAGGAAGCTGTCATAGTGTAATGGTTATCATCATTGAAAATTGACTTGGTGACTTGAGTTCAAACCCAGGATGAGGCTATGGGCATTTCACATAGTGCTAATACCATTAGGAAAGGTATGAACCCCCTTATTAAATAGTATCACTGATGTTGATATACCATTAAACAAAGGAAAAAAAACCCAATTTCATATGACTTTTGGGTCATTGGTTGTCTGACTAGGTTTAAATAGATATGTTTGTTCTAGCACCTTAGAATGAAAACTGCAGTTAACCAGGACTTTGGTCTATCAAGTCTGGTGAGCATACCATCTGTGCGAGTGGGGGCGGATCTCATGTGAGGTAGATTTGGGGGTGGGGTGTTCTGTTAACATTATGTTCCTTTATTAAAAAAAAAGAAAGTCTCTGACGATGATGTTTTACTTTGAAATTAATTAGACTCAAATAATTATTATTTCGCATTGCAATTGCCCTCTAAATTAATTTAATACGATGAAATAAAATTTTTGTTTGGATTGTTAGTTCTGACTAAACAATGATGCTATTTGTTTCTTTTACATTTCCAGTTTGAAGAATGACCTATATGTATTTACCCAACCCCTCCCAAATTGATTAGCCAACCTTTGAGCAGACATTTTTCCAATGGACAAGATAATATTTGGTTTTTATTCATTTTCACTTAAAACAGGCCTAATAAATCCAATAGATAAATAGATATGATACCAATGTATCTTCTTGCAAGACTCCAGCGACCATGTCAATAAAGTTGGTGTCACCATTGGTTCGCTCACTCAATAGTGACACTGATTTTGACATTGATATTAGAATCTTGCAAGGAGATACATTAGCCTAGACTATATCAAGCGATCTAATGAAAGGAAATGGTCTGATAATAAAAAGAAAAGAAACAGAAGATATCCATCCTGTAGAAATCATTATGGATGTCGATTATACTTGTCATAAATACAACCACCCAGGATGAATCTGTGCTGCATAATCTAGAACAGGCAGAAATATCTCATCTACATAAAAACAATGTCAACATTTTCAGCCAAGGAAAGGCATGAACTGTTATTGATAGATTATTGATCATATAGAAATCTGATCTCTTTGAAGAAATCCTGTTTTATTTCATCAAAACTGTAGTCAGTACTACTGTATGGTTGCACCATTTGGACTTTAATGAAATCCTTAAAGAAAAAGCAAGAGGGAAATTACACTAGAATACACTCATACTGTTTTGAAGAAATCCTAGAAGCACTCTAAAACAGGAGCTGTACGGCCAAAAACCATTGAAATAAGATAAACATGTTGGACAAGCAAGGATGAAAGTCATAAATGACATTCTTCTATGGACAATTACACATGGACATACTACTGTTGGCTGACCTGCAAGGATACACACTCATCAGCTCTGTGTGGACACTGGATGTAGTCTAGAAGACCTGTTATAAGAAAGGGCACAACTTGATGATGGAATCTGCAGTGTAAATAACGTAGATTCTGGAATTAATATGCAATGTTCATCTTGGTTGTTTTTATTTTAATGATGATCATTTTGTGCTCTTAACTCTGTTGTATCCAAATGAGAACTTTTGATTAGAATGAGCAAATATGATGATCCCTTTTGTTGCAAATTGGACTGGAAATAACTTTATTTTATGTTAGAATTCTTAGGGACTAACAGTTACCAATTTTACTTATCTATCTATCTATCTATCTATCTATACAGTAGCAGCCATAAGTTAAGGAATGCAACAACAAATATTTAAATGATTTTTACTTGAAAAAATTTGCATGTACATTTATAAAATTTTCCCAAAATATACTTGGAACATATATGTATTTATTATATATAAAGTTTTCTAAAAAATTTTTACAATGAATTAATAGTGAACTAAAAAAAAAAAATTATACATTTTGCAATGGTCAAAAGTTAAGAAATGCTGTTGAATTAGAATAATTTAAGTAATTTCTAAACAATTTGAAAGTCAATCTCTAGAAAAACTGTTTCTCATTGGTTAAATGAGGAAAAATTAGTGGCTTAAATTCTACGTTGCAAACCTTTTGAATTCAAAGAAAAATCAAAAGGTTCGTCTTGACTTCATCATAGATTATATCCTGTGGACAGAACAATGGAATATGGTTCACTTTAGTGATAAATCTAAATTCAACTTGTTTGGATCTGATGGTAAGAGGTTTGTAAGACAAAAATGGGAATGCTTAGCTCCTCAATGCGTTAAGAAAACTGTGAAATTTGGAAGGGGGAGCGTAATGGTGTGAGGATGATTTCTTCAGTGGGAGTAGGACCCATTGTTCATTTGCACAGTAATATTGATGCCAGTGTTTATAAAGAACTTCTTCACCAGTATGCACTTCTTCATTTATACAAAGGGACTGTTGAAACTCCAATATTTATGCAAGACAACACACCTTACCACAAAGCTAAAACTGTGTTAAGTTTTCTTGTAGAGGAAGGAATAGCTGTTATGAAGTGGCCATCACAAAGCCCAGATATGAATCCTCAAGAGAATGTATGGAAAATCATTGGAGAGAAAGCTCAGAACAGAAATCCTCAAAATATTGATGATTTATGGGGTTTTCTGAAAGAAGAATGGGAAAGTAACACTACCACTTTTTGTAAGAAGTTGATTGGCTCATGTGGTCGAAGATGCAATGAGGTAATCCAATGCAAAGGAAAATTCACTAAATATTGAATTTTTCTTTAGTTTATTTATTGATCTAACAAGGATTTATGATACATTCCTTAACTTTTGATCAGGGCAAAATGTATATTTTTGTTTTTTCAGTTGACTATGAATTTACTGTAAAAGAAAATTTTAAAAACTTTATATTGTATAATAAATGCATATAAGTTCCAAGTATATTTTGTGAAAATTTCGTAAACGTACATACAAATTTTTCAAGTAAAAATCATTTAAATATTTGTTGTTTTGTTCTTTAATTTATGGCTGCTACTGTGTGTGTGTATATATATATATATATATTTATATATATATATATATGAGAGGATGAATTGATAACAAGGTAATCTTAGCAGAAGGAGAGGTTTATTGAGAAACAAAGTCAATACTCTTGCGTTTCAGTTCATTAGAACCGAAATGCTAGAGTATTGACTTTGTTTCTCAATAAATCTCTCCTTCTGCTTGGATTACCTTGTTATCAATTTTTTCTCAATATTGTAGGATTTTACTCATTATTTACTTACACACACACACACACACACACACACACACATATGAAGAGGTGTGTATTGTTTACGCAACAAATTTCAATTTAGAGAGACTCAGTGAATTTCTACCTGATGTAATGAACACTTGAAATTTATAAGCATGAAATGATATTTTATGATGAACATTTTTTGATATCTTTCTGCTCACAGTAAAAAGTCATTTTTATTTTCTTTAAATTGAATTAATTATTATAATTTTTCAAAGATGACATAAATTTAATGCAAAAAAATGATAAAAACTTTTTGAATTTGTTAAATGTTATTTTGAAAGTTTTGCTGGGAGGTAAAAACAGTTGAAAAATTTTAGTTGACATTTCAGAAATAGCATGATTTATTTTATCAAATCTTTCAGTTACTTTAATTTCCCTTGCAATATTATAACAGTTTTATTTGCTTATGTCAATTTTTCAGGGAAAAACCAGTGAAATAACAAATTTGTCTCATACATCTCTTGATTAATTTGAGAATAAATCAATTTAAGATTCTTTTTTATTGTGGTGAATGACTTAATGTATTTTTGTGTTTTCTTCTTTCATAGAAAAGTTATGGCGTTGTTGGATACGGGGGCTGAATTTAGGCTTTCGGAAGCTTCTGGCCTAATAGAATTTGCACCCCCCCACACACTTATGTATGTTTTTGCATAGTTGTTTCTGAAAGATATTTTTTAACAGTTATATATCAAGTATTCCTATCAAATATAAATAATTTGCATAGTTTTGATTTCAGGAATTCCTAATACTAATAATTATATGGGTTCTGATAATTATTTCTATTTAATAAGAGTCATTTGTTTGCTCATAGTTATATAGTTTCAAGTAACTAACAAATAATTCTTAATAAAGAATTAGAGCTTCAACTATTCTTAATACAAATAATTTTCAACAGGTACTACCACTCTAGGTCAGAGTAAACCTGAGAGTAATGTCATTGAAGTGTGTGTGGGGGTACTCCACTCTCCTCCAAACTGGAGCTTCCCCATCAAATGTAGTTTAGTATCATGCCTCGGACATTCCTTTTTATTGGGTGTATAGGTGGGGTGGGGGGCACTTACCCATCTGCAGTCAGGGTGGAAAATTGATTGAAGGTGACGACTTTTAGATGGAGATGAAAGCAGTGAAATCAATGATTGTCCTAGAGTGGCTGACAAGATATTCTGCTGATCACACAAAAATGTTCTGGTCATATTTAATGTCAATCACTTAAATCTAATATTTAAGTTTGTGTTTGAGCTACTTATTAAAGTACAAATTTAGGACTAGAAGAAAAATGACTTTCTTTGGCAACATAAATAATTATAAAATATTCAATCATTCACTTTGGGTGAGAGCATTCTTATTTCCACCCAACACAATAATGGTTTCATAAAATATGATCAACAGTGAGTCTACAAGATTTATATCCTTTACATTATTGAATTGAATCAAAATTACTTTTTGAAGGAAATGGGAAAGATTGATACAAGCTTTGATATGCCTCACATACTGCTAGTAAATATTTGTGTGGTCACTTCACGGACCAATAAAATATGTAACTGTCATGTCACATAATTCTTATTTGTTTAGTTTCTTTGTTTAATAGCATATCCATCTCTGTGGGTTAATTAATACCAAAGCTATCCTTGTAATAGAGAAACAGTGGTACAATTTACTCCCCCCCCATAGCTGGGAGGAATAAGGAGGGGAGGGTTCAATAATTTTTGCAAGGTGCATTAGTCTGAAAATGAATGTAATAATTTAACTGGAGTTCAAACTTGCTTACTTCAAAGCTGCTGTTTAGCACGTTTGTCATTCTGCCATAGAGACTTTCCCCTTTAATTCTGATTTGATGGTCTGATAGCAAGTTCACGATGCTTTTCATCTGAAATGAGTAGACCAGCTCATATACTGTGGTAGCAATATCTCATCTACTAAAAGTGATGTCAACATTGACAAGTTGATGTCCATATAGAAATCTGATCTCAAAATAAAATGGGAATTATTCCAAGCTGTAGCCTTGTCAGTACTACTCTATAGTTGCACCACTTAGACTTTAATGAAACTCTTGGAGAAAAAACTAAATGGGAATTACATAAGGATTCTGCTTGCCATTTTGAACAAATCTTAGAAGAAGCACCTCACAACAAGCTGGCCATTATTGGAGAATGGCAAACTCCTAAGTGAGGTTTTATGGACTCCTACACATGGACACACCAGCATTGGCCAACCAGCAAAAACTTAGATTCATCAGCTCTGTGTGGACACTGGATGCAGTCTTGAAGGCTTACCAAGAGTGATGGCCAATAGGGAGAGATAGCAAGAGAGAGTCATGAGAATCTGTGCTATCAACATGCCTTGATGATGATGAGCATCAAGAAATTTCTTAGCTGTACAGAATTTGCTACTTTGTTAAGTATTGTCCTGGAATACAAATGATTTAAAAAAACGACATCATACAACATTGTGTACAAGACTTAGATTCAAAGGAACAGGTAACCAAGTATTGTTTGAATTTTAAGATTGACTTAACTGACCCAGACTTACCCCTAACCCTAAAAAATAGTTCCCCATATTTTACACAATGATGTATAGTCTCATAATTGGTGTAGTGGGAGGCACACAATTGGCATAATAATTGAGAGGCACGCTACTGGCATAATAATTGGGAGGCATGCAATTAGCGTAATAATTGGGAGGCACGCAATTGGCATAATAATGATCACCAGAGGAAATGAAATTGGCAACCAAAGTTCAAATCCTGGACAAAGCTATTTGCATTTTACTTTATGCTAATGACCTTCGGAAAAAGGCATGAATCCATTTCTCCCCTTCCACACACCTCAGCTATAGATGAATAGTAGAGCAGACTGACTCTTTAGCCTTGGTAAGGCAACTAATCTGAGAGAAGGTAAACTCTGAATTCAAACTAGCTTTACTCCACTTAAAAATTTGTTTTCGTTTCACTTCCTGTCTGTGACGGAGGAGTTGGGTAAATACATACTTTGTGTACATTTCTGAACGAACATCAATTCTTAACAAGAATCTAGAATTTTCTTTGAGTCTTATACAGCCAATTTAATAAACAGCAAGCTATTAGCTTATCAGAGCATTGGATGCTGGACAATGGGTGCCATAAGTGATATGCCTGGTTCCATGACAAATCTAAAATGGAAATGTGGTATCAATGCTGGTTCAAGTCAAATACGATGAGTAACTGCTGCTTGTTCCAACAATGGAAGACCAGCCTAACATATAACTAAGAATGTCTCAAAGATATCAGAAATAAAGTAAGTATTTTATATTTATTCACTTATTTCTCATACTCCTCTAAATTCGCCTTGAACATCTAGACTAATTACCTAGAACCTAAATATACAATATAATATTGGTATATAATTAAGCAATTATCTCAAAAACCCTGTTAGAACAATTTTGAATCCAGATTTGGAATCAGTACTTGATATAAGTTTAGTATAGTCACAATTTTCTGACGAACAGGCAAAAACCTCTTTTTTTTGGGGAGGGGGGGTAAGTTACCTAGTGTAATCACTAATAAAGATCTAACAATTTAACTGAAATTTCTCAAAAAAAAAAAAAAAAAATAAATAAATAAATAAAAAGCAATATATGTGACTTGGAAAAAAAATTGTAACATATTTTTGTAAGTTTAACATGATTTGATATTTGTAGATTTATGTGTTAATAAGTTTAGCAAAAATATATGAATATACTTTTCTCACCTCATATCTTACTAACCATTGTCAATATTTGCTTCTTTCTTGTTTTGCAACTGTCTTTTTATTTGCACATGATCCATCTTTGTTGAGAACAGATTTCATAGTTTTACATTTTTTAATCTCCTTTCCACATAATTCATCTTTCTGGATATCACTAAAAAAAAAAATGTTCCACAAAAGAAAAAAAAAATATTCAAATCTCTTTTCTTCTCAATTTTCTCCAAACTTCTTTGAACACCCCCCCCCAAACATCATCCAGATAAGCTTGGTTTTCCACACCTCAAGAGATGTGTGAAGAAAGAAAAACAAAAAAAAAAGGCTGATTTTTATTTGAATTTGGGGATTTCTCTCCATTTTTGATTGATAACGTCAAGTCACATGATCAGCATAATGGTATATATTTGCCTGGATGATGGTCAGATGCAATTTTAGTTGCATTAAATTCCTCAAGACAGAATCAACTCCATCAGACGACGTATCTTTGACTGTCACCCAGAATTAAAACGGTAAGACACATCAAACATTTTAGAAAATTTAAATGAACCAATGATTTTAAATTCCTTAAAAAAATAGAAGAAAAAGTTACATTTTTAGTCAATCTAATCAATTTTTTATTTAATTAGCAGGTTAGATGTATTTTCAAGTTAAAAAATTGTTAAAATTAAATTAAATTTTTTATCATCCTTTTTGAAATTTGAGAAATTTTCAATCTCCGTTTAATCAGTGAATGTTTGAAGTTCACTTCTTTTCCTCTTGTGATGTAAAGCAAACTTGTCTATTTTCCTTTTTTTTTTTTTCTCTCTCGATTCTTTAATGACTTTAACAATTTAGAATGTGTCAAAATATTTATTATTCCATTGTTATATTAATTCTCACAAGTGTTACATTTAAAACTTAGAATTATATTTTTTGTTACATTATCTGAATTCCAACAAATGTTACATTTAAAATTTGATGTCTCTGTTATCTACTAGTTGGGGTACTCAATATTGTCATAAAGTCTTTGTCAATGGCTAATTTTTATATTTGTTAAAACCTCACTTAGTGCAGAATCTATTTAATGAAAAATAGAATTTTTTTGTATCTTTCAGGAATTTAAAAAAAAATATTTGCTTAATGGCATATCAACTTCTTATGGGTAATTTATACACAATTCCTACTTAATAATAATGATAATAATCCTGAGTAAATAATCAATTTCAAATAAGTATTCTTAATACAAATAATTTGCATACAGTTAAATGGTTTCAAGTATTTTTATTTGATGATAATAATTTGTTGTATGGTTCTAAATGTTCCTATCCAATATCAATAATTTCTGAATAGATCTATTTGACTTAGAAATGGGATCCTAACAGGTACTACTATTGCTCCTGGTTAAAGTGGACCTGGGAATAATGGCAATCCACCATCTCTGGAGCTCCACTACTGGATACAATCATGAGACCTCATATATTTTTTAAAGGGGTAGGGGTCTTATTCCTTGGCACATGATACAGTTGATGTATTTTAAGCTCAGTCAACATAGCTGAGAGTTTCATATTTTTGATGTAATATGCAACATCAGGGAATGTCCAAGAAATTCCTGTGCACATATTTCTGATAGAATATGGTAAAAGTTCCAATGAGAAACATCCATTCTCAGATTCTAAAAAACTCTCTTGTACTTCTGTGAAGATATTATCAACTTGTAACCATTTTTGAGTTGAAGAAACATTTTAGTTTTCTATAGTAAATCTATTTCTGTCTGTGTGTCACTTCTAAAGAAAGCTTTCAAAATAACTACAGTCAATTGATTGGACTAGTAATAGCAGTTTTAACCTTAAATTGACCTGTAACGACCTCTAGTAACTTAAATGATTAGCACTAATTCTGTTTTGTCAAATCAAATTATCCTTATAGACTAATTTTCAGCTGCCTATAAGATGAAACAAGCAGTTGATGGCTTTATTAGATCTTGTATAAAATTGACAAAGTGAATAGAATTTTTCAAATGTTATTTGTTGAACTGTTTAAGTCAAAACCAAGAAAGTGATATATTCCTTTTTATCTACTTCTTCATACTTACCTTATTGAATACCTCCTCTTACTCAGTGAATAAGAAATCACATAAATATAGGATTATAAAAAACCTTGGCCAAGATAGCGTGCAACTTATTTAAACTACTAACTTTAAATTAAATGAAAATAACTTACCAAAGTAGAATATCACACAATATTGTTTACAATGTTCAAATACGGTAAGAAAATTAACTCTACCGTTTAGTTTGTGTGTGTGTGCGCGCGTGCGTATGTTAGCTTGTGACAAACAGGAAAATATCAGGGTGAGGCATATCTCATGCCTAAAGTACTGAACTGTGACATCATTGAGTTGTGAGAATTCCTGCAATTATTTTCACTTTCAGACTAAACCCCCTTATCTCCCCCCCCCACCAGCAATGGGCTAAATAATACCACTATTGTTCTTCTAGACGAATGGATTTGGCATTAAATAACCCACAAATGTTGATATGTCATTAAACCAAAGCTAAACAGGACCATAAGATAGCCTGTAAGAAATGCATCTGTTGTTAATTTATTGTGTAAATCTCGATAAATGTTTGAGGAAAATGACTTTGATAAAATAGACAAGTGGAATTTGTAAATAAATATGTGATTAAAAATTTCAACCTGTACGTGCAGTAATTCCATATTGATGAATTAATGAATATAAAATATTTAATTTTAAGCTAACTTCTTAAATACAAGATGAAAAATGCTGAAAAGAGAATAACCCTTTTTCTTATTTTTTTTGTGTAAGGGTTGAAGAAACTTAAGAAATGTGATGACACTCTCTATTGAACTTTAGGATGAAAATGTCTAGAATGGCTCACGTTCATTCTCACTTTTCATCACCACCTCTCATATATAACGGCTGTATGGATTTACCTTACACACAAAGGTCAATTTTTAAAGCAGACTACAAGTAGGCTACTATTTACCATAGCTCTGGTAGAGATAGCAACAAACAGCTTCGTCCTCAGCTTACAGAGTTCATTTCCTATGATAATAATCATTTGCGATATAAATTGTTATTGAAATTTGGACAACAAACATTTATAATTTTGCTTTTATTGATATATGTATTTACTCAATCCCTCCACACCAACAGGATGTGACATAAGGTCAATTTTTAAGTGGAGTTTAACTGGTTTGAATTCAGTTTTCCTTCTCTTAGGTGGGTTGCCATACCAAAATTAAAGAGTCCAGTTTACCCAACTATTTTTATTTGAAAGCTGTTGAAGGATGAAGCTGGTTAGATGATTTTTTTTTTTTTAGTGGTTAAATATAAATAATAATCAATGTAATGAAATTATTTCAAAGAAAGAATAAACATTTGATTAGTATAGAAATCAAAGTTAACTCTTTTAGGCATCTTAGAATTTGGGATTACTGAAATGTACACCTTGAAATATATCTTGCATAGATAATTTGGAATTCTTTCAGTTTGAGAATGTTTAATTTGGAATTGGATTGTCACCTGCAATAAACTATTATTCATTGATAATAAATGTCTTGTATTCTGCATCGAGTAATTAGGTGGTGGGACTTCTTACAGGCAGACTTAAGAACAGACATTAAGTAAAGGCTCCCATAAGGCATTAATTTCTTTGTGAGGTAGATTTTTGTGTTTCACTGTTAGACAGGTTTGATGACTTGCTCCCACGTACAAATCCAAGTGTCCATAACAATCGTAGGTGTAGATCCAATATTATATTTTGAAATTAATTCATGTTGACAGTTTTCCATCTTAATTATTTCAAGCTTATTATTTCATAAGGTTTTTTCCAAAGTTCTTTTCAGATGTGTGTGTGTGTGTGTTACTTTAGGAGTTTACTAATTTAACTTTTGAAAATAATGTACTAAAATCTTTGCATACTGTTGTTACAAACTAATCTCTGATAATACTCTTTGCAAAGGTATAAAAAGAAAACTGTGTTAAGATGTATGTGTCATTTTAAAAGTCTGGCAGCCATGCAATCAAAGTATCTTGCTTTAAATTACAATAAACCAACAATCATTGAAGAATTTTTTGCCAAATAACTTGTTAATTATTGGATATCACTAATAACTATACTAGTAATCAGTTATTATTTTTAAAAATTGAATTCAAAGTTGATATTAAAGAAGGTAATTTTGATCTGAGATCTAATTGGCCAAAATTGGATAAAGTGACATGCTAAACAGTATTTTCAACATTCCGTCATTGATCCTATCTTTAAATATATCACATTTTTTTAATGTAGTTGGGTATGTTACACAAAAGATTATCCTAGAAAGACAGAAATATTTAATGATAGCTTTTTATTATCAAGAGATTTTTTTAAAGAAATTAATTCTAGATACTACAGTTCTGTGAGTATTTTTCTATTCTATGTTTAATGTTAAATTTTCAAAAGCAACTAATGAACCAGGACAAAAGGTTTAGGATTTAAAAAAAAAAGAAGGTAAATAAGTATTTTCTTAATAATAAAAGTAAATAATGTGAGAGTTGTTGAAAAAAAAAAAAAAAAAAAAAATGTTTCATTGAATCCTATTATTCAGTGTTTTTTTTTGCTCAAGTATTTTCATGTTTTGTTGTGTATTTTTGTCAAAACTGAAATTTTTTTCTGATTGATTTCCTAAGTTGTTCATCTGCTAATTATTGGATATGACTTTGTTTGCAAAAAATATTCTCTATACTGCCAGATGTTTACTTAGTATAACTTTGTGTATATTACATATCCAAGGGAAAAACAATCATATTGTACTGTTGATTTGATAATTATAAATTTTAAGCTAAAACCAGAAAGAAATAAGTTTCTCTTCTTTACTACTAACAGTTATTAACAGACCTGAAGAATTGGATAGATTCACAGTTGTTGGTCTATTTTTTTTTTATTTATAGAAAAACATTTTCTGTTTCTGTCTATACAAGTCAATTTGAAAAAAATAATTTAAAAGGCCAACAATTTTTTTTTTTTTTCAGCGAACCATGAAATATTACATTGCTGCTCTTTTTTTGTGTCTCCTCCTGTCATTTCCTTCAGGAGCAGATATTTTACCCAGAGAAAAAATTTGTGTTTATGGAAGAAGCAAGGCATTTACTTTTGCAAAAAATAGAAATGAAGATGACACTAATAACAATCAGTAAGTAATTTATTATTGAATGAAATTTAGATTATACTGGTTTCATATATATATATATATATATATATACATACACGTGTGTGTAGGATATTTTCATTAATTTCAGACATAATAATTCTTATGGTGTATAAATTTTTTTCAAATGCAATGCAAGTGCATTTAGCTTTAAAAAAATTTCTAATTGATTTTTTTTTATGTCCTGGTATGTCAGTATTGAAATGTTTATTTAAATATTTGTAGAGCTGGACTTACTTTTGACCAAAGAAGTAATTTAAAAAAATTTCAAGTGCAGTGTCCCCCTCCCTACTAATCTTTGATATGCTTGTAAAATTGTCTAGTGATATAGAAATATTTTTCTTTCAGCATCATGGAGACAAGATCTTTTCTTCCAAAAGTACGTTTCTACTGAAAATGATAAGTATCCCATGGTTCCACATTCCTTATTGACTCAAATGACAAAGAAATAAATCATTCTAACAAATGCTCCAGTTTTGTTATACATGTATTTAATTTTTTTTTTGTTAATGATTCATTAAATCCACCTATTTTACCTGAGCAATGTAATTCCATCTCCTCATCATTTGCAAAGAAAAAAAGATAAAAGTAGATTTTCAAATATTTTATTTGTACAATTTTGCCAAAATATCACAGGAATAAAAATGTTTTTAAAAAGAAGGCTTCCCTCCTTCATCAAACCAACACTATTCATTGAAATAGAAAAGTTTGCATCTTTCAAAAAAAAAAAAAAAGTGTGTGTGTGTGGGGGGGGAGAGAAACTTTTTTTTTTTCCATCATATCTTGAATAAATTTTGGAAATAAGAAATACAATTCTTGTTTTTTCAGGATTTACAAATGATTATTCTTGACATTTTCACTGACTAACAATTTAGTATTTTATTTGAATTATTCTTCTCATTAAAGTTAATCATCTTCATATAAAAGTTAATATAAAAAATATCAACAAAATGAATCAAATGTTAGATTTCGGCATTGACCTCCCAATTGATTCTTTTAACTTGGAAAGTTAAGAGCAGCGGCAACAGCTACTGCTGCTTATCAGGTGTTTAACCTCAAGGCAAATTATTATTTTTTACTGTGCAATTTGAACGGTTAAATTATGACAATGAAAGAAAATATTAGTCAAAATTGATAATGATGATATCGGTTAGATTTTTCTTAAAAATTCTGAATATTATTGTCTAATGTTGTTCTGGAATAATCAAGAATGAAAGAGTAAAAGCAAAAATATTTTCCTGTAGATTAATAAGGTAAAAAGGATGGAATTTGTTTTATTATATAAAGTTATTAAAAATACCAAATTCTCTATTTAACCATTTGTGAGTAGAAATCTTGATTTTTGTTAGGAAGGCACCTAATTAAAGGGAAGATTGAAAGCACCTTTCAACATTCCTTGATTATTAAAACTTTTGAAGTAATTGAAGGTGAATGATTCATTATTCATGTATTTTTATAGAGACAAATGGAAAAATACAATTTGAAACGCAGATAGAAATATTTACAAAATTTTCATCAAGGTGATGTTGTGGGGAGGACACTTAAACAATTTATCATTTTTTAAATATATATTTTCTATAAATATCAAAGAAAAAGGCCACAGTTGTAAATTTAGATTCATCCAGTTTTAATGTACTTCCTTTAAAGTTTTATGCTTTACACTTAACTCTTCACATTGAAAAAAAAAAGAATCTAAAGTGATGAGCGGTAGAGTTTCATAATGAGATTTGCAGATTTTGTATTTTCTTTTTAGAAGCATGATTAACATAGAAGAAATTATTTCAACAATTGAATCTCTGTATTTTTGATGGTGTAAAAACCATGAAGTTAGGTCGGTAATATTACCCAACTCTTCCAGATTTAAGTGAAGTAAAGCTGGTTTTGAAGAATTCAGTTTCCTTCTTCTAGTTGCCTAACAAAGGCTGCCCTACTGTTTACTTATAGCTGTGGGGGTGAGAGAACATTAACACAAATTTGAACCCTGATTGGCAATTCTATTTGGTTTTCCCATGGATTGAACACCTAGTGAACAATGTATCAGCTGAAACATTGAAGAGGTTCAATTATTCAAAGAATTCCAGACAAGAATTTAGTAATTTTTTTTTTTGTGGCTTTGACAATCACAATAGATTTCTTGCATAGTTATATGTGGAACACCCTGATATCACCATACTGATGTAAAATTTTGTGAATAAGAGAAAGAGATTCTCTAAGAGAAATCAAGACCCAATTTTTAAGGATTAAAATAGGTTTCAGCAAAACTAAACAATAAAATAAATTATTTCTGCATTCTAAAGTATTGTTAAGGAACAAAATATCATTTTTTTTTCTTAATCTGTTTTACAATAATTTCAAGATAAAAAAGATGTTACTATATTTGGAGGTAAATAAGGCATTTAAAAAAATATAACAAACTGAGGACAATCAATCAGTTGAAGACATTTCAGAAAATTCTTCCTTGACTTCATTTTGTCTCTTAAATATTTCAACATACAGTGCTGGGAAAATTCATTTACAGAAAATTTGGTCTAAAAAAAATTATGGAAATATATCTAAAAAGGAAATTAAATTTATGAAAATATTGATAACCTACCTGAAAAACAAATCTTAAAATCAACTTTTCTGACCACGTAGAAAAAAAACGAAGACAGTCTTTACTGAGAAAAGATTTTAAAAATAAATTACAATTTTCAGTTTCTGTAGAAACAGAAACACAAAACCCCTGATAAGATGGATAAAAAAACAAAACATGAATGAAGTCATGGAATAAAAATTGAGATCAACTTAAAAAAAGTTTGAAAGCAACAGCAAAAATTTACATTTTAAGCAACAAATACTAAGGGAAATAAAAAAACAGCAAAAAAAAAATATCTGAGAATCACAGATTATCCGACCATAAAACTGGTAAAAATTTTGGATAGATATTTAATGTTTATTTTTTTAATTAAAACAAATTTGAAAGACCTAAAACGAGTGCAATGCTTTTAAATATTCAGTCATTAAATTTTTCGGAGCATTGTGCTTGTTTTGGGTCTTTCAAATTGGTTTTTATTGAAATCAAAAGACGTTGGTAAAAGAATCCTAACATTTATAAATTAAGGAACAATAAATATGATATTCACCCATGAAAACATTTTAACATTCTATTTAAAATACAAAAAAAAAAGGGGGAGATAAAAAAGACTGGGCATTTAGACAAAGTGAAATAGTTTCAAATTCAGAGGGGGGGGGTGAGATTGGATATGGAAACAGTTTGTTTATCCAGCAAATCTAAATTATTCACTGCATGATTGTAAATAAAACAGAAAGAAATATCAAATATTACAAAAGGAAATTTATACTGTAGATGAATTAGGTTTCCAATTTCTCAATAAGAAATTTTATTTTAATTAAATTTTGTTCTTAGAAATCAGTGACCAGATAATCGTGTAGGTTTTATATTTACAGCATTTATATACAAATGAAACATCTATTTCATCTGCTTTAATAAAAGTAAATTTATATACAAATACATTTTCAAAAGTAGGGAGACTAATAATTATCTCACATGGAAAATGAGTGTGTCTGTTGTGGGGGGGGGTGTCTTGTGAGATGTCACGTGACAGTCCCAGAATCCCATTCCTGATCTCTTTTACCTCTGTTCTTTGAACAGGAGAGATGTGTGTTGGGCCCTGCTAGGGAATGGTAAAGCAATGTCTCTATTTTACTCCCCCTTCCCCCATCAAGTAAGCTATTTTTCATTTTTGTACCCCTTCTACATACTGCTTGTTAATGGAACAATATGTGTTCTAGCTGTTGAGGCACATTTGTGCATTTCTTTTTTTTAAAATACCATTGGTATGTATATTATTTATATAAAAGGTTAAAAGTTCTTGTATATACAAATGCATTCATCTTGTTTTTTTCCTTCCATTGTGTTTAGTGTAAGTATATCATGGATATAGTAATGTTTATATTGGTCCTTGGTGAATAGGAATACGAATATCTTTCCAAACACCAAGCATCCCAATATATTTAATTGATTTGGGTAATCCTAAGAATTTTCTATGCAAAAAATATGTACTAAGTTATGGTCATCAATCAATGCTAAAAGCACCGGTTCCAGTTAGATCATCAAAAATGGGTCACTCTCTACTTTGGAAACACTTTGTTGCTATTTAGGAAACAAAGCTTTTTACATGAATAATGATTGGATTAGACTCATGAAATGACATTTAAATCGCTAAAGTTAAAAAAAGAAAAGAAAAGTCAGTTGGTATATTGTCACTGGTTTCAGAAAATGATCCACTGAGTAAAGAGAAAAACATTTAAATGTCATGGCAGACTTATCACGTAATTTGCTTGAAGTTTTATACAAGTTTAGGTTAACAAAAGAACTGAAGATGTTCTTTTTGAAGAGCTAGCATCTGTGGGGTGGGGCCAAATCTGATTTGTACATGTGACAAGCAAGATGAGTCCACCGTGTCGAGATGAGTGCACTCACTTCCATCAAGTGGGTGAAAATCTTGTTCATATTAACTTCACTGTCGGTAACAACAAATAATCCTAGAAAAGAAAAAAAAAGTCAGTAAAAATAAAATTTTGAAAGATTGCTCAACTTTGTGAACCAATAAGCCTCATATTTTAGGCTGAGCATTATTTTACTAAACATTGATAAACTATTAACACTTAACTTCTTGGGCCCTAAACATCCTGGAGCTGATTAGATACCACCCCACTAGTATAAACATATTTGTTCTCTTAAAAGAAAAGCTGCAACTGGTTACTATACTTGGCTTTTTATTATTACTATCTACTAACATGATCTCTTTGTTTAAAATAAAATAGGATGAATGGTCAAAGAATGTTGATATTTCTCACTTAATTCTAACCTTTTTTAAAAAGATTGTTTTAAATCAAGGAAGACAACTTTATGATTGTGATAATGAAGCCTTACATGTAGAAGGTAAATGATTTATTTTTTAGTCTGTTGTTTTTGAACATTAGTAAATAAAATGATTCATTGTTAAATGTTCACTGAACATAGACTGCCCAGTTGGTGGAGGGGAGGGACGGTCTGTAGAATATGATGAGTGTCTTGGATATGACACTAAACTGCATCTGATCGTGAGGCTCCAGTCCTGGAGCATTGCCATTACTCTCAGGTCCACTTTGACCTGGAGCGGTAGTACCTGTTAGGGTTCCATTGAATTATTAATGTTAAATAGCAATACTTGAAACCATTGAACTGTGTGCAAACATCAAATGAGCACTGATTTGTTTAAAAATAATGTTACCTACAAACTATTCATCATACATCTATGTGTGGATAGGATTTGGCATTAAATAACCAACAAGGGTTTATATGCCATAAAACAAAAGCAAATCAAACATTGATTTATTATAATGTTATCTGTTTCTAATCCAACAATTTTGCTCGTGTCAAAATTAATTGTTTAGTATTTATAAATAAATTAATAATTTAAAAGACCAGTGAACCTTCATTCAAAGCAATCTTACTTCTAATCAAGAATTATCATCAAGATGTTCTTTGTATGACACTAAACAGCATCCAATGATGAGGATGCAGAGGTCTGGAGTGTTACTCTTACATTGCTATCACTCCCAGGTCGGTTAACTTTATTTTTCCTCCATCCCATCTAAGAATTTCAGTAGCTATATTTCACAACCAATATATTTTCTGTGACTTTATTTTAAAATATCTCTCATTTCTTCAAGTATAACCTTTTTTTTAGGTACCATTGTAAGGTTGATATGCCATAAAACCCAACCAACCATTGTCCCAGTTATGGAATGTTGACAAAAATTACTCTATATTTTAGATTCCACAAATATCCTCTTAATAGGATGGAACTTTTCACACCTAACCTAAGCTTAAAATGTGTGTACATCATTTTTGGAAGGTCCCATACTAATTATTAAAGCAAAGTTTAAAATTTTCCTTCTGATCAATTCTGGTGGATAAAACTTGTGGTTTCTGATAGTTAATTATTTAAATAGTATTAATAACTACTTACATTTAAGTTAACTTCAACTTTTCTATTTTGCTACACTTACCTGTCTTTTTGGTGACAGAAATGCAATAAATATTCATCAAGATTGCAACATCATCTTCAGAAGTCATTCCAAAAACATCTCCTGGCCACTCTGACCTGTAATGAATGCCATTGAGAGACATTAATACTGTTATATAACTAGCTGAATATCCACTTTGCAATTTTAAGCTAGTAACATTGAAATATATTTTCACAAGGAATTATAATCAAACATTGAAAAGTTAACATTCATGGCTCTCTTACGGACATTAAACATGACAATTTTTTTTTCAAGTCTTAATTTTCAGTGACTGGAAAAAAAAAAAAAAAACTATAGAGAAAATGTCACTTCTAACGAGGAAATTTAAATGTTTCTTTTATATAGTTAAACAAAACTAATGGACACAAAGTAAGTTTCCATTTTAGGATTATGTTTGTATTATAAATCAAAACCATTGCAAAAAATGGTAGAAGATTTGAAATTCTCAAAAAGTAAGCGAGTAAATCTAGTTAATACATAAGCAGAACACAGAAATTAAAATTCAATGGACAAACCTGAAAAGACGCAGTAACTGCAGTGCCTTGAGATATCTGTGCGCATTTAAATCTTCAAGTAGACAAGAAATTGCTTCCAATTTACTTTCAGCACTTGGATCAAGAGGCAAAGGGGAAACTTGGCCATTGTCCAATTCCTGCCAAATTTGGTTTAACTCACTTCTCATTAATGTCATAGATGAGGATAAATTAACAACCTAGAGAAACAAAATTTTCAAAAGTTAAAAGAAAACAGGAAAAATACTCAGTTACTCTTTATAAAAGAAGATAATCAATATATCATATTTAATGTGTACCAAAGCAAAATTCTTATAAAACTTATATACAATTAAGCATTGGTTCCTGCTAAGCAACAATGAACCTTCTCAGTAGTTAAATGGGTACCGCTTAATTAAAATAGGTACTGCAAGCAACTTATGGCCTGTGTGCCAGACTAAGCAAGGCTTAGTAAATAACAGTGATAAGGCTCTTCAGTACTTAGATGGGTGATCATAAAGGAACGGACAGTAAGTAATCTGAGGCCTGTGTGCCGGACTAAGCAAGTCAGTAAATAACACAGTATATTTTCATATAATTAAAATCAGACTCTCCATTTATTTGTTGATAAACTTGAGTATTTCATATAACAAATTATTTTTTTCTCTCCTTCTAAATAAATTCACAGTGAATGATATAAAGCACTTCTGTTTTTGTTTTTAACTGTTTTAATTCTGATCAGAAAATTAAAAAAATGTTTTTGTTTATTAATCTTAAAAAAAAAAAAACCTTACCTCAGTGGAAATGTTGAGATTCTGAAAAATATCAACGACTTTGGTAAAACTCTCAAATAACAACATCAACTGGAAAATGAGTTTGTATAAATGACGACACATTTCACCTTTCTGTAATGAGAGAAGAGAAAATAAAAATAAACATCTTAAAATAGAATTATATTCTCATCTAAATCACTTTTCTATGGCCAACTATGAAAGGGAAAACATGTCAGCCATTCTTTCTTGTATTACATGGATAAATTGAAAGAAAATAGACTTTAAGATCTGGGAAAGCATGGTTGAAATTTGAAAAGAGTAGAGGATATGTTTTTGCTGAGTTAAAATTGTTTGAGGAAATGTGACAGGACCATCTACATGAATTACACATTAACCTGCAGCTAAAACATCAACTTATCCTACCACAACAAATTTCATTTGTTAATTTGGTTAGCAGAAGAATAGGTCTTGTCAGCCAGCAGAGAAAATACTAAGATTGCCTCATTGTGCAAAAACTACTTTACCAAACCTTATTTATCCTTCACAACAGGAGAATCCATTATGACATATAATAGAATTACTATATATATATATATATATATATATATATATACATACACACATATATATATATATATATATATATATATATATATATATATATATACACTCATCTGAGGATTGACTATGTCATGATTTTTTTACCATTTTATCTTATTTCATAGTTGAAATATGGTGTGTGTGTGTGTATATATATATTTGAACAAACAATTTCCTTTTTAATGTTAATTTTCTGGAAAAAGTTTTTGGATAGAATTAAATTCTTTAATTAAGACAAATTATTTTCTATCTTTCTGAAATTTAGTTCCAAATTGATCTAGGAGATTGAAAAAGCAAATTTGCTATTTGGAAAAATTGTTGATTTGGATCCCTGTACCTTATTCAAAATCCCTAAATAGCCCTTGAAATCTTAGGCAGATATAAAACAAATTGTGTTTTTACTCAAATACTTCTGACTAGTACTTTCTATTGGCCCCTTTTGAGCAATACTCAGCAAAAACTATTGCTCATAGATATTTGGACAAGCACAAAATCTGTTTCTTTAGATTTTGTGGCTTAAAATGGACAAACAAATATTATGGTAATCACACTACTTTCTTTCTTTTCCTTCCTTCTAGTTGCTTGAGGTCAACTGACCTTCACTGAATATTCTCAACACCAGGTAATTTATTGCAGTGCCACAAATAGGTCACCTGGGAAGATCATTACAAAAGCAAGTTTCTGCTGTTTGATTTAACCTTCTCCCCCAAACACATTCTTCTGACGCCATGTACTTTCACCGATTTTAGCCTTCTCCCCACAGACATCCTTCCGACACCACGTACTTTCACCGATTTTAGCCTTCTCCCCACAGACATCCTTCCGACACCACGTACTTTCACCGATTTTTCCTTCTCCTCACACACATCCTGCCGATCCCGCTGAAGCCACGTACTTTCACCGATTTTAGCCTTCTCCTCACACACATCCTGCCAATCCCGCCGAAGCCACGTACTTTCACCGATTTTAGCCTTCTCCTCACACACATCCTGCCAATCCCGCCGAAGCCACGTACTTTCACCGATTTTAGCCTTCTCCTCACACACATCCTGCCAATCCCGCCGAAGCCACGTACTTTCACCGATTTTAGCCTTCTCCTCACACACATCCTGCCAATCCCGCCGAAGCCACGTACTTTCACCGATTTTAGCCTTCTCCTCACACACTTTCTTCCGATGCCACGTACTTTCACCGATTTTAACCTTCTCCTCACACACATCCTGCCGATCCCGCCGAAGCCACGTACTTTCACCGATTCTAGCCTTCTTCTCACACACACACACACATCCTGCCAATGCCATGTACTTTCATCGATTTAGCCTTCTCTCTACACACATCCTGCCAACTCCGTTGATGCTAAATACATTCACTGATTTTTCCCCTTCACTCAGTTTTTCCTTTTGTTCACATTGTTAAATGGCTTTATTTAATCTCATTTTCCTCTTGATGTTTAAAATGGACAAATTTAGAGATGCTCATCTGTCTTTTGTTCAATTCCTTCTTGTGATTGCTTGACAAAAACTAATTCCCTCTCTTCACTATTTATTCATATAGCCATTTTCCCTACCTTCAATTCCTGGGGGGAGGAGAGGGGAGGGGAGAGTTCCCATGGTGTAATGATAACGTGCTCAATTTCTCTAATGGCTGCAAAGTAAAAGACATTTTCTTTCTTTCATTCCAACCACAGATTTCTCAGTTTATGTCAAGGGTTTAGTAATTTTAGTTTGTAAAATAATGTACAGAAATCTTCATTTGGCACTGCAGCAACCTAACACCCGACAAGTGGAAAGAAATCTTCATTCACCACTGCAGTGAACTCATCCTCGACAAAGATGTAAAAACAAAACATGCAATTTAAATGAATGTCATTACAATGAGAATTTATGGTGTGTGTAATATATATACATATATAAAT
Source organism: Sepioteuthis lessoniana (assembly GCA_963585895.1). NCBI lineage: Eukaryota > Metazoa > Mollusca > Cephalopoda > Myopsida > Loliginidae > Sepioteuthis > Sepioteuthis lessoniana. The sequence goes on along the minus strand of OY757916.1, from coordinate 2,301,753 downwards.
AAACGTTTGAACTGAAGTTTTCTTATTGTACTACATCATTTAAATATAATAATTGGAATTTGATGATTAAAGCATCAATAACTTTTCTATAATCTTGTTTTCTTTAATTTAAGTTTTTTTCTTCTGATAATTACCACTGTTAATAGAATTTTGTGGGTTTATCATTCCAGTCCTCATTAAACAACCATTATGTCGTGTTACACATAATGGAGGGGGGGCTGGGCTGTGTAAGTGTTATTGGAGTTGGCTTCTCAAAAACACCATGATTATCTGGCTGTTATAGAGACAATGAATCTACTTAATGCTGTCGATTATCCATTTTGTGCAAAATCTTCAAATAAATATTCAAGATGGTTACAATATTACCCGGTTATATCAGATGATAGATTAAACAATAAAGAAAGCCACTTACTTTTTCTTCACAACAATCGGGGTCTGGAACATCTTCAGTAGATTCTTGTTTGATGATAGATTTTATTTGATTGAGACACTGCAATTGGGAAATGAAAATGTCTAAAATACTATCAGATGTAAATACACATTCATCTAAAATTATAAGACCCCTACTATTTGTTGAGATACAAAAAACATTAAAATGCAAAGACATTTTATGATAATATCTTCATCTTTATATGGATCTATTTTTGGTCTAAAGGTTTATCAATCGGTCATTATTGTCATCATTTGTATTTTCTGTATATTTTGAGGTGGAAGTTATGATTGTATTTCTTTTGAGTATTTATAATTATTCCATATATTTTATCTAACCATCAAAGAGTTTAATGAAAGGACATTTACCATCACTGATAGAAGTTTGTTTTAAGAATCAACCACTATGACTAAAACAATCTCGTCTATTTGTTGTTTTGCAGTATCTTTTTGAAAGTCTTGGTTTATGTCCTCTAATAATACTTCCTTAATTAATGGGTAGTAGTTTGGGATTAACAGAGGGAAGATTATCGGTATATTTATAGGCATTAATTGTATCTCTATGGATTCAATGATAACCAAATCCTTCTCAGTTTCTCTTTATATCGTATGTTCCTCAATTGAGAAGCTCTTTTTTTTGTACTTCTTCAATGAGCTTTTTATCCTTAATGAGTTTCGTTGATAAATCTTTTTACATTTCCATATTTATCATAGGAAAATTCTACATACATTTTCCATTTTGTCTGTAAGTCAAATTTATCAACATACTAAATATTTCTTTGCTGAATATGAAATTTATTCTTTCAAAAAATTTTCATCATGAAAGAACCAAATAAAAAAAATCTAAGCCTAAAATTATACAGCCCCTAATGGCCGGGGTTAGAATATACTATCTCCTACCAAGGGGTAAGATACTCCCCACCCCACCAAGAAAGGAATATCCTGTATATGACATGAAATTGCATCTGATGGTGAGGCTACAGTTCTAGAACTCTAGGGAGGCTCTCTTCATTGCTATTATTCCCAGGTTTACTCTGAACTGTTAGGTTGGGTTTTATGGCATATCAACCATTGTGGGTTATTTAATGCCAAATCTTCTTTATACATATATGATTTGTAAATGCATAGTTCATTGATAACATTTTTAAATGTGCCAGAGCTCATTTGTTTGCACACAGTTAAATGGTTATACATGATTTGTAAGTCAATCATTTGTAGGTCATCTTATTTTTAAATGAGTCAGAGCTAATTTGTTTGCACACAGTTAAATGGTTCAAAGTATTCTAACATGAAGGGTTCCATTTAGTATTAATTATTTGTTTGAACTTACCTAAATGGTTTCAAATATTGCTATTGAACACAAATATTTTTATTTGCACACAGTTAAATGGTTCAAAGTATTCTAACATGAAGGGTTCCATTTAGTATTAATTATTTGTTTGAACTTACCTAAATGGTTTCAAATATTGCTATTGAACACAAATATTTTTATTTGCACACAGTTAAATGGCTTTTAAGCATTACTAAGCAACACTAATATTTTTATTCAACACAATATTCATTCATTTGCAATTCACAGTTAAAAGGTTAAAAAGTATTGCTATGTATCACTAACAATTCAATTAAACATCAGTCATTTGTTTACACACAGTTAAATAATCAAACAGTTCTATTTCTAACAATTCAAATTAATGTAAGTCATTTGTTTGCACAGAGTTTAAATGTCAAACAATTCTATTTGACCCAAAGATAGGACCCTATCAGGTGCTACCATTCCAGGTCAGAGTGGAGCTGAGAGCAATGGCAATGAAGGGGTACTTCATGTTCCTCAAAGTTCCACGACTAGAGCCTCGTCATCAGATGGTTTAATGTCATATCCAGGACACACATTGGGGAGTCTTGTCCCTCTGCAGAGATGCAGTTGGTGTATACAACAGCCCCAGCTGATTAGGCTTTGTATTTCTTCCCATCTATGGGTCAAATAGATATGTTTGAAAATTATTTGTATTTGATAGGAATACTTTATGCCATATAACTGTAAATTATTTGTATTAAGAAATGTTACTTTAAGCTAGAATTGTTTACTAAGGATTATTATTAGTTACTTGAAATCATAACCGTGTGCAAATAAATTTAATAGAAATAATTACTTAAAACAATATAATTATTTGTATTTGATAGGAATACTTGATATCTTATAACTGTGTACAAAAAATAAATACAAACATACAATGCAAACAATTCCCTAACCTCTTGGCCTAAAATAACCCTCAATGGGTTGACATCAATCAATCAATCATATAATTTATATCAATATTACCTTTCATTAGATTGGAAGAGGGTGTTGAAAGGTAAAAGAAATTTATAAATATTTTGCATTCATTTGAGAAAATTTACAAAAAGGTGAGAACATACTTGTTGTGCAAGTTCTTTACGAAGACTGTAAGAATGTAAACATTCATGAATTTCCAACACACAAAACTTGTGTCTATCATTGTCTCTTGGTTCCATCACCTGCAATATTAAAAGAAAAATTTTTTTTTACAAAGAAACAAAAATATCAAAGAATGTAGGTTATTCATTTCATCGTTGCACTGACAGCACAGATTTCCCTGACTCTTTCTCTCCATCTGTTCCTATCATCCATCAATCCCAGTAGGTCCTCCAAACTACACCCTGTGTCTACACAGAGCTGATGTAAATAAGTTCTTACCAATCAGCTAACACAAGCACGTCCATGTGTAGGGGTTCATAAAAGAACATCACTTATGAGTTCATCCTTGCTTCTGCAGCAGTGTCCTGCATGTCTTGTTTATTTTACTTGGGTGGTTTTTGTGATAGGAGGTAAGTGCCCATACAACTGCTATTTTGTGGGTTGTTGCTTCCAGGATTTGTTCAAAACAGCATGTAGTATTCTTGTATAGTTCCCATCTAGCTTTTTCTCTTTTGTATTTTGTTAGTGTCCATGTGGTGCATCCATACAGTAGTATGAACACAGCCACAGCTCGGAAGAAATTCTATTTTATTCTGATCAGATAGAACAGGCTTCCATATGATAAATAACCTGTCAATAATAGTCCGCTCCTTTCCTATGTGTATATTGACACCATTTTCAGTAGATGAAATATTGCTGCTGAGCTCTGCCACTTAGAGTGGAGATGGCTCCTTTTTGTTTCAAATATAAGAACTCTGTTTTATTTGCATTCATGTAGAGGCTAATGCCTCCTGCTGCTTGTTTCAGGCTATGTAGTAAAGATTCGGCTTGGGCAAGTGTATTTGCAAGAAGCATTAGATCATCTGTGTAATCTGCATCTATTATAGTTTCTTTGGGATATTATCTGCTTCTTGCTTTTTTAGTGTAAAGCCATTTTCTTTTATTAGATCAAATGACGTTTGAAGTACATAGTTTAGGCAGAGTATAAATAAATATGGCGCTAATGTATCTCCATGTAAAATTCCAGTGACAATGTGAAAGAAATCAGTATTGCCATCAATTGTGGATTGATTTCTCCTAAAGATTTTTTTGATTTTAGATTTGATATAGTTGAAAAGCCGAGCATTGTAACCCTTAGCAGCTAAAGCAGTAAGAGTTTTGCCTCTAGAGTTCTTAGCGATTCTAGGTCACTTTTCTTGGGGGAAAAAAATGGAGGATACAGCCTTTCGTCCATTTTTCATTTCTGTTTTGTTTACATTATTCATTTAGTAGAGGGAAAAAATGGAAGATTCAGCCACAACTAAGAAAAAAATATCCGTTGAATAACAATTAAAAAATTCAAAACTATTAAAGTGATCTGGTTTACTACAAAGTGTAAAAAAGAAAATTTACTTTATAAAGAAAGACAATAAAACTGTCAGTGTTTAGATTTACAGTCTTTATAAGCTTATCTCTATAAACTCCATATGGCCAGACTTTTTCTGTATCTGTAAAATGATTGAAATTTTGATTACAAATTATGAAGTAGCAGTAGAACAACAACTATATTTATAATGATTCTAAAAAATCCCATTTTAGGCATTTTGATATAACAATGAATATCATGAAACTTTTTCTAGCTTGCTTAAAAGTTGAGATTGTAATGCCAGATTATATATATATATATATATATATATATAGGGTGATTGGTCAATTGTATAAATTATGTAGAAATGAAAATAACAATAACATCTCACTTTATCAGATATATTTACCAAAATTACATGAAAATATCTTGAAATACTATGGATTAAATCTATTCAAAAGATCCCCATTCAATCAAAGCATCTAAATGACTTTGGAATCTCCCCTAAGTCTTTCAGACAGTTGCTTTGTTTAAATTGGTAAATGCTGCCTTTATCCTTGCCTTTAGTTCATCTTTTGTGTTGCATGGAGTTTTATTGTTTTTTTTTCACTCAACTGTGCCCTGCACATAATAATCAAGGGGATGGCAATCTGGAGTGGAAGGCAGCCAAATATTAGGGATGATGTTGTAGACATTTTCTCACAGCCATTACTGGGTTCTTCTCTTGCTTGTGTGGCATAGGGCAAAGTCCTGTTGTCAGACATAGGTTCTTTCTGCAGCCACCCTTTCAATCCAGGGAAGCACTACCTCTTCCAGGCACTTGATGTAGACCGCTATGGCTGAGGCTATGTAGGAAGATGAATGGAGGCATAACATTACGAGGACGTGGTTTGAGTGTTTGACTTTTATCAATACGTCCTCAGAGTGATATCCAAAAATTCTGAAATCTTTGTATCGGAGCCTCTGGCATGAATGTCAACTAGTACAGCATGCTGTTTCCAGATTTATGGAAGAGTGAATGGTGTCATCCTGCTGCTTTTCTCACAAACAGTGCCCAACTGATTCTAGTTTGATGTACAGTAGACAAAAACCTAAAACAAAGTGCATGGACAAAATCAATAATTTAAAATAGCAACAATTTACCTCTCACACTCTGTGCATATATATATATATATATATATATATATATAAAACAAAATCTTGCAATAAGTGTATGTGTGTGCTGGATATGACACTAAACTGCATCTAAAGGTTATATATATATATATATATATATATATATATATATATATATATATATATATACACGTGGTGCATTCAATAGGTTTCCAGACTTTTTTTGTACAGGCATTTAAAATTGTCTTAGACTTTTGAAAATTCAGTATGTTATTGCTATACATCTTATGAGATGACTGACCAATTTTTATGATTCAGCTTCAAATGAACAGCTACAGCAGGAATTGGAATACACCCTACTAAAGCCTGATTGTCACAGCTGGTGAATTTGAATTTCAAAAATGCAATCCGGATGTGAGGACACTTTAGAAGAACGATATGCAATAAAATTCTGTTTTAAACTTTGAAAAAATGCCACAGAAACGTATAGAATGTTTCAGACTGTTTTTGGAGCATCTTGCATGAATCAAGCATCAGTTTTTGAGTGGCATACTATGTTGAGGTTTTAATGGAGATTCCATCGGAAGAGGCCAGCATTCTTCAAATTGGGTCAGTGGCATTTCCACCAGGACAATGCACCAGTCCACATCTCCATCCTTGTCACAGGCTATTTGACCAAGGTGGGCATCAAGACAGTTCCTCAGCCTCCCTCTAGTCCAGACCTTGCTCCCTGTGACTTTTGGTTATTCCCTAAGCTCAGAGGCTGTTGTTATGAGACAATTGAGGAGATGAAAGAAGCTGTGACGAAGGTCATTGACACACTGACACAAGAGGACTTCCATAGGGCCTTCCAGAAGTTGTTGGAACGGTACAAGTGCATTGCAGCCGGAGAAGATTACTTCGAATGGGACTAGAGTTTCATGTGTGTACTATCAATAAAAGTGCCCATATGAAAAAAGTCTGGAAACTTATTTAATGACCCTCGTCTAATATGAAGAGGTTAAAAACCATGTCTGACCCCCAAGAAATCATCTGAAAAAGACTTTGTTGTTTGCACAGTTGTTGTTTTGTTAGCAGCAGCATGTCTATATATTTCTGAGAATTCAGTTTTTAAAAATTTTTTTATGAAACAAAATATTAAAAAAAAATATAACTTACTATGTGAGGTTCTGTAAAAACAAAAGGACAGTCTATGTGCATAAAAAGGAGATCCAATGTCTGCAGTAAAATTGTTAAGGAGAAATTACAGATGATAATAATAATAATAATAATAATAATAATAAGAAGAAGAATTATCATCTCATTAAATTTTATCTTCATGAAAATAATCATATCTGAATTAACCATAATAGTCATGCCGAGCAGAAACTTTTTTTTCCCCATTTACAGTCAAATATTCTGTTCTTTTACATTTGATTACATTCTTGCATGCACAAAGAAATTTGATGAGAGTAAAATTTACAAGGAGATAAGCTAATCTTTTGAGTTTTGTTGAAATAAGGAAAAAAAAATTATAATCTTCTAATGGTACAAAATTTTATAATAGTTAAAAACAGCAAATTCATAGTTTTTGATTAAGAAGCCCTTTTCTCCCAATATTCATCAGAACATATATATATATATATATATATATATATATATCAGATGAGATAAATCAACAAATAAAATAATTAATGACTTAAAACTATAAATGCTTTAATCAAACATCAAAGTAAATGACTTTATCAGTTTGTATTAGACAATAGAATCAAGCAAATGCATCAATATGTCACATTATTGTTTAATGCAATAAATTTAGTTGTCTAAAGTAAAGTATTAAAAAAGAAAATCCAGATTCTTTAAATGTTTATAAGGAGGACTATTTCAAAATCTTAACCTGAATGCCTAGTATTTGTGCTACTGTCTAAAAGTAAATATACCCTAGTAGCCTGAGTTCCACCTGAGTAATCCATTTTTCTACATCACTATTACTTATAAAATGTTCTAATCTGTTATTTAACAAATTACATTTTATATTTTCAATTATTTTTCACCAAGAGTTTATAGGTGTGTGTGTGTGTGTGTGTGTGTGTGTATAGGGGGGGTAATTGATTTTTAAGGGCTAAGTGGAGCAAGGTAATCCTTTTGCTTGAAAATTTTGGAGGCAATATATATTGTAGGTAAACACTTAGCATTGTGTCAACAGAAAGAGTTTGTATTTTCACCCAACCTCATGAGGTACATAATACTCTCCATCGTTTAATGGCAGGGTTAGGGTTAGGGTGCATTCATTCTTTTATTTTGTTGTCTCAAACAACACAATATAATCATTTACTTTCAAATTCTATTACAGTATTTTTTGTCATTAATAAATTTTGTTGTCAATTCTCTGATGAATTTTTTGTCATTAATAAATTTTGTTGTCAATTCTCTGATGAATTTTTTGTCATTAATAAATTTTGTTGTCAATTCTCTGATGAATTTTTTGTCATTAATAAATTTTGTTGTCAATTCTCTGATGAATTTTTTGTCATTAATAAATTTTGTTGTCAATTCTCTGATGAATTTTTTGTCATTAATAAATTTTGTTGTCAATTCTCTGATGAATTTTTTGTCATTAATAAATTTTGTTGTCAATTCTCTGATGAATTTTTTGTCATTAATAAATTTTGTTGTCAATTCTCTGATGAATTTTTTGTTGGGAGAAAGTTTCTTAAGAAATAAAGATTATTCAAATTGAATTGAATCCACCGTTTTCAGAAATTATCAGAGAATTTAGAATTTACAAAAAAGTTGAATTTAAGAATAGTTACTCTTCGAAAAATCTTTGGCAGATTTAAAAAAAGGAAAAAATTGAAAATACGGAATGGCTTTGAAGAGTCGATTAATCAAAGTTTGGACTAATATCCTTATCTCTGCCATTTTTATGATAACTTTGACAATAAAAACCTTTAAGCATTGCATTAAACAACTTGTAAAATAATTAAAGCAGGTAAGGGGAACTTGCAGAATTAAGGCTTTCTAAGTCATCAAATGGGGGTTTCTATGGCCTTGTTGAAAAACCAAAAAAAGTTGAACAGTGCCACTATGGAACCAGATATCTTAATGCTTTCTTTCAAAACACAAAATAAAAAACCCACAACGTTCATGATATAACTATTTAACACTTTGTCAAGTTGAAACTTTAGATTATATAAATGTAATAAAAATTCATTGCATGTAGCTTTTTTAGTAGACAAAATATTTCAATGTTGCCTTCTAACTGGAAAAAGTTCTGTCATGAATAAAATATTATTTGTCTAAATTTCTGAGATGACGTATGATAATTTTTATAACTTAGAATATCCAGACTATTGTCTTCATGTTTGTTGTTATATTCACAATGTTTCGGCCAATGTGTCCGTTGACCCCTTCTTTAAATGACTTCCCTTAGAAGCACTTTTCAATTAAATACCTTATGGCACAATGGAGAAAGCGTTCGGTTGAAAAGTACTTCTGAATGAAATCATCTGGCGGTTGCAGGTTCAATCCCAACGGTAGGTAAGAATAACAAGAAATACTTACTATAACTTAAAACTTGTATTCAGTCATAGTTAAGAGAATTAATTCAATTTACTCCCCCCACCGACTAAATAAAGGGTTCAACTTGAGGTTCTGTGTAGGCTCTTGAGTTTGACATGAAACACCAGAAGAAAGCGCCAAAGGACATATCGGCCAAAACGTTGTGAGTATAGCAACAAAGATGAAGTTAATAGTTCAAATATTCTAAGTGATAAAAATTGATAAAAAGTTATAAAAGGATATTGAGCTTCTGGGTTAAATTATACAAAGATGATGTTTTTTCGATGTAATAACAAGCTTCCTTTGTAAAACTGGTCAGCCTTTTCCAAAGTTCCTGGAAAAGTAAATGCAAAAAAAATATATTTAGAGTAAAAAATAAAGCAAAATATTCCATATAAAAATATTCAAAGCATTTTACTTGAATAATATTCCTTTCTAATCAATTAGAAATTGATGTTTTCATTTATTAGAAACACAAGTCATCTTAACACAGAAACAAAAATATTTAGATAAAAAAAAAAAACCCATATAAAACACAAGATGTGAAAATTAAACTCTTTAATTTATATTTAGGATTTGTTTCTGTTTTAATGTAGAAATATATAAAACTAGTTGTCTTCATTTCTGACAAGATTATTTATATATGGATCAGCACTTCTTCTAAGGGACAAAATGTAGAATATGTGTACTCTCCTTAGGATCAAAGTGAAGTATCTGTACCCATAAAAATTCCATAGTAATTTAAAAAATTAAAAATTATAAAATTAACAAAACATAAGACAAAAAAAAAATAATTTTATAAAATATTTTAATGGACAGCAAAAAAAAAAAAAAAAAAAAATTTGTAGCTTTCAACTGACAAAATTTAGACCAAGCATTCACAATAATAAAACATAATCAACAGAATTTCTTCTAACTCAATAATGAGACCTGCTTTTTAATAAATTATAAATAGCTTTCTTGGGTGTAACAATACACAAATGGCTAACCTTACTACAACAGCAGAAACTATATATATATATATATATATATATATATATATATACACACACACGGTATATTTTGATGAAACTTGTCTAAACTGTATATATATATATATATATATATATATATATATATATATATATATATATATATATGAGGGTGGGCTGAAAATTTCATATGATGACATCTTATCTTCCACACTGAGGGAACAAGTGTATGGACCAGAATGAGGACTATTTTAAAAAATAAACTTTATTTGGTCACATTCCATGAGAGTACCTTGGTCAGCCTATGAACTTTTCAGCTGACCCTCATAAATAAGATGAACAAAAGTGATAAGATGAATAGGAATATATCTTTGTAATTATTAATTCTTTAAGTGTTTTCAAAGAGTTTTGACTTTAGGTCATTGTTAGGAGAAAAGTTTTTATGAAAAGAGTTGATATGCCAACAAAAGAAGTTTTACCTTATAAAGTTGTGGAAATATATGGCACGTAGCAGTGATGTCAGTAGAAGATGTTTCTGTTATAACCTTGGTCATATGAAATTTCCAGACATCATCAACTTCATCTGACTGAATATTGAAATACTGAGCTTTTTTGATAGCAGTACTCATACAAAAAGGTAATGAAGTAGAATCATCAGAGAATGACTCCATAGATTCCATCTCATTGCTGAAAAAGAAAAAAAAAAAAAGGGATAAAAATATGGAATGAAAATGGCGGGAAAGAAATGATGAGTATATGAAAGGAAGGAATGAAGAAGAAAATATGAAAGAGAAAAGAGATTACAAAATATTTAAAACAAAATGATAATCATAAAAAGTTTCAAATTGAATCCTTTTGTCATCTTGTGCAGAGGCAATCTGCTAACTTCTGTAAAAACTCAATTTTAATAAAATCTACATTCTGTTGAGAATTTTATTCCTTAGAACTTTTTGTATTAGATTGAGTCACAAAAATTGTTCTGAAAAACATTAGAGATAAAGTTTTAGTAAAATTTTCTTGTTTTTTTTTCTTCCTTAGACTCTAGTATTTTCATTCTACTTGTATTAGTATTTATCGAATCTTTCCATCATAGAAAAGATGTGACACAAGATTCATTTTTATGCTCACTGTATAGAAAATGAAGAATTTCATGAAAACTTAAAGTACTTATTTATTGATGGAAATTTTAATTAAATCATTAAAAATAATGTACAATTTTAAAAATCTTAAAATCATTTTTCAATAAACTGAAGTAGAATCAGTAGAGTTGAATAAAGGAAGATTGTAGAATTCTTTTTAATTGCTAAATACTGACTTTTTGCAAGCAAAAGGAATTCTACAATCTTTTGTTCAACCCTATTGATTATACTGCAACTAAACCTGACTTAGTCCAAGAAAAAACAAAACAAACAAACCATACCAATTCCTCTAAGTAAATGTTTTCCCACTCCTTAGTTCCCCCCACCTTGTCATCAACTACCTTGATTTATTCCTTTTTTATTGACTGTTTGCCATAGTGTTTCTCTGACACGGTGTGACCCCGCAAAAAGGTGTGACCTCCCCCCGGTCCATATTTTTAGAACTCATTTTGTATGCTCTATCTAAAGCTATTCTAAAATTTTGAACATACCATAAAAAATATTTATGCAGTGAGAAAATAATTTCACAAAGTTAGTTGCATGCCACTTAAAAAAATAGCTATTTTCTGCCAATGCATTTAACTAACCTCCCTGCCACAATCTGAATGTGACACAAGGTCAATTATTAAGAGACGTAAAGCTGGCTTGAGTTTTTCTTCTCTTAGACTGGTTGCCTAACCAAAGCTAGAGATCACACTTTACCCTACTATTTATCCATAACTAAAAGGAAAAGATGTGGATTCATGCCTTTCCAAAGGGCATTAATGCAAACAATCTCTCTCCAGGATTTGAACTTGGATCGCTGATTCCATTTTATATGATGACAACCATTTTACCTCTTTTTGTACAAATGGTATTTTTTCTTATGTTAGTGTTTTTGTTCAGTGTCTAATTTCTTTTTTTGTTTTACTCAAATTTTGACACCCTTCACATTGGATTGTTTATCTTGATATAAAATCACATTATATTTTATCCATCAAGGAAATTCTAACTGTTAGATACTTTTCTGTAAAATCTCATTTATATGCTGTCATGTATAATTATGTTTTTATCTTATAAAGTTCATATTTTTCAATGAAAAATTTTACAAAGTTTTGTAGAGATATTTTTGTAATTGAAGTGAATAAGATTTATTGATTAAACAAATTTTTTTTTTTTTATCTTGATTGTTAATCCTAATTAAAGAATAATGCTATGTAATTTCCTAACATCTCGAAATTAAAAGTCCTACAAAGAAATATTAAAGATGTAAACTTTGTTTAGCGAGTCATTTTTCTTATTACAGATCTTTTGTCAGGATTTCAATTGAAGATGGAAATAATTGCATAAAACTAACTTGGAATGTATGGAGGGAAGAGATTTTCTTTTGATCCATATTTGATTTGGTAAAGTGATGAAACTATTACAAGGCAAATCCTGTGGTAAACCATCATTGTCAGGGCCAGAATTTTGAGACTAGAAAAAGAGAGACAAACATTGAAAATACTTTACATATCAAATATCACATCAAATAGTTTCATGATAAACAAGTGATTTAATCAAATGAAATAAGAACAAAATGCCTAAAAGAAAAAGAAATTAAATCTGCCATTACGCAAGATGAAATGTTTATTAATATTTATTAAATGTTTTAATGAGGTTCCGTTTTAATACAGTATAATAACAAAAGGTGGTGGAAACATTATTGAAAAAAAAATCCACTTAAAAACTCTTTGTGTATCATAGACCTTCACAGTAGAGAAAAACATTTCTTTTTCTGGTTTTTATATTATTTCTGTTGTGCTAGCTTCATGAAAAACACTTCACATAGTTTAAAATAATCATTTAAAACATATCTAATTTGATATAGAAAAATAGTAAGTACTACATATATTGGAAGTTGAATATGAATTAAGTAACAAGGAAATCAAAAAAGTAAACAAGGAATGTGATTTAGGGGTTGGTTTTGATGTTATATTAAAAGCTGACAATTATATTTTGTCTACTGTATTGAGGGTAAATAAAATTTACTGGATGGTTAGAAATTTTATTTCAAAGGAGGCAAATGTTTTAAAAATATATAAAAATTCATATGGAAGACCTCATACAGAATACTGTATTCAGGGCTGGGTTCCAGTGTCAAGATATTGAAATTGTTGGGAGGGATATACAAAGAAGAGAGACCAAAAAAAAAAAAAAAAAAAAAAAAAAAAAAAAAAAAAAAAAAAACAAGTAAAAAGAATAAAATATTACAGATAAAGGAATTATGATTAACTACTAGAAAAAAGAATGAAAGGAGATCAAATTGAAACTTTCAAAAATAATTAATGGAATTTCTAATTATGGTAGACATTTTTTAAATTTTTTTCCTTAAACTGGAAATTTACTAGTTGTCTAAATTTCTGAGACGAAGCTTAATGATTTTTATCATTAAGGATTTTTGGACTATTGTCTTCATCTTTATTGTTATTTTCACAATGTTTTGGCTGATATGTTCTCCAGCCTTCTTCAGGTGTTTGTCAAACTCGGGAAATAATTGATAGGGCTGAACATTGGAGGATTAGACGCCTTAAGGAATCAGCACATATGTTGGGTTACAATGACCTGCTGAGTAGACCAAGCATAGAGTTGAATATGATATGGGAACCGATAATTAAGAAGACTAGGATAAAAAAGTTTAAAAAATCTGAATATGAGCACAGGTAAAAAATCATAGTAGTAATTCTAGTCAAGTAAGAACATTAAGTTTATAAGTCCCAAAAATTCACTCTGAATTGTCCAGCAGGACACATGGCGTAATGGTTATAGGCGTTGGTTCCCTAAGCTTCTAAGGAGACAATCATCTGGAGGTTGCAGGTTCAATCCTGACCACAGGCAAGTAACAATACAGGAATACTTAACACTAGTACCCAGTTATGGCTAACGGAATCAAGACAGACGAACCCCGTGGATTCAATAAAGGACGTAAGGTTCCTGAGTTCGACAAACACCTGAAGAAGGCCGGAGGACATATTGGCTGAAACAATAAAGATGAAGACAATAGTCTGAAAATCCTTAATGATAAAAAATGGAAATTTACTGTCAAGACATTAAAAAAAAAGTCTACTAACCAATTGGATTTTTGGAACAAATTACCAGATCAGTAATGTAAAAAAATTTAAGATTAAATTAGATGATTTCAGAAAAAAATTTTTTTTTTTTTTTTTTTAGGAAATATCAGATGAATTACTAAACAGAATTTGATCTGTACATAGATATGGAATTGATTGTGCAAAGATATTTTTTATGAGAAGATAATAAAATGGGAAGATGCTCAAGGAGGCATAACAAATAATAATATTTGCACATTTTAATAGAGTATCGAAAAAATGTTGCTTATAAAAAAGGATTCTGTAAAAGACAAAATGATTTTTTTTTAGAACAAAATAGATGAATATAAGAACATAAACAAAAAAGTCACTTTAATTTTGTAAAGTGCAGTCCAAATCTTTAACCCTTTGAATCCTGAAAAAACCCTGCCTGATGTTTTTCGCTGAGTGCTATTTTATTATACACAATAAGCCTGGGGAGATCACATCAAATACTAGTAATAAAAGACTTAAAATTCACAGCCTTTCTTTAAATGGATTTCTTTAAATAAAAATTTCTTTAACCTGGAGCAAAGTTTTAATGTGTCTTCTGCTCAGTGAATTTAAGTACAGGGTATCTTAAGGTCAAAGGTCTTAGGGTTCAAAAGGTTAAGTATAAATGGAAGGTGTTTTATATAAGTAAAAACTTAATATTTTTGTTCATCCCAACGTCCATTAGAGAGTAAGAGCTATTTTATAAGGAAAGTTTATGGTGGTTAAAATGAAATAAAAAAAAATCATGTGCATATAGGATCTTTACAGTTTGAACCCACAACAATCTTTTCTTTTTTGATCATTGACTACTTTTACTATTTACTAAAAATGTTTGTGCAGTGTGTGAAGACTCACAGTAACAAAGAATGAATTTTTCAAGAAGTTGGTGACTAGAAGAAATGTTTGAAAACTCTTGTCGTTTTGAAGATGAAGTTTTTTTTCTGTGACAGTAGTGGAGAAGGTGTTGAGTGGGAGGGGCATTGCCCTGCACCCACTGCCCACTGAGAAGTTAAGAAAGAAATTGACAACAATAGCTGCTGGTAGTAGCAGAAATCTAAGATGTAAAAATTGGCTAAAAAGCCTGCATCAACAATTGATGTCTACAAACTCTGGAAGGAAAAAGATAAATTTAGAAATAGCCAGAATTAAAAATAACTTTTAATTAAGAAAAATGATCTTCAATATAGCATCAAGCAGAGAGAAATGAAAGTCAATAAAATATAAAAAGGAATTGTTGGGTTTTAGAAATAAAAAAAGTGTAAAATAAGAACAAATGGTTTTGAAGAAAAACTCTTAGTTGAAATAATCTCCCCTGTCGGATATTAGTGTAAAACTTGATTTATAATTTTTGTTGTTAATTAAAAAACTTTACTAAATAGTTGCAAACAGTAATTGTTATTATAAATGATAAATCCAGATAATTTGATTTTTTTTATATTGTCTTATAAATTTAATATTGTTCTTTAAAAACAAATTCAGAGTATTCTAGAGAAATATTTTAAATTTAAGTGAGTGATACTTAAGAGGTTTATTGAATTAAATGTTTTTATTTTTTTTTGTCCAGGGTGTTACTTTTAATTAACCATCTGTGATAAGTATTTATTTTACCCTTCTACTTTCAAGAACTTCCTATAAATCTAATTACTAATGTTTAATTAAATGTGAGTAATTATTTTCGACAAATAACTAATTAGATTTTTTTCTTTTTGAAGTTTTTCTAATCAACAGTCAAAATTATGCTTAATTTTGACTATACAAGTTGTATGCAATCAATAAAGAACATCTTTTTGTTGTTGTTAAATTCTTCACTTATCAAAAGCAGCACACAAAATACATTAAACTAATGGAAGTACCCATCCTACACAGGGTAAAAAGTCAAAACTTGGTTCACAGTTGGCTGTTTTAAAATCTTTGTTGTTAATTTACAATAAACACTGAATAGTTACAAACAGAAATTGTTACTATAAAATATAAATCTACATATGTATTTATCAACCTTTCCAAACAAATACCCTGTCCAGTGGTAAAAGCTGGTTGGTAGTGCCAGGAGTGGCAGTACCACCTTGAGCTACTGAAACTGTGTTATCACCCCTGGTTGGCAGCTGATGAGGGCAAGGTATAGCATGTGCTTTCACATGTATGATGAAAAAAATATATATATAAATCCACATATGTATTTATCAACCTCTTCAAACAAACAGGATGTGACACAAGGTCAATTTTTTAAGGAAAGGTTAAAAGGTTTAAATTTTTCTTTCTCTTAGACCAGTTGCCATACCCAAAGCTAAAGAACCCAGTCTGCCCTACTATTTACCCATAGCTGGAGGGAGAATAGTTAGATGTATACCTTTACCAAGGATGTAAGTGCAATATGAAATGCAAACAGTCTCCTCGTTTGAACTAGGAAATGCTGTATGCATTTCCTACAATGATAATCATTATGCCATTAAAATCCACAAAGAAATTTGCCAATTATTTTTTCTTATAAAGTTAATATTGTTCTGTGAAAAATTTCAAAGAATTTTTGAAAAAATTTTTAGAGATTTATAATGACTATAAAACAATTCTTTAATCAAATGTTCAAAATCAGACTTTGCAGGATTAGCAGACAAATATCAAAAATTGATTCTACTGAGATTTTTCTAAACAAATATTTTTTACAATCTTTGTTATCAATTAAAATATACTTTTTGATGACTTGAAGTAACTGTTCATCCTAAGTAAAAGGATCAAGACTTTAATTGAAGACATGGTGAAACTAACAGATAAATATCAAAAAGCCCTTCTATTCATTACATTTTTCTCAATAAATGTCTATTTTATAATCTTTGTCAATGTAAATAATACTTTTTGATGACTTGAAGTAACTGTTCATCCTAAGTAAAAGGATCAAGACTTTAATTGAAGACATGGTGAAACTAACAGATAAATATCAAAAAGCCCTTCTATTCATTACATTTTTCTCAATAAATGTCTATTTTATAATCTTTGTCAATGTAAATAATACTTTTTGATGACTTGAAGTAACTGTTCATCCTGGGTAAAAGGATCAAGACTTCAATTGAAGACATGGTGAGATTAACAGATAAATATCAAAAATCTATTCAACTTATTTCATTTAGATTAACAAATGCTGATTTTAAAATATTTGTCGTCAATTTAAAATTTCCACAAAATAGTTACAAAGAATTATTACTACAAAATATAAATCTACATAGTAAAAGATATCTGATAATTATATTTTTAATATTTTCTTATGAAGTTAATATTGTTCTATGAAAAATTTCAAAGTTTTCTAGAGGAATATTTATTCATTTAAGTGAGGAGAAACCAACTGTTTGGATTCTTTGTTTGTAATGGAGAAGAGAAAGTGTCTTTGCATTTGATTGATGGATTTGCTGGCTCAACGCATTCAATTTTGGTTTCTTTGTTTACTCAACCTTGATGGGTTATTTAATGCCAAAACCATCCTTGTAGAAGAACAGTAGTAGTACTATTTATCCCATAGCTGGAGTGGGGGAATAAGGGGGTTCATAACTTTTCTTAGGGAATTAGTCTAAAAGTAAATGACTGGAATTTGAACTTATTGATTATGAGATGTCGTCGTCCACTAAAGGGACTCCTTCTCCCATGGAACACATTATAAAAACCTCAAACTCAGCCATAACAGTTTATTGTTGTTGTCAAAGGTTGGTATTTGAATAACAACATCTCAGTGAAAGAGTATTGTTGAAATACCCCAAACTTCTAAGAATCCTAAAATTACATCACTAACCATATTGCTAGTAGCATCACCTAGATCTATTTCTTGATATAGTGAGGTTTATTGATTTAATAACTTCTTGTTTTTTTTTTTATCTAGGTTGTAAGTCCTAACTAAACAATAATGCTATATAACCTTATCTCTAGATAAAGGGAGTGCCTAGAAACCCAATTAGTAATGTTTAACCGATGTAAATAATTATTTTAGTAAATCAAATGACACTATTTTTTAATTTTTTTCTTGTTCCTGGATATAAAGTATTATTTCCCAATTGTTTCTGTCTAAAGCAAAAGGAAAATACTTATTTTTCTTTTCAAATTTTGCTTTTGTGAATTGGGTAATGGACTTTTCAAATTTATTCATACATAAAAACTACATTACAGCAACAAATCTGGAAGAAAAAAAAATCTAAACATTTTTGTTACTTAAATATAAAACTATGTAAATTTTATGTTGTTTTATTCAAACTTTATGCAAATGAAAATATGTAAACTTGCCCATTTTTACACAGAAAAACAAAATTTGAAGAAAATAATGGCCATTTTCTATACTTTTATGATATAAACAATAGGAAAAAAAATAACACACATTTATCCAAGAACAAAATTTGAGTTACATAATATAATTTGCTATTTTTGAGCTTTTCAAGTTTAGGAATTCATCTTTTCTATGATTACTTATGTCTAGCAATAACATGACTTGCTGTTGATTACTGTTAGAGATCCCCATCTTAATCAACTACCCACCTCTTTCTTCACAAAGAACAAACTTTTTTTTTTTTACATCAAAGTCTTCCAAGTATGCCTATCAATTTGACAGCCCTATGTCAAACCATTTTGCTGTCTACAGAAAAGAAACAAACTTTCCCAAATATATTGATTTCAACATTCATGGGTGTAATACAATCCTCAATTCAATTTTTCATTTATCTTAATTAAACACTCAGAAAACCATTATTATCATTTTTTTTATTTTTTGTTCATGGCCAACATAAAATCATTGGAAACATAAAAAAATCTAAATGGTCTTAAAAAAAAAAAAAAAAAAAAAAAAAACGAGTAGCAATCCTAAAAGGTATTCAGTCGTGAATTTGTTAATTGAGAACTTAGAAAATCTTAGAATGAATAGAGTTTTGAAAGAAATAATCTTGAGAAAGTAAAGATTGAAATTACATAAATAAGATTCACCTCTTCATCAGAGAAACCTTCTTCTAACATGCTGACACCTTCTGTTAGAGTTAAACTCTTGTTATCTCCAAAAGAGCCTAAAAGTTTCAAATCAGGTACGCTGCCAAACAGAGCAAGGGATGAAGGTCCGGAACCTTCGAGGTTGAGTGACTGGCGTCGGTCTCCCAGTGAAAAATAGTCATCATTTTGCTAGAAAAAAAAAGAAAAATGATTCTTTTTACTGTAAAAACATTTTTTTATTTATTTGAATTCAAATATTTAAGAGTTATCTTCAGTTATTGTTAACAGGTGGTTAATTATGAGAGAGATCCCAAATGAGAGCAAATATGGAATGAATAAAGTAAAAAGAAAACATAATCAAACGTATCATAAAAAAAAGATACTAAAATGCCTCTTTTTGATTGGATCAAATTTATTGATAAACTTGGTTAATGAAGTTTATTTTCAACTCAGAAGACAAAACTGTAGATAACAAAGTTTTTAAGCTTTAGGAAAACACAAACTTGATAGAAGAAAATTGGTTTAGATCTCTATTAGTAACAAACTATGAAAAATAAAGCAAATAAAGATCAAATAGTTTCAAAAGATGTTACTCAATTTTTCATGGGTATTTATTGCTGCCTCTGTGCACATTTGAGAAATGATATTAGAAAATGTTATAGTTAGTTTCTTTTTAATAATCTACAATTTAAATGATGTTGGATTCATCAAATAAAATAACTTTTATTTTGATATATATATATATATATATATATATATATATATATATATATATATATATATATATATAAACTATGAATTTATTGTCTCTGGAAGGATTAATTTTTTTAATAAATGATAAAGTAAAAATTATGCAATTATCTTAAAAAAGACCAAAAATCTTTTCCTTGCTACATGTCAAAATAGCTGGTTAAAATGAGGTAAAAAAAAAAAGAAAAAAAAAGTCAAATTTAAAAATAAATATTTTTGAAAAATCATTAAAAAAACAATTTTTTCATATTCTAAAGCTATACCAAATTATGAAAAGATTTTTTTGTTTTTGCAATATGGTATATTCATGTATTGAACAAATTTTCATAGCAGAAAAACATTGAGATACAAAGGCAAACAGCTACAAAAAAAATGGAATGAAAATTCAACAAAAATAACAAGCATAAAAAACTGATAAAAGCAATAATATCAGAGTCATAGATGATCATATTGAAACATAATTATTGACAAGAGATTTTTAGAAAGAATCAAGACATTTGGGATCTATTAAAAAATTGATGAAGGTCCTATTTTTTGAGGTCTTCATTTTCAAAGTGAAAATATGAAGGTATTAAGAATTGGTAGGGTAAAGAGGAAAGAATGGAAAAAAAATGGTTGATGTGATTTGATGGGATTAAAAAGTAAAGTTAATTAAGAACATTGTTTATTGATGAAGGGAAAAAAAAAAAGATTTCTTTTGATAGATTGCCAAAAAGATACTTTTAGAGAAGTAACTTAAGTAAAAGAGAATTCTTCTAAATAATTATTTCTTAAGTTAAGAATTCTGAAATTCTGTGAAAACACACAACAAAGTTGATGATGATTTCACATCTTAGCATGTCATACAATTAAACTCACACATATAAAATGAGTGAGATAACATATAGAATAACTGACCAATATTCTAAAAAAGGATTCATTTCTATAAAAGAATTTTTCAGAACTACAAAGATAAAAAAAATGAATTCTGTAGTCAAATGATATTTTGCAGAAAATAAAAAACTCAGAAAAGAAATGGAAAAACTATGAAGACGTGTAAATAACAATGGAAAAAAAGAGGCGTGAATAACAATATCTCCTTTTGTTGCTGATTAAAAATCAAATTGTCTAAGATATTTTGAGGAATGTCAAGAAGAACACTGGTTATAAACAAGAAAAGAAAAAGGAGATGGTTTTGTGAATGAATTTTGTAACAGTTGAACAATATAAACAGGAAGGATAAGAGATGGTTCAAAAGAGAAAATTTTCTAATATTTGTAGAATATAAATAGGAAGGATAAGAGATGGCTCAAAAGAGAAAATTTTCTAATATTTGTAGAATATAAATAGGAAGGATAAGAGATGGCTCAAAAGAGAAAATTTTCTAATATTTGTAGAATATAAATAGGAAGGATAAGAGATGGCTCAAAAGAGAAAATTTTCTAATATTTGTAGAATATAAATAGGAAGGATAAGAGATGGCTCAAAAGAGAAAATTTTCTAATATTTGTAGAATATAAATAGGAAGGATAAGAGATGGTTCAAAAGAGAACATTTTCTAATATTTGTAGAATATAAACAGGAAGGAGAAGAGATGGTTCAAAAGAGAAAATGTGTACATTTATTCATCATGTGCTTACCTTGTAGA
Source organism: Sepioteuthis lessoniana (assembly GCA_963585895.1). NCBI lineage: Eukaryota > Metazoa > Mollusca > Cephalopoda > Myopsida > Loliginidae > Sepioteuthis > Sepioteuthis lessoniana. The sequence goes on along the minus strand of OY757916.1, from coordinate 2,280,351 downwards.
TGAAATAATCCTTTAAGAAAAGCATGGATAAAAGAAAAACAATAAATAAATTTTGAGACATTTTTTTCTTATATTTCACAAAATAAAATCTTATTTTCCAACAAGCAATGGATTTCTGAACAAAGTTCATGAAGAATTCCAACTAATTTATCAGTTTTGTTCTTTTTGGAGTTTGATTCTTCAACTCAACAAAATATTACTTGCCATTTAAACAGGAAAAAGTTATATAATTTGATTTATATAAGACACATAGTTTACAAAAGTGAATTACTCTTTACTGTAACCCTTCCATGTTCCATTGCAGTTGATTTCCATTTTTAATAGATAAACTAGTCTTATAACCAGTAAATGAGATGCAGAGTATATTGGAATAGAATTATTTTAAGGTTAAATATGCACCATATAAACTGGGGAAAATGATAATAATTTTCATTATTGCTATTAATTTATTATCATCCCTAAAATTTACTTGTATGAAAAGAAATGGCTTCAAAATTCTTCTAAATTGAAACATTTGCAAACTTGAATATCAGGAGATGATCTGCTGTGTTGCTGCTGTTAGACAGATCCATAATTACAGTGACACGTCTATTTAGGAAGGAGGGAAAGATTCTAATTTGAATAAGTATCTCCATTATCTCTCTCTCTCTCTCTCTGTCAATATATAAAGAAATATAAATTTATATATATATATATATATATATATATATATATAGTGCGTCATAAATAATTTCTTTTTTTCATAAAACAAATTTATTTGTGAATCATTTAACAATGAATTAATTTCAATCAATTTAGTATAATTGCTATTATTTTGAATCATCTCTTTTATCAGCTTGTTGATTCCTCTCAAGTAAAAATTCTAGTGGCTTTGAGCTCAAGAAGTTTTCCACAAAGATTTTCACCTAATTTTCTTGGGGAAAATGTTTGTTATTCAACATTTTGTAGAGAATGGAAAAAGATGGAAATCACTTGGTACCATATCTGGTAAATATGGTGGATAAGGTAAAACAGACTAGCCTAAATCCAATATTTTTTCCTGCATGATTCTTGCTAAATGTTCTCTCGTTTTATTATAGAGAAGCACAATGTTTCTCCTATTGATGAGTGCAGCATATTTTCTGAGATGATTTTAATGAATATGTCTGCATTGAGTGTGAGTGTAGATTTAAAAACTCAAAATGAATAATACCAAGGTGATCCCACCATACACACAGCCTAACATTCTTTGATGAAGTTCTACCTTTGGAGTAGGCTGTGGAGATTCATCCTCGTCAATTCACTGCATTTTGTGTTAAACACGGTCATAAAAGACCCATTTTTCATCACCTGTAATGATACTCTCAAGAAATATGTCATTTTTCTGCCCCGAAAGAAGATTTGTCACTATTGATATTCAATTTTCCTTATTCTTCTCACTCAAAATATGAGGAAACCAAATGATAAGTTTGCTCATTTTTCTTATCTTTTTCAAGTGGCAGCAGATAATGAATAGGGATATGTCGAGGTCAAGTGTTAATCCTCAAGTAATTTTGCATGGATTGCATTCTACTAATTCTCTTAAAGCATCTTAATCAAAGTCCGATGAATGTGCTGGTCTCAGTTCATCTCTCAATGATGTATCACAAATAGAAAACTTTGTGATTAGTAATGACACTTTGGCTATAAACACTAAAAAAAACAAAAACAGAAACAGCTAAGAAAATTTGTAAACTCCTACAAGATTACGTGTTAAATATGCATTTTCAGTTCCTCCATTTTAAGGACATAAAATCATAGATTAAATCATAATGTGTACTCTTTCACGACTGAAATGACTGATGAAGGCACTTTTTAATCATGAAATTTTCAGTTGGGTTGAAAACCTTTACAGTTTAAAATGCATAGTTACAACTTCCTTTTAAAAAAACAGAAATTCTTTATGACTGAACCCTATATATATTTTATTCATATGTATATATTCCTGATATAAGACACATGAATTACAAAGGTACGTGAGAGATTACCACTCATTGCAACTTTTCCAAGCTCAATAACATTTCAAACTTCAGTAAATAACCGTCTAGTCATAATACCAGATTGGCCAAGTCGGTAGAGTGTTCGTCAATGGTCTGGGAGACCTGGGTTCAATCCCAGGTCACGTCATACCAAAGACTTTAAAAATGGTACTTGATACCGCCTTGCTTAACACTCAGCAATAAGGTGTGTATCAAGGGTAAAGTGGAGCAATCCAGGGAAAGGAATAGCACCCTCTCCTAAACCTCAGTGTAGTAGCTATTGAAAAGGGAGCCTTCTGGTCGCCCTCAATTATAGTCGTCATCTTTACTTACTATTTTAATGCCAGGAAATATGATAATGAATAGTTAATAACTCTTTAAGGAAAAAATGTTCAAATTAAGGAGAAAATTTGGCAATTCATAGGAAAAATTTTTTATTTGTTGTGAAAAAAGTGATGAAATCATTTAATACAAATAAGACAATCCCCACCCACAAAAAAAACAAACAATATAAATGTGCAGAAATACAAAACTTGATTTAGATTGTTTAAGATCTTGAATGATATCTAATTTAAAAAAAAAAAAAAAAAAAAAAGACCTCAAATGTAGTGTAGTGTCCCCCCCCCAAAAAAAGAGTGAAGGAATGCAGGATTGTTTTCTGTTGCAAAATTGGAACAATCCAGTGACAGAAACTTGTCTCAACAGCATTGTTCTAATTTGAAAGAAGAAACAAATAAACAGAAAATGTGAATTTAACAATATTGAAAAATTGGGGATACTGTTTCTCCTGGAGGGTGAAAAGTTAGTGTTACACCACTGTCCAAATGAAAGTAAAGAAAAATTACAATTCATTTATCTAAAAATGAAAAATTATCATTAACGACAAAAAAAGAATGAATGAGAAAAAAAAAAAGAATAAGAAAATAAGGAAATTGGAAGGATGTAATTTTAAATGGGAAAGTTATGTAAGGAAGTGGACATGTTGATGAAGAGATAAAAAGAATCAAAGTAAATATAACTTTAAGGGTTTGTGTGTATATATATATATATATATATATATATATATATATATATATATATATATATATTATATGCTAGCAGCTTAAAGTATCTGCTACCAACTATTGGCAACAGCTGTGAGGATGATTCATTGCTTGTCTGAAAAAACATTTTATTTAGCTTGTTGGTTCAGCTTAAAGCTTAGAAGCAGGCATCAAAGCCAAGTGCAATGAAGTTTACATTTATAAAAATCAATGATACTTGAATTTTATGAATACTTATTATCCTCATCTCTAATTTTCACACCTTTTCATATTATCAAATCTCTTAGTAATATATATATATATATATATATATATAGCAATTAATTTGCAAAAATGGTTTTTGAAATTACTTGGATTACACTCAAAGAGCAGGAATTGAGATCTTGTTTTATACAAATAGTTTACCATCATCACAGTGTTCAGTGGCTTTAAAAAAAAAATGAAAAAACCTACTCAAATTCTCATTGGTTGTATTGTAATTGTCTATTCTAATGCATTTTTAATACTTTTTGTGTGTTGTCATTATAAGAGCTGATTAAATGGAATGAGTGCCAAGTATTGCTTATCTGATTTGAAACATTTTCAAGTTCAATTGTTTAATTCAGACTCATAAAAATCTTATCACTGAAGATGTTTTTTTATGATAGTTGGTTGGATTTTATGGCATATCAACCTTTGTAGGTTATTTAATGCCAAATCCATTTTTATGCAAATAATCAGTTCTATTTCAAACAATTCAGTTTAGCATGAGTATGCAGTTAGTTCTATTTAACCCATAGATAGGACCCTATCAGGTGCAACCATTCTGGGCCAGAGTGGACCTGAGAACAATGGCAATGAAGGGGTACTCTGTATTCCTCAAAGCTCCAGCATCACTGGAACCTCACCATCAGATTGTTTAGTGTCATATCCAGGACACTCATTGGGGGCATCATATCCCTCTGCAGAGGTGCAGTCTGTGTATTCTACAGCCCCAACTGACTGGGCAATACACAGAGTTAATGTCAAAACAGTTTTATTTCAGATAATTCAATTTAGCAAAAATATGCAGTTTAAATGCAAAAAATAGTAAACTCAAACCACTGTTTAGTTCTACTTAACCCATAGATAGGACCCTTATCAGGTACTACCATTCTACAGCCCCATCTGACTGGACAACAAAAATACAAAAAAACAATTATTTCTCCAAGAGAATTGGCATGTTTGTTAGCAGCCTCACAGGGAGTCACATGACAGTCCCAGAACCCATTTTTGACCTCTTTTTTGCTTCTGGTCTTTGAACAGTAGACACATTATCTCTAACCCTGCCAGGGAATGATAAAGCCACATGACCATTTTACCTACACTTAACAAACCCTTTGCTATTTTGTAGCCCTTTTACATACTGCCTGTTCATTAAACAATGTGTGTATAATTCTAAGCTATAGGGAAATATTAGTATATTCTTTGTTTTAATATTACCTATATGTATATTGTGTGTATAAAAGGTGGAATATTCTTGGATGTGTAAATAAGTTTGTTTTTCCTTCTAATGTTAGTACATGATTAAGAATTAGTTCTTGGAGACTAGGGATTTATATATCTTCCCTACCACCAAGCACTCCAATTATTGACTGTTTGTCATAAAGAGTTTATGAAACTCTTGAAAAATTCTTTTATTCATTATTCACTTTTTCTTGCTATAATTAAACACTCATCAATAAATCAAATAACCACAATACAATTCTTTAAATCAATAGAGTATAAATTTATATCTTATGAAATTCAGATGTTATCTTATTATTATCCTTATAATAACAAGAATAAATATGATAATAATGAAGATATTGGTTATATAGTTTTATAAGCTTATATAACTACTAACATAAAACCCATCGACAAAATTTGGACATCATCATCATTATAATAATAATAATAATGATAATAATAACAACTGTTTTTTTTTTGTAACCATTGTATTAATAATATAAATATTTGGTCCCAAATTTGTCAGTTTTGATGCAAAAATCTAGCTTTTTTCAATGTACTAATAATTTGGTCCCATGAGGTCCCATTCTGTTAGGGTAACATGAGGTATGTTCACTTGAGTAAGGCTTTAAGATTAAACTTTCTCTGTTGAGAGACTAGGTTGCAGGACTGAAATATATATATATATATATATATATATATATCATATGATATACATATCAGTTTCATATATATTAATTACCACTAGAATATTTTTTCTTCAGTGAACCAATCAAAATTCTAATGAAAATATCTGGAATAATGAAAAGCATAACTAAGCCAAAAAAAAAAAAAAAAAAAAAAAGCTCCAAGCAATTTGAGGAACATTAACATCTTCAATATTTTTATTATAAGCACAATTAATAAGAGTTTATAGTCTATTAAAAATCAGGCTCTAAAGTTTTATTTATAGAAATCAATAAGACAGAATGGAAGTAAATTTGGAAGATTTTTGAATAAATAATTTATATCTTTATCTAAATGCAAATCTTTTACTTAAAAATAGAGGACTAAAATATTTTCAGTCAATTTTTTTGCTTTTTCTCATGAGAATTTTGTACTTTTCATGCTAATTGTAAATGTTTAAGTATGGATTATCCATACCAGCAGGAAAATGGTTAATTTTAGTGGAATGGTAAAAACCTTTAAAACCCTGGTGGGAATAGATAGCAATTTAGGATAAGCCATAGGTATTCATATGGATTTAGATTAAATTTTGGGGATTGTTGATGGATTTTAGTGGAATCACATGGAAAATTCTCACCTTTTCAAAGAAATACTTATCAAAATCCTGAAAATCAAACAAACATTGGGAATGTTTTAAATTTAGTTATGATAAAAAGCAACTAAAATTAAAAAAAGATGAAAGAAAATAGTCAAAATTAATAATGACTGACAATGCTTCATCTAATAAAAAAATGTGATAAACATTAATGGTGTGTAAAAATAATGACAATAAACAAGGCACCAACAAAATCAGAGACAAAGTATCGGATGAGTTATAGGTGTTATTTAGTTTTCTGTGATATGAATTTTTCTTGTAGCATAGTTAGTAATGCAGCTGATATGAATTACCAGGCTTTCCAGAGACAATATAAGATATGAATTGAAGTCTCAATAAGAGCTTATCCACTATTATTGCTGCTAATATGCTCTTTTTCCTGGACTGTCATAGAAACAATGACCTGAATGAGTTGTGATAAAAAGAAACCAGAATTTCAAAGAAAATACTTGTAAAAATGAATAAGGATTAAAGATTGGGAATTGAACATCATTGTACCCAATCAACAGAATATATTGACTGCAGATCACCCACCTCCCTTTGTGTGTGGGGGGGTCCTATGTATGACACTAAACTGCATCCAGTAGTGAGACTCCAGTTGTAGAACTCAGGGTAGTATGAAGTTAACTCTTTGTTGCCATTACTCCCATGCCCACTCTGATCTGGAGTGGTAATACCTGCTAGCATCCCATCTAAGGGTCAAATAAATCTGTTTGAAAATAATTAATGTTAGACAGGAATGACTGAAACCATATAATTGTGTGCAAATTATTAGTATTAGATAGGAATACTTGAAACCATATCACTGGGTGTTAATTGTCAGAATTTGATATCATAACTGTAACCTCTCCCACCAAAAACCTCAAAACATTCTTAAGAAACAACTATATAAAGAATGTGAACATGAACTCAATTCTCTAACCTCTAGGCATGAAATAACCCTAGATTAGTTGACATGTTGTTAAAATCAAATCAAAATATTTTTAGAAATCTCATTTGTGTAGGGCCAAATAATTTTGGCAAATAGATTGTTGATTTATTAGGATAAATTCAAGGAAAATCTTATTTTGCTTGGAGTACAAAAACATGACCCTACATTTCGAGAAGAATTGGCATATTTTCTGATCTCCTATAATCAAAATCTTCATTAAGAAAAAAAAAGAGTTCTATATTTTCTGCCAATAAAATGCAATGAAAAATTGGATGTGTTATTAAATGATAAAATAAAAAATCTTAAATCGATAATTAAAATTGGATGTTTCCTTTATTTGCTAATTAGTCACTGCAAATCTTGATGTCATTCTACATCATACACACACACACACATACACACACACACACACACACACACACACACATACAAAGAAATACTACAGATTGCTCATTACAGATGAAGGCTAAGAAAATAAGATTAGAGAATTTGATGAAATTATAATCATGTGATTCTCTAAAATCAAAGAAATCAAAATCCTATATTGAAATTTGCATAACAGATATTGATATACTTCTTATCCAAATATCAGTTGGATTAGAATTTCATATTTCTATGGTCTTAAACAAAGAAAAGAAGGTTATTTATTAACATTTCAATAAGACAATATTTGATAGTGGATTAATAAAGATTATTATTTTTGTCAAGTAATTTGAATAAATGAGATATTCAAATCCATACTTCCATTGAATATCTCAAAAGACTTTCACATTGGATATCTCTCAGACTTCAAATAGAAAATTTCCACTGATAGAATAAGAACAAACATGTATATAAATTCAAGAAAGATTTCATGTGATCTGGCCAAACAAAAATTTAAAAAAGTAATCTGCAAAGTCCTGAAACAGAAAATAATTCTCTATACTCCATATTTTCAACTAGCAGGAAAACCTGGCATTGCCCAGAATAAAAATGGTACAGCAAAGTACATTTTGTTAAATGAAAATTTATTCTGTTTATTTTCTCTATGAATAAGTCCTGTTTTACTAATGTTCTAAAGAGTCTCAATGTCTCTGTGAGGGAAGAATGAATGCTCCTGTAGATGCCAATTTTATTTGCTTTCTGGATGAATTAAACCTCCCTGATCAATTTTTAGCTAAAATGTTTCAGGTACCTCCAGGAGTCTGTATGCTAGAGGAAACACCTCTAAAACATTCATCGAGGTGAAATCAGTTCACATGTCAAATTTGGTCATTGGCCTTGGGGTTGATAGATAACAAGCATATAAGGATGAAGTATGGGGCAAAAGAACGGGATTCAATCCTAGGTTGAGTCACATCCAAAGCTAAAAAAAATCGTACTTGATGCCTCCTTGCTTAACACTCAGCATTATAAATCAAGGGTAAAGTGAAGCAATCCAGGGAATAGAGTAGTGCCCTTCCCTTCACCTTAGTGTAGTAGCTAATGAAAAAGGGAGCCTCTGAGTCACCCTCGACTATGGTCATCAATTTTACTTGCTTATACATGTACATGTATATTTCTCCATCATATACATTATACAGAGATGAAAAATCTATAAGCTTATGCCATTATTTGTATGATTATTTCACAATAAAAAAAGCTACTAATGTCTTATGGAAAGGATAGAGTATTTATTATATTATAGAAAAATTATCTGAAATATAAAACAGAAATAATGTTTATATATTAACAAAATGTAGAAGGAGAAAAAGAAAGTAAAATGAAAAATGATTGGCTCTAAAAAGACACTTACCTCAGCTTCTTCCAATTCGTTGTCAAGAAAATCAAAGCCCTTAAAAGTTAACATGAGTTCATTACCATTTGGGTCACTAAGAAGGGCATCATCTACAAAATAAAGAATTTCAATCAGTAAAACAAAATGTTTTTAAGCAACTGATTTCATTTTCTAACCTCAAATTATTAAAATATTCAAATTAGAAAATCCTTAACTAAACTAGGAAATTTGATATTCTGCATAAAAGCATTTAACAATATCACATAGAAATGAAAAATTATCCAAACAAAAGGAATAAAAGTCTAAATAAATTTAAAAAATGGATGTAGGACTTCATCTAAAAGGTGATTAAAACATTTGTAATTATAAAAAGTGGAATAGAGTCGATAATCAGTTGATAATCCAGTAATTCTTATACCCCAAACAATAAAAATCAAGTTATTGGACAAAAAAACTTTTTAAGTAGCTAAGATGAATTGTCATTATAATATGAAATAACCCACAGGTTGTACAAAAAAAAAAAAACCCAAAAAACAAAAAACCCCAAACAAACAGAGGGTGGAAGGAAGAAACAGACAAACATGGATTCAACACTGCAAAACACAGGAAGGTGAATTTTGGCACCTTTTTAACATTCTCTGTGTATTTGTTATGGCCAACATAAGAACTCTGTGAAAATCCTACACAGCAACCAAAGATGCTGACTCATCTGGTCATCATCTTCACTACTCTGTGTCTTTGTTCTTGACTCCATACCACCCTCCGACTGCTCTGGACCCAAGTTTTAGAACCAACTGACCAGCCTTGCGTATTGGGCTTGAAGGCCTGACTCTCTGCTTTGGAGTCTCACTCCCGATTGATCAACGTCCTTTGTCCTTTTTTTCTTCTGGTCTCACAGGTTCATGCGGGTATGGCTCTCTGTGTGGTCTTTGCACCAAAATAGACAAAGGGGTTCCTCTAGACACTCTGACGATGGTAAAAAATGCTGAAGATAAGATCCCTTCTTTGGCCATCCATCCACAAACACACACAGAGACCCACACACATGCATCCATATATATATATATATATATATATATATATATATATATATATATATATATATATATACATATATATATATATATACACACACACACACACACACACACACACATTATTGATTATTATTGTGCCACAATTATCTGTTTAACTGACAACAACAAAAACTTTTTAAGTTGCTAACTTTGACGTTTCGTATGTTTATCATAACCCTGCCAAGGCCTTATAAAAATATAACACGAGTCTTCTCAATAAAATCCAATAAATGACTATAACATTGCCTTCCCAATGAGTTAAGTGCTCACTGAATATCTGATAATGATCATTAATATTGAATTTCTTCCATCAATCATGGGTTGTGGTAACCTCTACAGTTGTCAAAAGTTCAGTTGAATATCCAAATTGTGTCTGATCTCAAACAACCAGAACTCTCTGGCAGGAGTTGATGCACCACGGCTAATGGCAGGTTGATGGTTATATAATGAGACAACAACTCCAACGAAATTATTTATATAACAGGAAAGGAAAACAAAACAAAAAATACAGATGTTAATCTTAAAACTACAGGAGTGATGGACGTCTAATTAGTGGTTTTCGGTTGGAACACAATCATTAAAAAAAAAAAAAAAAAAAATACATCTTGGGCAATTCATAGCACATTTCTCAGCCAAGTTTTCAATTCTGATTTTATCTAAGGGAAGACTCCTTTTCTCTGAGTTCTTCAACAGACTTGGTTGAAGTCAGCTGGTCTGTTTGGCTCTCGTCTTCTCTACCTTTCTCCTATTCTGACTCTGATCTCATCTGCTAAAGCCACCAAATCGCCAGTTTAAATAATATTTCTCTCGGAACTGGGTAGGGTCCAGTTGGCATAGAAGCAATTTTGGGCAATGATCCAACCCCTTAGAGGCAGTAAGAGGGCTAACTCACCCATCAACACCAACTTTCCTCCTTTGGCATCTGACTTCCACTCATAGCTGCCACCTCCTATTCTCACTCTTACCTCCTTAGAATCAAACTGTTACTATTCCCTTTTGGGTGTTATCTGATCCAGCTCACCAATCCTCCTCCCTTGAGATCACACAGGAAACTTTCAACTAAAGGATCAAAAACCTTAAAAAGATCTTTATTGATTTTTATCTTTACTTTTCTGTGTAAACTTTGTTGATGGGAAAAATCACTTCCTTTGGAATAATTATTATCAGATATGCCTGCATAGATCTGTTGTTTTTTTTTCATGGGTAATTCCAATTTCTCCACAAAAAGGATAATAGTCTTTTAGAGTGACTCCTAAAAATTTACTTTAAGTGTTTTCATATGTTCCACGTTGGCTTCACTGACCAACACAAGCCTATATCTACTTGATATTCAGATATGGCATTACATGTGTGTGGGGCTTTAAAACCAATTCTCTGCCTGTGGCTTAAAATGTAAAAATGGTCTTCCTATCAGATCACTGCTGATAATGTCACATGAAAACATATCATAATCCAAAAACGTTCTTCAATGTCATTATTTTATTTGAAGTACAAACTAAGACAGATAAAGAATAACAAACAGGTTATTATAATAATGATAATAAACACAGGCATGATTCTAATTTGTTCTTTTATATTCATTAATTTAAGACAATGGGATACTTATTGAAAAAAAATTGATTTATATAATTGCTACTTCAATTAATTCTATTATCATCATCATTATTATGAATCAAAGAAATGTATCCAAGAAAATAGATGTTGAGGAAAATTTCTATAAAGGAAGATGTTAAAGAAGATGTGAAAAACTTACTTGATGAAACTTCATGGAGAGATGTATTTTCACTTGAGTTTAGACTATTATGGGGTGGAGGCTGTGGGACTGGTGCTGGTGGTTGCTGTGAATCATGTTCCAAATTGTCATTTGATTGGCTAAATATCACCTGAATAAAGTCACCAATATGGAAGCCATAAATAGAAATAGAAAATGATATGTATATATATAACTCATTTTATACTCTCAGATTTTATACAAACAAAAATAATAAACGTTAGAATCTGATTAAAAATACCCATTTGTCTTGACTTGTTGAGAAACTGACAATAACTATTAAAAAAAAGATTTTAGAATTTTCCCACAGATTTAGTGATATTAATCAATTTAGATACCTGAATACACTAATTTTAAATGAGAATTTTCTTTTCTATAATCAGGTATATACTTAAAGAGTTTCTCTCAAGGTAATTGGCACTTTAAAATGGACCTTCCCAAAATGGTGGTCACAACCCCAGAAGAGTTAGGGAAAGGGTCACAAAAGCAATTGAGAATTTTTTTTATTGGCTGGTCCTTCAGGCAGAGAACCTGAATTTCTTTTTTTAAAAATAGGGTTCCAATTCCAAGTTTGGGTAAGCTTTTGAACACTACAATCAAAAATAAAAATCTTGTTGACTTCTGGTTACAATTTTTGTTTTAAAACAATGACTGGTTTATCATTCTGATATTGGAAATATATAGTATTTCTTAAATTATAAAAACTACAAATTTTTTTTTTCTACAAAAACTGAAACAAGTATAAAAAAGAATAAAAAAAACTGAAAGTATACAAAAAAAATAAATAAACTGAGTATCTCTACCCATCTCAAACTGAAACATGTATACCTCCCACAAAAAATAAAACTGAAACAAGTGTTAAAAAAACTAAAAAAGTATTTAAAAAAAACCCCAAAAAGTGAGCATCTCCCCAACAAAAAAAGAACAAACCAAAACAAGTATCAAAAAAAAAAAAAAAAAAATGAAACTGGTATCCCCAACCCCGAAAAAACTGAAAAAGTTAAAATAGAACAAACCCCGAAGCTGAAACAAATTAAAAAAAAACCTAAAACAGGTATAAAAAAACAATTTTAAAAAATTGACACAAGTATCCAGAGAAAAAAAAACTGAAACAAGTATAAAAAAACAAACTGTAACAGGCATCCCTCCTTCCCTCCCCACAAAATGAATAAAACTGACACAAGTATCCCCCCAAAAAACTGAAAGAAGTATACAAAAAAAAGGCCCCCCCCCGAAACAAGTATAAAAAAAGAACTGAAACATGTAAAAAAAAAAAACCCAAAAATCTGAAACAAGTATACAAAAAAAAAAAAAGAAATAAAAAAAAAAGAATCAACTTACAGATGGACTCTTTAGAAGGCCAACATTTTGACCAAAGCACGTTAATAAATTAATGAGACGTTGACGAGTTCGAGCCTAGACAAAAGAGAACAAAATAAATATAAACAATTTGTGTTTCATAAATTGAACTAACACTTCTTACAGCATAAAAGGAAAATAATTTGACAAAACAAAATTAATTTAAAAGTGATAAGAAAAAAGTTGGGAAAGTATTATTAATAAAAGCCATAATTGTTGGCCATTAAACTCAATGCCAAATCATTTTTAATCTATTGAATATTTATATTCTAATTATTTACAAATACATCAAGGAATCTAGTAGCATTTAATGTGATCCAGGATTGCTAAAAGAGGAATGATCAGTTCAAGTTTCACAGTAAGGAATGTTCTTCTCATACTTCACAGCCCATGTAGGTTAGATAACTGTTGACCCTACGAAAAAAGGGTTCATCAAATCTTACCTTTAATTATGCTGGCTGTCTAGTCATCCTTCTCATCACTTGGTGAGAGTGCCAGTTTAATTGTCAAATACTTGACTATATAGCAAATAGTACTAGGTTACATGGTATCAAGCAGTTCTATATGACCAACCTGACATACAAGTTTAGAGTAACAAACAGAGAACTTGGGTTATTATAAAGATATTTTTATTATTTTATACAACGAGGTAAAAATCAATTATGATGCTCAAAATATTTAGCCATTGTGCTATTGGTACATGAGATAAATCTTATCACCTAGTCAACCTTGCTACTTTCATACATGCTGGGACGATAAAACTTGGTTTCAAGGGGCTGTACACTTAGTTACCATTTACCTGCTCATCTAAAAGGGTTCAGGTTCATTGCCTGATGCCTGACATGTTCCCAAAAGAGAAAAATGCTGATGGAGCCAACAAATTCTTAATGACCACACATTGAAAAGTTGGTCTTCAATGAGCTGTTCTCTAAGGCAGCACTTATCCCTCATTTAAAAAGCACTTCCCAGTATGTAGACCAAGCAAAATAGCAGTAGAATACTTAAAGTCAAAGAATAAAATGATTTCCAATCCAATTTGTTACTTTATAACAATAGTGTGGGTTCATTATTCATACAACAGAAAAAATTTCTTAAGGGAGATAATTATTAAGTGCCAATTAGAGATTATTTCCTTTTATTAATGTGCAGTTAATTGTTGAATAAAATTTATGAATAGAATGTGACTCAATATTGATAATAGTTGAATATTCATAAACCTAAAAATCTTTGGAAATCATTTATTTTTACTAGGAAAATTTTATTAAAAGTAAAATTTTCTTAACCTAAGCAACCAGGATTTGTGCTGTTTACCTAGAAGAACATACAAGTAGCTGGGCTGAATTTTGGCTGAGACACAAAAATGGGGTCAGAAAATTCTAAAAATTAAAGCTGTATTACAACTCTGAAATCCCTTCATTTTTACTAAGAAAATTTTTTCAACCCTTAGAATCTAAGCAACCAGAATTTGTGCTGTTTGAGAAGTTTATACACTCAGAAGGTCTGAATTCTGGTAACGGAATTACCAATTTCTACAACACTATTTTCTATAAAATGTTTTTATCAGATTACAATATTTTACATTTTCAGTTATTTTTTCAGCAGCAAGAACCTTGATTGCTACATGCACATCTGCTAATTGTACATTATGTTTTGTACATATCCGCCCGTCCTGTTATATTATCAGATGAAATGTTACATTTTACAGATGCAGGCTCCTATGCACACTCCCCAAGAGATGGTGGTGTCACAAAGACTAAGATAATAAAAAAAAAGGTAAACAAGTGCACCTGTTCACAGATGGGGGTATTAGCCTACCACTGCTGCTAGGTCTTTGGAATTGTTAACCAATCATTCTCCCATGTCTCCTTGGTCACTGTCAACCAACTGGGTTCAACTCCAATACCAAGTGCCAATTTTTGAAAGTGTCTATGGAGCCGCAACTCTTCCCCTTTTTGGAATATGGAC
>OY757916.1:2185665-2263165 GCA_963585895.1 Sepioteuthis lessoniana | reverse complement strand
CAAATCCATTTTTATGCATATAAACAGTTCTATTTCAAACAATTCAGTTTAGCATAAATACACAGTTTAGTTCTATTTGACCCATAGATAGGACCCTATTAGGTGCTACCACTTTGGGTCAGAGTGGATTTGGGAGTGATGGCAACAAAGGGATACTCCACATTCCCCAAAGCTCCAGCATTACTGGAGGTTCACCATCAGATTGTTTAGTGTCATATCAGGACACTCGTTGGGGAAGTCTTACCCCTCTGCAGCCCTGGCCAACTGGGTCATATAACTTTTGAGACTTTAATGTAATTTTTCATTAAAAAAAATAAAGCAAATAACTGAAACTTACTCTTATCTGGATGGTGAATGTAAGTAATGGATATTTTATAGAATTGTTTTTATAAATAACAGAAATTTTCATAGTTTGGCCATTCTGTACAAACACCAATAATTCTAAGATAACATTTTCAATGAAGTAAAAATTAACTTACATATGTCAGTTTGATGACAGGAGAGAAGAGTTGCTGATTTATTATTGTTCTTGATGTACTCTGGAAGTCCACATAGTGAATAATGCAGTGTAAAATTTGCAAGACATCCGGCTGGTATTTTGTTGGACCTTTCTCTAAAACCTGTAGGCAAAAAAAATTTTTTTAAAAATTGGATCATTTTTTAAACTATTTTTTCTAGAAATGTCATTTTAGAATCATCAGTAAAAATTCAAGTGAAATCCAATGTTGTACAACAAAGAAATCAATTGCACTTGTAATGATTTTTAATAATTACAGTAGGAAGTTGCTCTATTACAGATATTGAGCACTAAAGAAAAAACATTTGTATATTTCATTTTCATCTTACATTGTAAATGTACATTTATGGATTTATAAAAGATTTTAAAAATCTATTAAATATAATTATATATTATATCATGGTCTTATCATTATCATTATTATATATTATATCATTTTTTAGATATTCTAGTTCATAACACATCACTCAATAAGTTCCGGTCCTAACTAGTAAAACAACAAAACTCAACTTTATTTATCAACATAGTCTCCTTCTAGGGTGATACACGGACTCCAATGCTTCTCAAACAATTCGATGCCTTTTTTGTCAAACATTTGTCTTTGGCCTCAAAGTACGTCTCAATTTCCGATATCCCTTCTATATTGGAGCCAAATCTCTTTCCCTGGAGCATTCTTTTGAGGTCTGCAAACCAGTAGTCACTGGGGCATCGTTGCGACCGACTTGTGACACACTGCATTTGTCTTGGTAAAAGAGCACATTTTCTTCTTCATTTGGGGCTGTTTTTTTTCAAATGCACCAATAATGTTTGCTATTGATGGTTCTTCTTTTCTCAAGGTAATCGATGAACAAAATACCTTACGCATCCCAAAATACAGAGGCCAAATCCTTGCCTGCGCATGTTTGCATCTTTGGTCATTTTGAATGGCTTTCACCTGCTGCTGTCCACTCAGCTGACTGTCGATTTGACTCGAGTGAAGTGGTGGATCCATGTTTCATCCATTGTCACATATTTATGCAAAAACTTCTTTTTGTTGCGTTGAAATAGTTGCAAACAACGTTCTGAATTGTTGACACGTTGTTGTTTTTGATTGCAAACACAACACCCACTTTGAACAAAGCTTTCTTATTGACAAATGTTCATGCAAAATGGTGAATACACTGCCTTTTGATATCTTCAACTCCTCTGCTATCTCACACAACTTCAAGTTACAATCAGCCAAAATGAGTTTGTGGAGTTTTTTTGGTGTTTTCTGGAACAACTGCCAAATTTGAGTGACCTGAGCTTTCAGCATCATTTGTGTCTGTACGATTGTATTTAAAGTCAGCATGCCACTTCTTAACCATTGTTTCCAACGGAGCAGAATCCGAATTACACTTATCAAGCCATTGCTTTTCTTGAACAGTATTTTTTCACATCAGAAAGCAATGCTTTATCAACACACGAAATTCAGATTTTTCCATTGTTTTGGAAATTTGCAAAAGTAACTTCACTTAACTGTAATTTGTAAACTAATAACCTGATTGGGCACAAATTTTGACATGTGCCACTTGAAGGTTAGTACTTTATAAAAATTACATGGATTTATTTATTAGTGGTGCTATTTATATGCCAGGCCCGGGACTTATAGAGTAATGTGTTAAATATTTTCTTGAGTTAGTGAAAAAACAATGGTAACTATTTTTTAACTTTACTAGTATTTAATAAAATTATGAACCAGATATTTTGTCCTCTTTCAATGTTATTTCAATAACAACAGTTAAATTATTTTTAAGTTAAATGTGTGCAATTAAGTTCTTTATGACACAACTTTGGATTCAATTTGAATTTTTTGTGATAAGCCTAAAATGGAAATTATAGATGAAATGTATTGTTTTAATTAAGTAATCTAATTTAAGCAAGATTTTAAAATCAGTAAACAAATGAAATGCTTATATCAAAATATAAAAAAATGAATTATTTACTTCAACTAAGAAAGAAATCATGCTGAGACTAGCTGAAGAGTAGACATCCAACAAATATTTGACTACACATCTGGTCCATTGGAAGCTGTCTTTACTAAAAGTTCCACCACTGTAGAGAGACATGACAGTAGCCAAATTTTGAAGTTTCTCTGACTGGACAGCACACATCTGATAGAGGGGGAAAAAAAAGAGAAATTTTAACAAAAAATCAGATGGCAATTCAAAACAGAAATTTGTGTGATAAAATATTAAAATGGGCAGAAAAAGAAAATTTTTCCAAGTTCACTCAATAATTATTATCAGCTATCAGAATATGAAATTGTCAAAGAAAAAAACTAATCAATAAAAGTGAACCTTTGTGGGGTGACATGTTGTTGTTTTGGTAGTTTGTTCCCCCACAATTTAATGTTGTTTTAGATTTAAAAAGGCAAATGAAGCAAAGATGTGAAACAATGCGAAGAAAAGAACATTGAAAACAAAGCAGTACAAACAAAATTAAATTTATATATCAACAAGTACATGAAAAAGGAAACATTACAAATATTTTAATGGAGTCTGTTGAATATTCCTGTGTGTGTGTGTGTGTGTGTGTGCATGTGTGTAACTAACACGAGTCTGTTGAATATTCCTCTGTGTATGTATATATGTACAAACACGATTCTATTGGGAAAAGACTAAATATTGAAAGCGTCCTGTAGACTATAAAATATATGTGAACTAAGTATTTATTAGCGAGAGGAATGTGTTCTTGCGCACGTGTGTTATTCCCTCGCTAAGTGTTGTTATGTATATAAAAGAGAGAGAGAAGTACGATGTCGAAATGTTTTTATGATAGTTTTTAATTGCAGCATGGAATAAAGAGTTTACATTTGTGCTGCAAGTCTCGTAAGAAGGAAAGAAGTAAGTGAACGATTTGAAGTTATGATAGAGTTGAGAAAGCAGCGCGTGTCATTGGACGTACGAGGGAGATATGTTCGCCATAAGTGTAGCAAAAGTCGTGTTTGCTGTTTGAGCAAATAAACGTTGAAGTCACCGTGAGTTTGTGTTTCTGGTTGTTTCGGGGAGAAGCGTATATGTCTCCAGAAAATGTTGCCCAGAAGTGAAGTCGCTGGGTGTCGGAGCAGAATTCGGCATCGCAGTCAACATAGCCAATTTTGGGGGTGACGTAAAGTTGTTCCTGTGTGTGGCGTATTGAATTTATCTAATTCATATTCAACTGGGAACCCTTGGTCTAAGAGAAATAGATGCAAGGGATCGATAAATTAGATAGCTTCCCTCATTGTGTCCCTGCTGCTGCTGCTGCTATTGAAGAGCAGTCAGTGAGACATCTGCACTGAACGAAGTTGTTCAGCCAAAGAGAGTGTTTGACGGTTTTCCCCAATTACTGCTGCCCAGAAAGATGGTTCAGATTGAATAGGATAAGTCATCCTGATTGGGTGAAATTATGCGTCGAATTAAATTACGCACCAAACAAAAATATGAAAATTCCTTCTGCTACAATTTCATGTAAGGTATCGATATATAGAAATATAGAATGTGTGCTAGAAGGCATGTGTCTTCTCCCATGTTGGTTGTCTCTTTTGGGGTTTGACGAAATTCCTGTGGTTGTGTTCGAAGCTGGAAAAAGTCTAACCGAAAAAGTAGAACAAGAAAGAAATGGGTTGCAGAATGTATACATTTTCGTTGGGTTGACTGCTGGAAGTCAAAATGTAAGAGAGAGAGAGTGTTGTCTCTGTAAGTCCAAATGGAAAGAGAGGGAGTGTGTTGTCTCTGTAAGTCAGAGAGTGAGAGTGCTGTCTATGGAAGTCACAATGGAAAGAATGAGTTCTTGGAAGATGAGAGTATATATAGGCAATCCTTGTCGTGCAGTCGGCTCCAAATGAGTGGGACAAAATCAAAGTTGCAGACATAGTTGTTAGCACAAACCACATGACTTTCCTGACCAATAGGTTCCCCGAGACTGATTAGTTTACCGACGTCCGCTATCTTTGTATTGGAAACAAGGAGTATTACGGCCATTTTAAAATATAGGAGTGTAAATCCTATACCTTTAAATTTGAGGTTCATGGAAAATGGGTTAAATAAATAGAAATAAAGAAAATAATATAAACAAATCTTTAAAAATTTGTAAAACCCTCAATGTAGTAAGTTGCCGAGAGTAGGTATGAATGGAAATATGAAATTGATTCCAGTATTCACTTTCAGTTCACTGTTAGTTCAGAGACAATGTTTATCCTAAGTTGCCAGGTAGTTGGTCCAGACAGACTTCTATTTTGTTAGGAAATAGACTTCCTTTTCTATGTTATAGAGTCTAATCAGTTTCATACAAACTTTTCTTCTTTATGTACACGTCACAATAGAGACACTAACTTCCTTTGCTTTAAAACACTCTCCCTAAATAACGAAAATTTTCTACTTTATATGCAATGAAGGTGGACACACATTTGCATAGGCGCTGCCACAGTCACGCCACAAATAAGACAAAACAAGACCACAGCTTATAAATTCGTCTTTTAATGGCGGCCGTAAGCTTTTAAAGAAACTTGACACGCCAGAGATGCGTTTTGTAGGAGGTAAGACATCTCATTCATTACACTTAAAGGAAAGAACTAGGATTCATTCATTAGCAGTTAATTGATTGATTATTATAGTTTCTTTGTTCAGGAAATCTGATAATTAAGAACCTGAGAAGCTATGAATTGGGGCAACAGCAAAGTGAAAGGTACAATTTTTGTAGGGATACCAAATCAGTTAGATATCGTCTCAAACAAAATAATTTCATAGTAATATTGCTTAGTTAGGACTAACAGTCTGGACAAGAAAACAATGTGGATTTATCTTTTATAGTAACAATTACTGTTTGTAAATGTTCAGAATATATTTTTGAGAGACAATAAAGATTGTAAAATAATCAGTTGTAATTGAAGTCTTGATTTTTTCCTCTACATAGATACCTCACAATTAAACTAAATATCATTTCTATATAAATGACATTTTTTCAAATTAAGAAATATTTTGATGATGAACAACTAATACATTTTCTTATGACCTTTTGATGAATATTAGTCACAGAATGACTGAATGAAAATATAAACAATTAATATAAGAATTTTTCTTTTAATTACCTGATTAATGTTATCTGCTGTTTGTCGACACTTTTTGCTGGGATTTTCATAATGGTGAATTAAATAAGGCAACACAGCAATGACATTCATTGGAAAACCTGCAGAGAAGCAAAAATGGGAATTCAAATTATCATTTGAATTATTCTTCAAATCTTTAAAATCAAAAAAATCTGATAAGTTGTTTTTTAAGATTAACTGTTAGGATTTTTTTTCCCCCCAGTGTTTTTAATTTTGTGCATTTGGGAAGGTTTTCATTTCAAGCATATTTATCTAGAGAGCCAATTGCAATTTAAGAGTTTCTTTCATATCTTTTATAGAAACTATATTTAAATAAATACACACACAAAAATTATTAATAAAATATAATTACCAGTAAATTTCAAACCACACACACACACACACACACACACACACACACACACACACAGAGAAAAAAATAACTAAGTGAAATCCGAAACCACTCCAACCCACACACACACACACACACACGAACATATCAAATATTAAAGACCAATGAGGGGGGTAAAGCAAGCTAAGGTAAACATACTCCAAGAAAAAGAGAGGAGTGACCTGCATATAAACCCATAACCAACTGAAAACCATTCAAACTGCAACACAAGTAAATTCTATTTTCATTGAGTACTCCATTAACAAGGCCTTGTGCCATCTATGTTCAATAAGTTGGAAACATACACATATGTAAGAATGAAATAAATAAATTCTAAAAAAGTACAAATCTCTTCATGGACCTACCTATATACACACATTCTTTATAAATTTTATTCCTTAGCAGATAATTGGTCAATATTTAAAATGAAAATTTTGTTATGGTACCAAAAATTTTCAAATGGTTACATCATTTTGGATTGACTAAATTTTATATTACTTACGTTTGGTAATCATAAAATATTACTGTAATAGAGAATCTTTTGTAGTAGAGACATTTGAAATCTATGCATATATCAAGCATTCTCCTTATTATGAAATAATTCTTTATTAGCTAAGTCCTTATTAAAATTTAATTAATCAAATAGAAGTAATAAATTAATATTACATTCAAAAGATTGTTCTTTATAAGCCTTACCCCAAAATCCTTGTGGGTTCATAATTGGTGCATTGATACAAAGAGTCAGTTGAGACAACAACAACCATGTCGGCTCAGCTAAAGTAGGAGACGTACATCCCTGAAAAATGAAAAAAAAAAAAAATAGTTTTAATACAGAAAATACAATTCTTTCAAAATGTCTAGTTATATAGCAAAATTATTAATATTCATTATAAGACATTTTTTTAACAAAATACTAAACTTTCTTTTTTTAGTTCTTCATAAGTACAATTTCTAGAAAAAGGAAATATTATTTGTGGTCTTTCAGTTGCTAATGGCGTCAAATAATGAATGATTCACCTGAGATCATTCCTAAAATTTGCTGTTTTTTTTAAAATGTCTTTTTTATTATTAACCAAAATAACTTCTATATTTTTGCTTGACAGTGTGATACTCTACTATTTAAGAGACTCTAGTGCAGAGAGGACCCCTTCCCCCCATAAAAAATATAAGAAAAAATGAATAAAGAAAGTCAATACCTGACTTAAATGCTGTGAATGAAAATAGAAAATCTTTTGGTAGATGATAAAGTGAACAAAGTATTTTTAAAGCCAAGAATGTTTGATGACTGATAGGATGATTGGTATTGTTATCGTCAGTGTTGGTCAGTGATAAAAATCTTCCAAGCATCATTAGAGAGAAATCAATAAAATAATGGAAAATGACTCCAGTGACAGATTTGGCATCACTTTCTCTGCTCTAAAAACTAAATAAACTCAACTTAGAATTTCATTCAAAGACAATTTGGCTTCCACACATTAATCATAACTTCTTGTTTGTAAAGGATTTTTTCTCACTCACATAAGTAATTTTATATTTTATGTCTTTGTACAATATTTTCAAAAACAGCTTGTTTTAATAAGCAAATTCATTTTTTTTTTCAAAGGAAAAAGTCAGACCCAACCTTCTTTTTAAAATAATACCAAAAACAATTTTCCTTTGAAAATGCATATTCATGAAATGGAGATCTATTTAATGACCTAATGTGGGAAACTGATCTCTCATTATGAATTTAAAAAGGGGGGGGGGTTTACAAATTAGAGACAAATAGACAATTTTCTGCCTGTATAATAAAGTACATTTTTTTCTAAGTCTTCCAAGGCAATACAAGATGATAATAAGTGTTAGAGGTGGGTGGTATTCTCCCTCTGAAACAATGACCTTGTTTATGGCCCCCTCAAGTATAAAAAGAAGGGTTTATTGTTAGAGGTGGGTGGTATTCTCCCTCTGAAACAATGACCTTGTTTATGGCCCCCTCAAGTATAAAAAGAAGGGTTTATTGTTAGAGGTGGGTGGTATTCTCCCTCTGAAACAATGACCTTGTTTATGGCCCCCTCAAGTATAAAAAGAAGGGTTTATTGTTAGAGGTGGGTGGTATTCTCCCTCTGAAACAATGACCTTGTTTATGGCCCCCTCAAGTATAAAAAGAAGGGTTTATTGTTAGAGGTGGGTGGTATTCTCCCTCTGAAACAATGATCTTGTTTATGGCCTCTGAAATATAAAAGAAGGTTTATTGCTAGAGGTCGATGGTATTCTCCCTCTGAAACAATGACCTTGTTATGGCCCCCTCAAGTATAAAAGAAGGTTTATTGTTAGAGGTGGGTGGTATTCTCCCTCTGAAACAATGACCTTGTTTATGGCCCCCTCAAGTATAAAAAGAAGGGTTTATTGTCATAGAAATGGAATCTGTGACCAGAGTCCAAATTCTGGGGGGGGAAGCTGTTTGGATTTCACTTTGCATTAATGTCACAAGAAAAGACATGAATCCCTATGTTCTCCCCACAGCTATAGGTAAATAGTTGGACAGACTCAGTCCTTTCACATTAGTAAAGCAATCAGTTTAGAAAGAAAACTTTGAATTCAAACGAGCCATACTCTGCTTAAAAATTGACCTGGTGTCACATCCTGCTTATAGTGGAGATATTGGGTAAATACAAACATGATATTTGGACTAATGTATAGTTTAAAAAAAACAAACTATTTTAATGTTACAAAATTTGACATTTACTTGAGTTAAAGTTTTTGTATGGGAAGGCAGAAGGGATATAATAAAAGAATGAAGAAATTGTTCAGACCTTCAAAAGTTGATTTTGGACTCCTGGAAAGTCGTCCCATTTGATTTGCTGAAGGATTTTATGAAGCTTTTCCTGACAATCAGCACGCTCAGGTTGAAGATGATTCAAGATCTAAAATGGAAATATAAGATGCATCAACTTATAACACTAAAAGTTACACACACACACACACACATTTATTTTATCAAAAAATACACAGATTTTCCAATACACTGACTTGCGTAAAATCAAGAATTATGTTCATTTGTATTATGTTTTATTTTACTCATGATAAAAATACAATTTTATTTAGATCAAGACTTTTTTTAAAAACTTTCTAGAAACATGATACATTAAACAGATACAATAAGACAATTTGCAATCAAAGAAAAAAACAACTAAAAGAAAGAAATAATATCAAAAATGAATGAAAATTCTACTAACCTTGTCTAGCAGTCTGATGGCTAAATAAAATTCATATTCATAGTCAGATTCAAACATGGAGACAGCAATCCAAAACATTTGAGTCACAATAGACAGTTTATCACTAGCATTGTTTTGGTCAAGCACCTTCAATGATTGGGCTGTATTTCTTGGCTGGGGCATTATGGGACGTTGATTGTCAGCATCAGATACTGTACGTCCACGAGGATCTTTAAAAATAAAATTCAAATTTTTTAGTAAAATACTTGAAAGTATCTTAAAAAAATAAGTAAGCAAGGTATAGGAGACATGCAACTGTCTAGAATTAAACTTAACGAAACTGGAAGAATGTTTTATGGCAGGGGTACACTACATGAAGTCTTTCCTCTAACTTTGAAAATTTTCTCTTTGCCTGTAAAACGTACCATTACAAGTGCCGATGGAACTCATAGATGTACAGTGTTAAGAAGGTTTGAAGTCAAAGAATCAGGACCTTTTCTAAATTTTAGAAGGCAACAGACATATATGCAAGCCATATTATATGAAAGGAATTCTTAAATTGCAGTTGGCTCTGTAGATAAATATGCTTTTAAAATAAGATATATCTCTCTCTCTTTATATATATATATATATATATATATATATATATATATATATATATTTTAATTTTATTTCTATTTTATTTTATCCAAAATGATCTGAAGAAGTCCTGTTACTTTTTTTGTGTTTTTGAAAACCTCAAAAATGTGTAACAGGATTGAAATAAATTTATAATCCTATGTGACCGGTTTCGTTGTTTTTCTTAAAGAAGTATATATATATATATATATATATATATATATATATATATATATATATCGTGTAACAGTTATTGTTATAGGGAATGTTATCTGTGACAGGAGTTCAAACCCTGGACAAAGCTGTTTCTGTTTCACTGCATCCTAATGCTCTTGAGAAAATCATCAATCCATCTCTTTTCTCTCCAGCTAGATTGGGTTCTTTAGCCTTGGTAAGGTAACCAGTCTAAAAGAAGGAAAACTGAATGCAAATTAGATTAAAAATTAACCTTGTGTCGTATCCTGCTTTTGGTGAAAGAATTGGATATATATATATATATATATATACATATATATTAAAAAGCAAAAAACATTCTTACTGTCCCTGCAACTCAGTTTGTCTTCAGGTGACAACACAAGTCATATGAGTTTTTGCGGTAATATTCAAATCTAAGTAAGATATTGATTAGTCTAGACTTGAGCTAAACTCAATTCACCAAACATCAGCATAAATATATATGACAATGTATAGATTCTAGTTGGTGAGTACAGTATTTGGCAATGGCCTGAGAGACTGGGGTTCAATCCCAGGTCAAGTCATACCAAAGACTCAAAAAATGGTACTTGATACTTCCTAACTTAACACTCAGCATTATAAGGTACATATCAAGGGTAAAGTGGAGCAATCTAGGGAAAGGAGTAGTGCCCTCCCCTACACCTTAGTGTAGTAGCTATTAAAAAGGGAGCCTTCGGGTCGTCCTTGACTACGGTCGCCAACTTTTTACTTTATTAAAATTCAACAAATGTCTATTTGTTTATACCACAAAGTCTCTGCCATATTTTAACTAGACTCTTCAACTCAACTTTCAAGAATTGTTAGTCATGTCTGAAAAGGTTTTTAAAACTTTAATAGGAGATTGTAAATCTCTTTCAAAGAATACAGAGTTTTATTGATCATAATTATCCACTAAGATTTATAAGGAATATTCTTCATTTTTGGGGGCATTGTCCAGTAAGAAATGTGCATAAATGCTCATTTCTTACTTGACGTGTGGGTGGTAATCAATAATAAATAAAACAGATAGGATATCTCAGTCCATCTAAGTGTAAAAGAGTTTCCAATCACAAGACTTACCCATTCTCTTGGTAATCATTTGACTGATAACTTTATATATATATATATATATATATATAGACCTTCTCTGTTATGGTTAGGTGTCAAGCCACTAAGAGGAAATTCATTTAATTTAAACAGTTGTCTGGACAAAAAAAGCCTTAGAAATCCAATTAAAAATTTTTTTAAGTTAATACTACCCCTCCAAGGTTGGAAAATGATAAAATTAAATATTTATTAATTTTTAAGGGTTTTTAAGAATGAATGAACGCAAAACTGTTTTCTGTACACAATACTCTGTGTAAACAAGACAGTAACCCAGAGTAAATAAACAAAAAAAAACAAACAAACAAATAAAACAACCTTTAAACAAATAATTATCCTACACTTTATAAAAGTGATTCTACATCTTTTATTTTTAATAATGACCATCTTATAACTCATTTGTAATTTAGGTAATTATTGCTAGTAAATGTAATATGGCTGATTGGTAGATGTTTCTAGTTAATAGAATGAAGGAATTATACACATTAGAATGAAAAATATCACATGTATTTCTAGATTTAAGTTTTATGCATATTCAGCTCTGTAACCCCCAACCACACACCGAGAATCGATAATCTGTAATGGAAACAGAAAGAATTGAGCTTAGAACATCTCATTCTCTATAACATTAAACAATTTTTACTCATTGTAGTAGTTAGAATAAAAGTTTACATAGTCATAGATGTTTGAATCTATGAAATAGTAATTTTTAAATGCTCTAACAGATATGAATATCAACCTGGTTTATAGATCTTAAGTTTGGTTCTTGATACTAAAGTTACATTTCCATTGATATCAATGATTTAGATATAAATTTATAAATAGGCAATAACATTTAATTTCTATAAATATATCAAAATTTTTATTTACCATTCTAAACTTATGATAATCAAATATTAAGGATTTTTAGATTTGTGAGTGCATTTGATATTTACCAGCAACAGAATTAACCGATATCGAATAAGAACTTGTACTACGTTGTGGTCGGGAAAGGATAAAGGCATTTTTTCGATAATCAGGTGGAGAATTTTTTGCCAGATTAGGCGTAGAGAAGAACAAATCCCTCATGTGGTCGAAAGAGCAGAGTTCCAAGTCTAAATTATTGACTAACGCTTCCAAAGTAAGCATTATCTCTGTCACATAACCCTGCAATGAAATAAAATACAGTGAAAATAAAAATAGCTACAATTCTTTTTAAAAAGATTTCAACAATTTCTGGATATCAAAGCTAGGCTGTTAGAGATCTAACTTTTGTTTTATATATCAGCTCCTGATATATTTTATAGATTTTTATCATATATCATTTTTATTAATAAACATGGTGGTTTTAATTTAATAGATGTAATGATGGACTTTGTAAAACAAAAATTTCATTTCTAAAAATGAATAAAACTTGATACAATGATTGGAAATGGAATTTATTGAACAGAATTTATTGATGGTTATAATCTTATTGGATTAGTTCATTTCAGACAGTTTGATTACACGATATATAAGAATATATAATATCAATCAATATTTCTAAATCTCTATTTCTCAACATCACATATAACATCCACAAATAATTATCATTTTAAACTAATTTTTTACTTTTCAAATTAATTTTTAAAAAGATCAATTCTTTATAGAAGTATAAAAAATATTTCTTTTTTTTATAAAGAATGAAAGTTTTTATCAATTCTACAACAAATTATTATTTATAAAAATCTTTTCCCGCCATGTTAAAATAAAATCTTTACTGCTTATATAGAATAGTCAACTTATTTTTGTGATTTATCATTTCTAGACTTTTTTAAAAGCTTCATATCAAAGATAATTTATATTTTGGCAAAATTTCTTGAATATTGATAAGTTATTGATGTACATTTCCAAATGTCCATAAAACTAACCAACACCACAAATTTTTTAACGTATACATAAAAAAACTTTGAAAAAGTCTGATTTTTACAGTAGGTTTTGAACATTAACTCTACAGATTGTAAAAGAAATGTAAATTAAAGCATTAAATACTGAAAATATTGTCAGCCATTTTACCTGCATATCTTCCCCCTGTTCCGAAACAGTCTCCACAAGACGAGAAAGGATGTCATTTAACATTTGAGTGGATGGACGAACTTTTAATGCTCGAAGAATCTAAAAATCAAATGAGTTCAAATACTTTGAAAATTTTTAGCAATAAATCTAAAAGACAAAAGCAATAAACAATATTTTCCTAAATGATAATGGAGTAAGATCTATCAATCTATCTTTTCAAATCTCATTCTCCTCAAATCTAATACCTCCTGGAAAAAATAATGGAATTAGCACAATTAGAAGATGTTTTCTTAAGGTTTCTTTCTTTTTCTTTTTTTATTTAGCAGTAAATAAACTAATAACAGATAAGACACAAAAAATTTTTCTTTAGTAACTGAACATTTTGGTTTCATAAGATATTCCTGAAACAAGCAAAAGTGAATTATTTCAATTTATATTATTTTTTTCCAAGCATTGCTACCTCACACAAATGATCCTATTTAATATTTATCAATTATTGGCACAAAGTAAGATAATTTTTTTTTTTTTTTTTTTTTTTTTTGAGAAATATGCATTAGATTGGTAATATGAGTATAGATTATTGACAAACGAGGAGGAAGATCTGCCAAATAAGTATGAGTTAATCTGTAGCAAATGATTTCGTGAGCCAAATAAATGGGAGTTTTTTTGTTTTTTTTTCTGACTTTGAATAAGGGTATAAGGTAAGAGTTAAAGACTGACTGAATAGTTAGAGTAGGGGCTTATTTCATGTTAGTTTGGAAGTATTAGTATAGGATAGATTTGGAGTGGGATATGTGTAAGTCTTGTTAAAGTGTAAATCATGGATGTGGACGAGTATTAAAAATACCATCTTACCTCGGTACTGAATCTGGAAGTAGTCAGTCGAAACCAGATGAGGTAAAGATGGTATTATATAGTAGAGGAGTGTGAAATGCCCTGTTTTTCATTGGCTGTTACTGAAGGAAAGATGTCTATAAGAACGGCCAAAGTCCGGCCCTATTATTATTATTGCTTTGGTAGAGGCACAAGCATAGCATGTCGCGATCAAGGAGGCGGCTTGGCTCTTCCAGAGTCATGCTGGGGTTGCTGTCGGAGCCAATATGATGCAAAAAAACCCGAAATCGGTGATGAAGACAGTGCACCACTGAAGACCTACCTTGATGCATCTTGGATGTATGATTGAAATTCAAGTATTCCTATTTAACATGAATAATTCTGTTCGATATCAATCATTTAATTGCACACAGTTAAATAGTTTCAAATATTCTTATCTGACAATAATAATTCTCTGGATTATTTGTTGGAATACTTTAGTATTAAAACTAAAGTAAAATCAAGGAAAACTATTTTCAAGCTGAATATCTGTTAGTAAAATATCTATAAAGGATGCTATAAAGGCATAAGGTCTTTATCTTCTTATGTTATAAGGTCTTTTTATGTCCATATGCCGTTGTTATGATTTGATACACAGAGAGATAAACTGAAGACTGCACCATAACGTTTGATACTGAAACGTAGAAAAAAGTTTACCTGAAATGAACGACCAGCATAATGTCTCGAAGAACAAGACAAGGATAACTGCAAAGCAATTTGAGACCATCGTTGTTCAATGAGTCGTAAAGACTGAATATCTCTGAAGATTCGGAGAACCAATTTCAGAAAATATTTCAGAGAAGCGGAACTCGGTGTAACCAACGTCTTTGGGGTAATATCTTCATAACTCCACAAGGGTTTACCCGACCTGAAAAAATAATCTTATATAAAAATATGATATGGTGGCATATAAACTCAATATAGAGTGACATCATATTTATGGAATTTTTATGATAAATGCAGATAAATGAATAAGGAGAAAAGGGTATTTAAGAGTTGTCTCCTTTAAAAAATGATCATTATCAGGTTGATCATGAATGAAGACCTACCATACTATTATCATTTAATTGCAAATAGGAGTGGAAATTGCTTTATTCTTGAAATTAGAGAATTCTAAATCAACTGCTCTAGCAAAAATCACACTAAGATGTGCCATTTTTGATGTGTTATGGTAACATACACAGAAACTGGATGTTTATAGATATCACCTATTTTTTATATATTCTATTTAATCCGAAGTGCGTTTAGCAAAATGATCATTATCATAGGAAATGGTATTGGTGATCAGGGTTCAAATCCTAGACAAGGGTGTTTGTATTTCACTTCACACTAATGCCCTTTAGAAAGGCATGAATCCATCTATTCTCCTTCCCAGCTAATGATAAATAAAAAGGTAAACTGAGCCCTTTTGCTAAGACAACCAGTCTAGAATAAAAACTCAGAATAAAAACTGGTTTTACTCAGCTTTAAGAAGAACACTAACTTTGTGTTGCACATAATGGAAGGGTTAAGTATATACATATCTATTTTGTATACTTAAATTCTTCAGATTTTTCCTTTAATCTATTTGTTTAGAAATTATATATTCTCTATTAGCTTAATATGAATATTCTTCTTGAAATTTTTTTGTAGGTTTTTCACGTAAGTACAATTGGAAGAAGAAAAATATGAATTTGCTTACTTTGTTATGGACAGTTGAAAAATTTAAAAGAGCTAATATTTCTCGTTTATCTTAAGTTGACTGAAATAAAACAATAAAGAAAGAAATTACTTGGAATTGATAAAAGATAACAATTTTTCCATTGCTTGGCTAACAGATTCTATCTTCTCAACATCATGGGGTTTCATTTGGTTCACGGAAGTCAAAGTGGTATTACTATCCAGGCTGTAGGTAGACTGACGGAGTGGACATATCTCCGATGAACAACTGATTGTTTCATCTAGAAATAAAAGTAAAAAGACATACAAAGAATATAATTTTTTTTATTCACCGATTCAATAGAAATTGAACACAAGTTTTCTTTTCAAGAAATGAAGCTCAAAGAGGGTAAAACATTATAATAAATAAACAAATGTTTTATGAAATTTGATTTTCACTGCATATTTCATTTTGTCTATATATTTGCCGTAGGAATTCTTTACCATTTTTTTGTTGTCATGGTAGCATCTATTTAATGCTTTATGTATTCCCTTTGAGCATGCCCCAGATTACTTTAATGGCAGATCTTCACATTATTCAATTCACCCTTCTCTTTAATACTTTATGTATTCCCTTTGAGCATACCCCAGATTACTTTAATAGCAGATCTTCACATTACTCAATTCACCCTTCTCTTTAATACTTTATGTATTCCCTTTGAGCATGCCCCAGATTACTTTAATAGCAGATCTTCACATTACTCAATTCACCCTTCTCTTTAATACTTTATGTATTCCCTTTGAGCATGCCCCAGATTACTTTAATGGCAGATCTTCACATTA
This sequence comes from Sepioteuthis lessoniana, assembly GCA_963585895.1. Classification (NCBI taxonomy): domain Eukaryota; kingdom Metazoa; phylum Mollusca; class Cephalopoda; order Myopsida; family Loliginidae; genus Sepioteuthis; species Sepioteuthis lessoniana. Next base: position 2,246,654 of record OY757916.1, on the reverse strand, counting down.
TTCAATTCACCCTTCTCTTTAATACTTTATGTATTCCCTTTGAGCATGCCCCAGATTACTTTAATAGCAGATCTTCACATTACTCAATTCACCCTTCTCTTTAATACTTTATGTATTCCCTTTGAGCATGCCCCAGATTACTTTAATAGCAGATCTTCACATTACTCAATTCACCCTTCTCTTTAATACTTTATGTATTCCCTTTGAGCATGCCCCAGATTACTTTAATAGCAGATCTTCACATTACTCAATTCACCCTTCTCTTTAATACTTTATGTATTCCCTTTGAGCATGCCCCAGATTACTTTAATGGCAGATCTTCACATTATTCAATTCACCCTTCTCTTGAATACTTTATGTATTCCCTTTGAGCATGCCCCAGATTACTTTAATGGCAGATCTTCACATTATTCAATTCACCCTTCTCTTTAATACTTTATGTATTCCCTTTGAGCATGCCCCAGATTACTTTAATAGCAGATCTTCACATTACTCAATTCACCCTTCTCTTTAATACTTTATGTATTCCCTTTGAGCATGCCCCAGATTACTTTAATAGCAGATCTTCACATTACTCAATTCACCCTTCTCTTTAATACTTTATGTATTCCCTTTGAGCATGCCCCAGATTACTTTAATAGCAGATCTTCACATTACTCAATTCACCCTTCTCTTTAATACTTTATGTATTCCCTTTGAGCATGCCCCAGATTACTTTAATGGCAGATCTTCACATTATTCAATTCACCCTTCTCTTGAATACTTTATGTATTCCCTTTGAGCATGCCCCAGATTACTTTAATGGCAGATCTTCACATTATTCAATTCACCCTTCTCTTTAATACTTTATGTATTCCCTTTGAGCATGCCCCAGATTACTTTAATAGCAGATCTTCACATTATTCAATTCACCCTTCTCTTTAATACTTTATGTATTCCCTTTGAGCATGCCCCAGATTACTTTAATGGCAGATCTTCACATTATTCAATTCACCCTTCTCTTTAATACTTTATGTATTCCCTTTGAGCATGCCCCAGATTACTTTAATAGCAGATCTTCACATTACTCAATTCACCCTTCTCTTTAATACTTTATGTATTCCCTTTGAGCATGCCCCAGATTACTTTAATAGCAGATCTTCACATTACTCAATTCACCCTTCTCTTTAATACTTTATGTATTCCCTTTGAGCATGCCCCAGATTACTTTAATGGCAGATCTTCACATTATTCAATTTACCCGTCTCTTTAATACTTTATGTATTCCCTTTGAGCATGCCCCAGATTACTTTAATGGCAGATCTTCACATTATTCAATTCACCCTTCTCTTTAATACTTTATGTATTCCCTTTGAGCATGCCCCAGATTACTTTAATGGCAGATCTTCACATTATTCAATTTACCCGTCTCTTTAATACTTTATGTATTCCCTTTGAGCATGCCCCAGATTACTTTAATGGCAGATCTTCACATTACTCAATTCACCCTTCTCTTTAATACTTTATGTATTCCCTTTGAGCATGCCCCAGATTACTTTAATAGCAGATCTTCACATTACTCAATTCACCCTTCTCTTTAATACTTTATGTATTCCCTTTGAGCATGCCCCAGATTACTTTAATGGCAGATCTTCACATTATTCAATTTACCCGTCTCTTTAATACTTTATGTATTCCCTTTGAGCATGCCCCAGATTACTTTAATGGCAGATCTTCACATTATTCAATTCACCCTTCTCTTTAATACTTTATGTATTCCCTTTGAGCATGCCCCAGATTACTTTAATGGCAGATCTTCACATTATTCAATTTACCCGTCTCTTTAATACTTTATGTATTCCCTTTGAGCATGCCCCAGATTACTTTAATAGCAGATCTTCACATTACTCAATTCACCCTTCTCTTTAATACTTTATGTATTCCCTTTGAGCATGCCCCAGATTACTTTAATGGCAGATCTTCACATTATTCAATTTACCCGTCTCTTTAATACTTTATGTATTCCCTTTGAGCATGCCCCAGATTACTTTAATGGCAGATCTTCACATTATTCAATTCACCCTTCTCTTTAATACTTTATGTATTCCCTTTGAGCATGCCCCAGATTACTTTAATGGCAGATCTTCACATTATTCAATTTACCCGTCTCTTTAATACTTTATGTATTCCCTTTGAGCATGCCCCAGATTACTTTAATGGCAGATCTTCACATTACTCAATTCACCCTTCTCTTTAATACTTTATGTATTCCCTTTGAGCATGCCCCAGATTACTTTAATAGCAGATCTTCACATTACTCAATTCACCCTTCTCTTTAATACTTTATGTATTCCCTTTGAGCATGCCCCAGATTACTTTAATGGCAGATCTTCACATTATTCAATTTACCCGTCTCTTTAATACTTTATGTATTCCCTTTGAGCATGCCCCAGATTACTTTAATGGCAGATCTTCACATTATTCAATTCACCCTTCTCTTTAATACTTTATGTATTCCCTTTGAGCATGCCCCAGATTACTTTAATGGCAGATCTTCACATTATTCAATTTACCCGTCTCTTTAATACTTTATGTATTCCCTTTGAGCATGCCCCAGATTACTTTAATAGCAGATCTTCACATTACTCAATTCACCCTTCTCTTTAATACTTTATGTATTCCCTTTGAGCATGCCCCAGATTACTTTAATGGCAGATCTTCACATTATTCAATTCACCCTTCTCTTTAATACTTTATGTATTCCCTTTGAGCATGCCCCAGATTACTTTAATAGCAGATCTTCACATTATTCAATTCACCCTTCTCTTTAATACTTTATGTATTCCCTTTGAGCATGCCCCAGATTACTTTAATAGCAGATCTTCACATTACTCAATTCACCCTTCTCTTTAATACTTTATGTATTCCCTTTGAGCATGCCCCAGATTACTTTAATGGCAGATCTTCACATTATTCAATTTACCCGTCTCTTTAATACTTTATGTATTCCCTTTGAGCATGCCCCAGATTACTTTAATGGCAGATCTTCACATTATTCAATTCACCCTTCTCTTTAATACTTTATGTATTCCCTTTGAGCATGCCCCAGATTACTTTAATGGCAGATCTTCACATTATTCAATTTACCCGTCTCTTTAATACTTTATGTATTCCCTTTGAGCATGCCCCAGATTACTTTAATGGCAGATCTTCACATTACTCAATTCACCCTTCTCTTTAATACTTTATGTATTCCCTTTGAGCATGCCCCAGATTACTTTAATAGCAGATCTTCACATTACTCAATTCACCCTTCTCTTTAATACTTTATGTATTCCCTTTGAGCATGCCCCAGATTACTTTAATGGCAGATCTTCACATTATTCAATTTACCCGTCTCTTTAATACTTTATGTATTCCCTTTGAGCATGCCCCAGATTACTTTAATGGCAGATCTTCACATTATTCAATTCACCCTTCTCTTTAATACTTTATGTATTCCCTTTGAGCATGCCCCAGATTACTTTAATAGCAGATCTTCACATTACTCAATTCACCCTTCTCTTTAATACTTTATGTATTCCCTTTGAGCATGCCCCAGATTACTTTAATAGCAGATCTTCACATTACTCAATTCACCCTTCTCTTTAATACTTTATGTATTCCCTTTGAGCATGCCCCAGATTACTTTAATGGCAGATCTTCACATTACTCAATTCACCCTTCTCTTTAATACTTTATGTATTCCCTTTGAGCATGCCCCAGATTACTTTAATAGCAGATCTTCACATTACTCAATTCACCCTTCTCTTTAATACTTTATGTATTCCCTTTGAGCATGCCCCAGATTACTTTAATAGCAGATCTTCACATTACTCAATTCACCCTTCTCTTTAATACTTTATGTATTCCCTTTGAGCATGCCCCAGATTACTTTAATGGCAGATCTTCACATTATTCAATTTACCCGTCTCTTTAATACTTTATGTATTCCCTTTGAGCATGCCCCAGATTACTTTAATGGCAGATCTTCACATTACTCAATTCACCCTTCTCTTTAATACTTTATGTATTCCCTTTGAGCATGCCCCAGATTACTTTAATAGCAGATCTTCACATTATTCAATTCACCCTTCTCTTTAATACTTTATGTATTCCCTTTGAGCATGCCCCAGATTACTTTAATAGCAGATCTTCACATTATTCAATTCACCCTTCTCTTTAATACTTTATGTATTCCCTTTGAGCATGCCCCAGATTACTTTAATAGCAGATCTTCACATTACTCATTTCACCCTTCTCTTTAATACTTTATGTATTTCCTTTGAGCATGCCCCAGATTACTTTAATGGCAGATCTTCACATTATTCAATTCACCCTTCTCTTTAATACTTTATGTATTCCCTTTGAGCATGCCCCAGATTACTTTAATAGCAGATCTTCACATTATTCAATTCACCCTTCTCTTTATAATGAAATATTCTGGGAGCAAAGAAAGGTGTTTTAGTTCTATAAAAATGTTAAGATTATTCATAATTCCCTTCCTGCAAAACATGAATATTCGCACATATAAAGTGTATTTACATTTCACAGAAAGGTGACAGGAATAATTCAACAAAGATTTTTCATGGAAATTTAGAAATGATTTGGAAAAGAGAAATCTTTCTTACCCGATAGTAAATCTCCATCATCCGAAAGCAATAGCATAGTGTCACTCTTTTTTTTCCATTGCTCTATCAACATTCGTGCTACAGACGGATAGTCTTGTGCCAAACACAGGAGCAAGATATTTTCTAAAAGTTTTTTACAGTGTTCATATATCAATGCTTGATTGTGATCAAAACCTGCAAGGAAATTTTTTTAAATTAGGAATAGATTTAAAAAATAATCAAACAGATAATCTTTGTAAGATTTTTTTTGTTATTTATACCTGAACAATAGAAATTATCCAGAGTTTATTTACAAATATCTTTCATTAACTTATAAACTATTTTGCTTTTCATCAACTTTTCCTATTGCTTGTTTTATACAATAACAATAAGGGATAATACAATTATTTATTTAGAAATTTAGCATGAGTAAAAACAAAAAAAAAAAAAAAATTTCTTATAAAGTAAAATAAATCCAAATGAAAATAAAATTCATCTGAAAAATTCAAAGCAATCATAGAAGTCATTTTCCAGAGAAAGAAAATACAGCTGGAATTGTCAGAAATTGCTGCCAGAATTGTTATTAAAAAAATGGGAAAAACAGATTTGTGTCCTTGTACTTACTAGGAGTATAAATAATTCAATATTTCATGACAAATTTTTTATTTTGCATGCAAATAATTCTCCCATGTCTAGTGCGTCTTTCAGAAATAATTTGGAAATAATCATAATGTATAAGGAATAAGCAGTCCAAGTTTTATAAAATGCAAATATTTTTATGAATACAAGGACCAGGAATGGTTTTAATTTCCAATTTGTCATGGAATAACACTATGAAATGTAGGACATAATAATGCAACAAAAAACTCAGTGTGAATGAAACATACAGGATATAGTAAGAAAAAGAAAACATGTGGGATATAGTAAAGAAAGAAAACATGTGGAATATAGTAAAGAAAGAAAAGATACAGGATACAGTAAAGAAAGAAAACAGGACTGTCTTGGAAGGGTTATTTAGCATGAAGATAGGAGTTAAAGATAATATTCCCTGGTTATAATATAATTCAATGTTTTCTTTGTGAAGACGACAGAACCAAATTTCAACTCATACTATTAGGAAAACAAAAGGAAACACTCTTAGAAAGAAAGACAAGAGAATAAAACTACAAATAAAAGAAGAAAGCACAGATTATATAGAATTATCCCACGTAATCTTACTATTATAGACATAGTAATAAAATATGGCCAACATTCTATAAACTTTATTAGTTATGTTTAATAAAATGTCAATAATTATTTGAGTAAATCAAAGAAAACTAACATGATTTTTACTTTTTCTTCCTGAACAGAAAGTGAAAATGTAAATACATTAATTTTTTTTCTTAAGTTAAGAAAAATCAATTCTGTATGAGTAGTTAAATTTTACAGCACTGATTCCTACTAATTATTGTTAAAGAGTAGGTTTTCTCTATGAGGGATAGAAAATCTTTTTATTTTAAAATTTCAAGATGTTACCCTTGGCCAAATAAATACGCATACTAAAATGCTTTTTGATAGTAATTAATGTCTATGGATAATTTATTTGTGAAGATTTTTATTGAAATGTTAGGAAAGCCAGATAATGTTTTTTTATTTCATGAATATAAATTATGAACTGTCAAATAACTCCAAAAATATGGCTATAGATATTATTTATTCTACTTAATAACACCTGGTAAATAAAATTCAGATTAAAGTATTCAGTAAATGTTTTTGTTATAGTTATTTAAAGGCTGCTTTTGGCAGCCATTAAGAAATCAAGAGTTATCTCCTTTAAGAAAATTGAATGATCAGGGTGAGTGTGACTGCTGACTCCACATTAAAAATCATCAAATGGCAAATAGCATTGGAAATTGATTTATTCTCTAAGTTAGCATTAAAATTCTCTAATGAAAATCTTGTCAGTCATTTTTAGTGCATTATAGTAACATGCATACAAAAATTGATTAAATTGATAACATACCAAGAAAAGTGATGTGCAAGATGAGAGGAAGATGAAGATTCCAGTCAACATCTAAACCATCAAGAAGAAGTTCAGAAAGGAAAATGATTCCAAGGTTGCTTCTAGAAATATAAGAAAACAAGAAGAAGAATAAAGAGTGTGTGAGTGTATATATATATATATATATATATATATATATATATATATATATATATATATATATATATATATATATATAGGCACACTGGACCATTGACATCATGGTTAGGGAGTTTGTCGATGGTCTGGAAGCCCTGGATTCCATCCCAGGTTGTGTCATATCAAAGACTTAAAAATGGTACTTGATATCTCCTGGCTTAACCCTCAGCTTTGTAAGGTATGGATCAAGGGTAAGTAGAGCAATCCTGGTAAAGGAATAGCACCCTCCCCTACACCTTGGTGTAGTAGCTATTGAAGAGGGAGTCTGCCAACTTACATATATATATATATATATAAATCAATTTAAAACATGTTGAGTAGCATTTACATTCTGCAGCATTTGTTTGCTTTTTTATATCAGTTGATCCTTAAATAACATTTACATTCTGATTGATCTCTTATATAATTGCAGTTTTCTCTTTGCATCCTGAAAGCTAACAGAGACAAGTCAGTTGGTTGGCTGGTTTTTATAGCATATCAACCCTTGTAGGTCATTTAATGCAAAATCCTCTTTATACTTATATATTAATTATATATGATTTGTAAATGAATATTTTGGAGATAACATTATTTTTAATGAGTCAAAGTTCATTTGTTTGCACACAGTTAAACAGTTCTATTGGAACCATAGATGAAACCCTAACAAGTACTAGGACTCTGGGTCAGAGTGGATTTGGGAGTAATGGCAATGAAGGGGTACTCCATATTCCTCAAAGTTCCATCAGATGGTTAAGTGTTATATTCAGGACACACAGAGGGGTGGGGTCTAACCCCTCTGCAAAGATGCAGTTGGTGTATTCTATTGCCCCAGCTGTCTGGGCTACAAAGACAAGTCAGTATCATCATCATCATCATGGCATGCTGCTTGCACCCTCCTGCCACTCATCTCTATTGTCCATTGCTCTTGGTAGGTCTTCCAGGCTACATCCTGTATCAGTACAGAGCTGTTGTAGACAGGTTCTAACTGGTTGCCCTACCCTTGCTCATCTGTATGAGGGGGTCCACAGGAGTACATCGCTTATGAGTTTGTCCTTACTTCTCCAGCAGTGTTCCGCATGGTGTCTTGTTTATCTAATTTAGATAGTTTTCAAGATGGGTGATAGGTGTCCATACAGCTACTGTTTTGTGGGATGCTGCCTCCAAAACTTGTTCAATACAGCTCGCAACATTCTTGTGTCATTGCCGTCAAGCTTTCTCTCCATATGTTTAGTCAGCATCCATGTGGGGTTTGGCGGAGAGGTTGTAAATACCACTGCAAGGATGCAGTATAGCAAATATCAAATGATACAAAATCTAAACTTAACCTTTTTTTTCTTTCTAATTATGATCTTATAATTTAAGTTGGTTGATTTTATAGCAAGTCAATCCTTGATCAGCAATTGAATGTCAAAGTCTTTTTTCTGTTGCAATTGTTTCAAGTAATTATTATTATTTAATAGCAATCATTTGGAAAAAAATTCAAGATTCAACTAACTAAACACAACCTGTACATTATTATATTGTTTTAAGTATTTTTATTTAACACAAATAATTTTCAAAAACATCTACACATGGGACCCATAGAAGCAACTGATTAGGGTCCCATTTATGACTCAAATAGATTTCATATATATATATATATATATATATATATATATATATATATATATATATATTATACATATACAGGGTGGAACGATAAAATTGTCATCCTAAAGAAAACAACACTACAGCTTTATTTTAAAACTTTTATTGAAAAAATCAATTCAGGTAACTTGATTATGTAGTAGAGCTGACATCTATTCAATGTAGCCGCCTTTAACCTCAATCACCGCCTCGATATGGATCTGGAACTGGGAGCATGCCTTTTCCACAAGCACTGGCGAGAGCTCAGCGGATGGCGGCGATCAGGCTGGCTTTGGTGTTGTGGGAGGTCATGTTGGTGATGTTCTTGACGTATGACCAAATGAAGTAGTCCAGCGGGGTCAGGTCAGGGGAGGAGGGGGGGCAGTGAGAAATGGGTACAAAGTTGTAGCACTCCTTCTGAAGCCAAGCCTGGGTCTCTTTGGACTTGTGGGCCGGTGCCGAGTCCTGCTGCCACACCCAGGGTCTGCCACTAGCCACCTGATTGCACCAGGGGATCAGCAAATCAAGGTACACGTTGGTGTTGACTTTTAAACCGACTTTGAAGATGTGAGGTGGCATGATGTGGCCTTCCGCTCCACCAAGTCCAAAGGGTTGTCCGATGCGTTGAGCTGTGCCCTCAAGCATTGAAACGTCCGGATTTGCATTTTGAAGGTGCTGGCAATGGTCCTGTTGTCATAACTTGGATCGGTAGAGAGCATGAATTGTACAGCAGCGTATCTCCAATCTCGCTCGTTGAACATTGTGTCCCTTTCAGACATGATAGAAGGCTATTGCTCTTGGGATTTGTACACAACTGGCCAACTAGTAGATGGTCGGCAACATGAAAAGAAAACTGGTTTTCATTAAATGGAAATCGAATCATGTCGTCTTTTCTAGGGCGACAATTTTATCGTTTCACCCTGTGTGTGTATATATATATATATATATATTGTTCAAAATGTTTTATGGCATGTTAACCCTTGGGTTATTCTATACTGAAATCAGTTTAACAATTACAATCTCAAATTCTGGTACAGAAATGTTTGGTTTATTTAATGGCATATCAACTCTTTATGGATTATTTATTGCTGAAATTTCTTTCATTTGTAAATGTTTGATTAAAATCATAACCATTTCTATTTTCAACATTCCACTGCAATCATTTTTTTCAATTGCACTTTTTTTAAAAAAATTTTTCTATAAAAACCATTCGTTAGCACAGTTATATCCTATCAAGTTTTTTTTTTTTATATAATACAAATAATTGGCACACAGTTATATGTTTTCATGTAAACTTTTCAATACTAATAATCATCCAAAATATCTACTTGACCAATAGATGAGATCCTAACAGTAACTATCACTCCAGCTCAGAGTGGACCTGGGAGTGATAGCAATGAGGGGGCGATTCCAATTTCTCCAGAAATGAAGCCTTACCGCCAGATACAGTTTAGTGTTATACACAAGACACCAAAGTGTTAGTTTTTGATTGAAACAAAAGAAATTGAATGAATGGTGACTATTTGGGTTTTCAATTCATTTCAGATGCCTTTACCCTGGACACGTCCTTCTACTTCATTCGTGATTGATAAAGTATCAAGTCATAATTAGCAATCAAAAATATTGGTGAAATTTAGAAATTTGAAATAATTCAAGTATTATCAATATCAGTAGTTAAACATACTTTGACATTTATTTATCTACACTGTATATAATTGTTTCTAGCAAATAAGAAAAAAATTGTTAGTATGTGTATGTATATATATATATATATGTATATATGCAAAAGAAAGTTTACATAAATCTATTTTTTTTAATAGTGGTTGGTTTGTTTTAATGGCATATCAACCTTTGTGGATTATTTAATACCAAAGCCATCCTTGTAGAAGAGCAACAGTGGTACTATTTAAACCCCCCCATTGTTAGGGAGAGAAATAAGGGGGTTAATACCTTTCTCAAGGGTATTAGTCTGAAAGTGAACCTCACAGTGTGCCAGGAGTTCAAACTTGCTTACTTTGAGGTCACAGTCCAGCACTTTAACCATTACATCATGGAGATTCCTAATTTTCATAAGGAAACTTTGACTCTAAGATTATAAATCAAACCTCAAAACACCATCTTATATGACTAATGGTTAAAAAACACGAGATTGAAAATATACCTGTGAAATCCAGGTGTCGGAGTAAATTTTTCTGGTAAAAACTCAGACATTGGAGCAAAGTAACCCCCATAAGCTGGCATTGGTAATGGGTAAGGCACAGGAGATTCTGACTGTGGGTTAGTTATTCGATGAGGGTTGATATCATCCTCTGAAAAGAATAATAATAATAATAATAATAATAATAATAATAATAATAATAGAAATGAAAACGAAAAACTATAAAAATATCTTATGATGTCAGCATTGAAAATATACAATTTCAATCTTCGTAAAAAGTTATGAATAATTGATAAAGAGTTTCATAAAATTATCTGCATTACTGGGTGCTCAACACTTATGACCTTGTGCCATAACTAAGGTTAGTAATTATGTGCATGGGTACCTCATGTGGTGTAGCAGGTAGCAAGCTAGATTAACAAACCATTGTTAGTGAGTTCAATTCTCACTGAGTGCCTTGTGTCACAACTAGGCTAAGCTTAGTAAATAAATTACATGAATATTTGAATAGATTTGTTATTTTGTTTAGTGGATTGTTCTGATTGTGGACAAATGATCTGAATTTTATAAATGACAGACAGCTGAAGATGGTTCCAGAACACAGAAGCAAAAAATTTGTCTAAAACAATTTTTAAAAATGATAATTATAAGCATAAATATGAATATTTGTATGTATAAATAATAAATAAATTCATTTATTAGACATATACTTCTGTTGGTTGGTTGGGTTTCATGTCATATCAACCCTTTATTTAATGCCAAATACTGTTATATATATATGATTTGTAAATACATCGTTTGTAGGTAACATTTTTAAGCTAGCCAGAGTTCATTTGTTAACAGACAGTTAAATGGTTTCAAGTATTCCTACCTAATATGAATAATTCTATTTACTATTAATCTTTTGTTAACACACAGTTTGGTTAGGTTTTATGGCATATCAACCCTTGTTGGTTATTTAATGTCAAATCCTCTTTATACATATATATTAAATATATAGTATTTGGTTTAGTTGGATTTTATGGCATATCAATTATTGTAGGTTATTTAATGCCAAATCCTCTTTATACATATATCATCATCATGTTGTGCCGCTAGCACAGATATCCCTGACCCTCTCTCGCCACTTCTCCCTATCATTCATCGCTTCTGGCAGGTCTTCAGGGCTACATCCCGTATCCTCACATAGCTGCTGTATGTATGTTCGAGCTGGTCGTCCTGCTTTTACTTGGCCATATGTGGGGATCCATAGGAGTACATCACTGATGAGTTCGTCCTTGCTTCTCCAGCAGTGTCCTGCATGTCTGGTTTGTCTAACTTGTATAGTTTTCATGATGGGAGGCAGGTGGCCATATAGTTGGTGCCTTGTGGGGTGTTGTCGCCAGAACTTGTTCAATATTGCTCGCAACATTCTTGTGTAATTGCCGCCTAGTTTCTTCTTCAGCCGTTTAGTTAGCGTCCAAGTAGTGCATCCATATAGCAGTTTTGTAGATAACATTTTCAAATGAGCCAGAGCTCATTTGTTTGCACACAGTTAAATGGTTTCAAAAATTTCTAACACTCATAATTCTATTCAATATCAATCATTTTTGCAAACAGTTAAATGGTTTCTAGTATCTCTATTTAACATTAACAATTTAATTCAATATCAGACATTTGTTTGCGTACAGTTAAATGGTTAAACATATATGATTTATAAGTCTATAGTTTGTAGGAAATCTTATTTTTGACTAAGTCAGAGCTAATTTGTTTGCATACGGTTGAATAGTTTCAAGTATTGCTATTCAACACTTATAATTCTATTCACCACTATTCATTCTTTTACAAACAGTTAAATAATTCCAAGTATTCTAACATGAATAGTTCTATTTAGTATTAATCATTTGTTTGTACTCAAATGGTTTCAAATATTGCTATTTAACATCAAGTTTTATTTGCACACAGTTAAATGATTAAACTTCTATTTGATCCATGGATGGGATCTTAACAGGTGCTACTACATCGGGTCAGAGTGGGCCAGGGAGTAATGGCAATGAAGGGGTACTCCTCATTCCCAAGAGCTCCAGAACTGGAGCCTCATCATCAGATGATTTAGTGTCATATCCAGGACAATCAGCGGGGGGGGGTCTTACCCATCTGCAGAGAGGCAGTTGGTGTATTCTACAGCCCCAGGTGACTGGGCTGAGAAATTCTGGACTTACCGAAGCTGCTGAAATAATGTCTGAACAGCAGAACAAAGTTTCTTTGTTTTATTACCTAAATGATCGAATGATATTCTGTAAAAGAATTCTATGACTGACAAATGGTTATTATGTTGAACAATTCTTCTCTTTCTTTTTTGAGGATTAAAAAAAATTTTGATTGCCGCACAAAAACTTTCAAAACCATTCTTACCAGCACAATACAAAATCTTGTCACAGACTCTTTTTCTTTCAATTGGTTTGGTTTGATTTCTTTGATTTAATGGCATTTCAACCTTTGTGCATTATTTAATGCCAAAGCTATCTTTGTAGATGGACAGTAATAGTACTATTTATCCATAGGTGGGAGAGAGAGGATAAGAGGGTTCATAACTTTCCCAAGGGTATTAGTCCAGGGGGGGGGGAACATATTTGTGTGACTGGTCTTTGAACTTGTTGACTACAATGTCACAGTCTAGCAGGTTAGCCACTACACCACAGGAATTCCCACCCTTTCAATTGGTTGTACATCAAAATTACATTTTCAGTACAACATCTAAATGATATTTTCAGTAGATCTACACCTAACTATAATTCATTATATTTTTGTAGATATCTTGCTGAAATTTTCCAAGTCCGAAACTAAACTTATAACCTTTTTTTCTTTATGGTTTTTCTGGAAAATCAAGACTTTAAAGAATTATATTGTTTTTAGATTTGAAGTACAAGAAATGGGGAAAATATTAATCTCTTGATGATATTCATTGACATTATAAGTCTTTACAAGAGTTTATTGCAGCAAAATAGTAAAACGGATAAATTTATTTACCTAATGAGACAAAAAAAAAATTGATTTTTTTTCTTCCATAGAGCTATTCAATAAATACATAGTTCAAATTCATTATCTCTAATTGGGATCAAAGCATTTGTGTAAGTCTTCTTCAGGAATTAGCATAAAATCATGCCTATTAAGTAGGTTTTCAATTACTTATTATAATAGAATAGAATTGAAAATTATTGGTTTTTCTAAACAGCCTTTTTCTACAAACTATAAATTTTATTTAATAGCTATGCATCTTCTAAGAGTGAACCTGTAACATCTTGTTCACTAGTCAAGGACCACAGCTATAAATTACATGGAAAATTTTTTGCATACCATTTTGTTCTTTCATGCTGCTGGCTGAAGACACACTGGAAATACTTCGCAACGATGTAGTTGATTCGGTTCTGGGCGAACTAGAAAAACAAAACAAAAATATGAATTGTTTAATTAGCCACTGTTTTTTCTTTTTTCTTTTAATAATACAGTCCATATGTAAGAAAACATTTAGGGTTGCTTTAGTATGGGATAAGGATTAGCAAGCTAGTCTAACAATAATTGACAATTAGTAACAGCCTGATAAAAAGATGATTAAATAAGAAAAAAAAAACCAAGAATTTTATCAAGGTAAGTAGATAGTAATGTTGAAAGATCAGAGCTAGTGAAATTACTTGATATAAAAACAGTTTTTGTTCACATCTAGATGAGGCTAATGCTCCTGAGAAAAGCATAAATCCATCTCCCCCCCAACATCTACGGGTAAACAGTAGACTAGGTTCTTTAATCTTGCTCAAATAAAAATCTCAACCAACCAAGAAGAAGGAAAATTTAGAATTCAAATCAGCTTTACTCCACTTGAAAATTGCTTGTGGCCAAAGGATTTAGATAAATATACAATCTTCCAAAAATTGATGATATCAAATAAATATATTTCGAGTCTTTTAACAATTATTTTAAAAACTATATTTAAAATGTTTTCAACTTCAAGTCGTACTGACAGAACAGATCTCCCTGATTCACTCTCTCCATCCGTCCCTATCATTCATCACTCATGGAAGGTCTTTCACACTATATGCTGTGTCTTTACAGAGCTGATGTAAATAGGTTTTTGTTGGTCAGCCAACACTGGCTCGTCCATGTGTAGGGGTTCATAGAAGAACATCACATACAAGTTCGTCCTTGCTTCTCCAGCAGTGTAAAAAAACAGCCAATGAAAGATTATCATGACTCACTTCTATTATAGTATATGCTTTTGTTTCTCATTAATTCGAAAACCTTATGCAAGTCATATACTTCTTCACAATATGATGTTTGATACTACTGGTCTTTAAAAGGCTATTTTTGATACTGTTTACTATTGGGACTGATTATTATGTCTAATTGATAAATATTACCACTAAAATGAAGAAAATTCACTATCAAAGCAGATTAGAAATTCATTTTTTTTATAGGTATTCCTTATAACCCATTATAAATGAATAGAATTTTTGCTGTCCTCTACCAACAAACTTATAGTTGCCGTCACTATCTCTTCTCTGTATCTTTAATATTAATTCCTTGTGGAGAGGAAGTAGATTTCACAGGAAATGGTGACAGCTGGAATTGACACAGGAAAGAGACATTTTGTAGCAGATAGATTGGGCTCTTTTAAGGTATTTTATCTTTAATTCTTTACTTTCGCAGCATTGCCCATATATCTTTCCACAATCTTATATCTGTCAGCATTAACTATCTGACAGAATGAAAGAGAATAAGACATGAAAACCAATTTGGTGGAATGTTTATATATATTTACCTACTCTATCCACACGAGCAGGATGTGACTCCAGGTCAATTTTAAGTGGACTTTAACAGGTTTGAATTCAGAGTTTTCATTCTCTTAGACTGGTTGTAATACCGAAGGTTAAAGAGCCCAGTCTAGCCTACTATTTACCATTGGCTGGAGGGAGAATAATTGGATTCATATCTTTCTCAAGAGTATTAGTGCTATGGGAAAATGCAAACAGTCTTGTCCAGGACTGCCATATTCCTTTTCTAAACCATTATACCACAAACAACTCAGAAATGGTGGAATGTTTATACATTTATAATGGCATTTCACTCTGTACAATTTTAATCAGATTAGGAAAAAATTGGTTGAGGTTGTAGTGGCAATGTAATTAAGAATCCAACTTTAAAATGTTGGAAATTAAAAAATTCAAAATTGTACTTGTAATTGTTATTTAAGCTATGAATTCAAGGATTTGAAAATGTTGTGTATGAAGTAAAATATTTTTAGTAATGAATTATAATTAAATAGTGTTTGCCAATGGTCAGGAAGACCTGGGTTCAATCCCAGGTCATGTCATACCAAAGACTTATCAAGGGTAAAGTGGAGCAATCCAGGAAAAGGAGTAGTGCCCTCCCCTACACCTCGGTGTAGTAGCTATCAAAAAGGAGCCTTCTGGTCGCCCTCAACTAAGGTTGCCAACTTTTTGAATGATTTTGTTTGCAGTTTATGCACTTTTCCGGTTGTGGTCCATTCTGATTCCACCACATTTTTTATATACTGGAGGTCTGGTACATTTTGCTTTGTGGTGCATAAATTTTTGGTAATTGTGGCATCTCAGTGGCTTTGGTATGTATATTTCAACTTTGGTTATTGTGTACCCTATTTTTATTTTGGTAGGAGGTTTGGGGGTGTTAAAACTAAGAATATATATGTGTTTGTTAGTATTGTTTGGTTATTTTTCTTAAAGGAAATTCTTTTGGCATAAGTGACACTTTGTTTGCAGAGGTTAGTTTTTATTTCATCAAGAATGCAGAGAGAGGGATTTGAACTTTTCACTACACCCTTTGACAAGTTCAGGGAGTTGTGAGGGTAGGTTTTTATTTTGAGGTTATAGAAGTATTTTTCTTCAAGTAAAAGGTTTGAGAACGTTTTCTAGGTACTTCTGCCAGTAAGGTATTGTTTATTAATTTTTTGACAGATTTAGGTTTTATTAGAGAGCTGAGAGATTTTTCAATAATGAAGAGAGGCAACTTAGTGATTAGGGTATCTTCCATCAACTCCAGCTTTATAAATTTGCATGCTTTAAGGTTTGAGATTTTTCACTCGGGTTATTTTTTTTTTGTATCGATAGGAATTTTTGCTGAGTTCACTGATTGCCCTCCCCAGCCACCATGGAGCCGTATAAAGAGAAATGTCAAGGGGGAAAAACCTGTTCACCTTGGCAAATCAGGGCTACACATTTAGTATAGTCACACTGAAGAAAGAAACTAACAATTTGAGATCTCTAGGTTTTCATCCCCAAGATGATTACTCACCTAGTGACAAAATGGGAAACATAGGTCTTTCTTCAGCATGATTGACCCTATAACCACTGCTTTCTGATTTGGAAACTTACAAAATTCTTTCACAAGCCTCTGAAAGAGGGTTTGATATGACCAGCCGATTGATCAGATTAGGCCTCTCCGATCACCCATCTAGCTCAGTAAAGGCTAAAATGGAGTATTGCTAATCCTGTGGTCACTTAGGCAACTGGGTCAAAGACCACTCAGCCACCAGGATCCAGTCCTAAAGCATCATGGGTCACTACTACTGGAGGTTCTTACTCCTTTACAGAGGTGCAGTCAGCATATTATACAATTAATCATTTCTTTGCAAACAGTTCTATTTCAAACAACTCGATTTAGCATAAGTCATCTGTTTACACACAGTTTAAATTTCAAACCGTTCTATTTGATCTATAAATAGGACCCTATCAGGTGCTACCAGTCCAAGTTACAGTCAACCTGGGAACGATAGCAATGAAAGGGTACTCTGCATTCTCCAAAGCTCCAACATCACTGGAGCCTCACCATCAGATTGTTTATGGTCATAAACAGGACACTCGTGGGGTAGTGGGGGGCCTTACCCCTCTGCAGAGGTGCAGTTAGTGTATTCTACAACCCCAGGTCATAAGATAATTATCAACAAACACATTAATCAAACTATCTTCTTAGAATTCACCAAATGTGTCCGACTTCCATTCTAAGAAGATTTAGAGTTCATGACCATCGAATTTTCTCTGGTTACAAATGGAACACCAGAAAATGTTTTAACATATTCCTTTTTGGAAATTTCTAAAGTCTTCAGCAAGTGGTTAGATTCAAAATATAAGTATAATACTAAATTAGACCTTACTTTGTTTCTAAATCAAACCCTTATCTTATTTAGCGGACCATCAAATTTTCTATGTTTACTAATAGAACCCCAGGCCACTCTTTTAGCTTGTTAGTTTTTGAAGATTACAAAACATTTTAAATTTTTACCAAAGAATTCGGTTAACAACATAAGTATAATGCTAAATAGAGCCTCTACTTTGTGTCCACCAGGGCATCTCCGGTGGTATAATGGTTAGCAACCTAAACTAGCAAGCCTACATGAGTGAGTTTGAGTCTCACTGGGTAGCCCATTGATATGACTTTGTGCCACATCTAAGCAACCAAGCTTTGTAAATTACAACTTTATGTCCGTCAGGTTAGCTAAACCAAATCTTTACCTTTTTCTTAAACCATATGAAGTAAACATCTAGCAGAAAATTTCCTGTCCATAAATTAAATTTTGATTTTTTTTTTCCCATTACTTTTTCCCCTCAGTCTCTAAAAAATCATTTTATTACATTTACACTTGTAGTACAAGCAACGGCCACAAAGAGGTTATCAACATTAACATCTAAACTTATAGTTATAATGAAAGAAAAATAAAAAAGGTAAAACATTTGTCTAAAAAAGAGAAAAATCATTTAATATGACAAAAAGATATTTGTTTTTGCCTTTCAGATGTCACATCTTCATTGGTGCTGTGTCTTTTGGTATGTAGCATTCCTTTCTCTAACGGAGTGCCACTCTGATATGAACCCAGTTTTTCATCATCAGTCGAATTGGTACTGGACTGGTTACGTTGAATGGTACTGAGACGATAAAATGGTGGTGTCTGAGTGCGCTCAATAATTTGATTTAGAGTCTCAACAGTCTGCCGAGAAAGTGAAAGGGAGAGAGATGTAACAAGAGGAGTCTGTGGAGAGAGAGAGAGAGAGAGAGAGAGAAAGAAAAAAAAAACAGAAAGAGATAAGCAATGCTGAGAGAGAGAAAGAAGCAGGCCATAAGCAATGAAGTTAAGAGAGAAAGCAAAAGAGGAGGGAAAAAAAAGATAATTTATTGTCAATTTAGATTAACACTTTTTCAGTCTTGAAAAACAAATAAATGAAATAAAAATTTTCAAATTGCAATTCAAATGACTAAAAGTTGCACTTAAAACAAACACTGGAAAAAGATTTTACTTATTTATAACTGATAAAATCAGGCAATAAATAAAAATAAACCTTATAATAACATTCAAAGATCTTCCACAACATAGAAGATTTTTAATGTGGTTGTATTTAACTTAAAGACAGTTTTCAGCAGTCATTAAAATCAATATCAAGTCAAATCCTATTTATAATAGTATAAATAGTATTTGACTTGATATTGATCTTAATGATGGCTTAAATGCAAATAAGTGGATAAAACTTGAGTAAAATTAGCACTAAATAGTTATCTCCCTTGATAAATTAGAACAGTAAGAAGGGAGCATAAGATAGAAACATCCAAGTTGAAAATTAATTTGGAAATTACTTCATTCCCCAAGTTAGACCATTTCAAAATTTTTGTGCAAACAAATATCTCACTATCATGTACCATATTTACTGTATTATGGTAACATACATATAAAAATTGAACAGAATATAGATTTTGTTCAGTGGAATTATTTGATGATTGGTTCTTTTGTAATTACCAAAAAATCTTTATGAGAAAGTATTTAAAAAATTCTTTATTTACAACAAAATTTTTTGGGGTTAAATGTAAAGATTTACTTTGATATTATATTAATATCTTATTAATTTTTCTAAGTAGAAATAAAAACAAGAGAATTATAGATCGAATAAATTAATCTTACAAAACTATGTCTCTAGGAAAATTGTTAGAGATTAATTTCATTTGATAAAGAATTTAGTAAAGAATAATGAATTGAATCTTGTAAAATTTACCTTTAATTCTACCATCAAATGTTCAATAAGTCTTTCCGGCATAGCTCTTCCCAAGTACGTAATTACTCGTTTAGTCTATAAAATCAAAGAGAGAATTCTTTAAACGACAAAATATTCTAAATAAAAGTAACAGTTCTGAATGTTATAACAATAAAGAAAAGTTTGCTGGTAAGATTTCATGAGAAATATTTGATTATAGATATCAGTGAAAAAAAATCAATATAAGAAGCATACAGGACACAAAAGCAGTTTTTGTTAAAAAAAATATTGATTTGTTTGTGACCAAATGGATAGTAGCCACAGACACTATGGAGTAACACCTTAAACATGAAAACATATTTGTCAAAAAAACGTCTTTTATATGAAAATCATGACTGCAATTGCTACTTTAAACAATCATTGTATTTGTGGCCTAGCCGATGGCAATAAAAGCAAAACTAAATATCTGTCATTTTTATATGTAGCCTGGCGAATGGCAATAATAGCAAAAAAAAATAACTCTCGTTTTTATATGTGGCCTGGCCAATGGCAATAATAGCAAAAGAAAATATCTCTTGTTTTAATATGTGGCCTGGCCAATGACAAAAATAGCAAAAGAAAATATCCCAGGTTTTTATGTGGCCTGGCGAATGGCAACAAGAGCAAAAAAAAATATCACTCATTTTTATATGTGGCCTAGCATATGGCAACAATAGCAAAAGAAAATATCTGTAGTTTTTATATGTGGCCTGGCCAATGGCAATAATAGCAAAAGAAAATATCTCTCATTTATATATGTGGCCTGGCCAATGGCAATAATAGCAAAAGAAAATATCTCTCGTTTCTATATGTGGCCTGGCCGATGGCAATAATAGCAAAACTAAATATCTCACGTTTTTATATGTGGCCTGGCCAATGGCAATAATAACAAAAGAAAAGATCTCTCTTTTTTATATGTGGCCTGGCCAATGGCAATAGTAGCAAAAGAAATATCTGTAGTTTTTATATGTGGCCTGGCCAATGGCAATAATAGCAAAAGAAAAGATCTCTCATTTTTATATGTGGCCTGGCCAATGGCAATAATAGCAAAAGAAAATATCTCTCATTTTTATATGTGGCCTGGCCAATGGCAATAGTAGCAAAAGAAAATATCTAGTTTTTATATGTGGCCTGGCCAATGGCAATAGTAGCAAAAGAAAATATCTCGTTTTTATATGTGGTCTGGCCAATGGCAATAATAACAAAAGAAAATATCTCTCATTTTAATGTGGCCTGGCGAATGGCAACAATAGCAGAAAAAAATATCACTCATTTTTATATGTGGCCTAGCCAATGACAACAATAGCAAAAGAAAATATCTGTAGTTTTTATATGTGGCCTGGCGAATGGCAACAATAGCAGAAAAAAATATCACTCATTTTTATATGTGGCCTAGCCAATGGCAACAATGGCAAAAGAAAATATCTCTCGTTTCTATATGTGGCCTGGTCAATGGCAATAATAGCAAAAGAAAATATCTCTCATTTTTATTTGTGGCCTGGCCAATGGCAATAATAGCAAAAGAAAATATCTCTCGTTTCTATATGTGGCCTGGCCGATGGCAATAATAGCAAAACTAAATATCTCACGTTTTTATATGTGGCCTGGCCAATGGCAATAATAGCAAAATAAAAGATCTCTCTTTTTTATATGTGGCCTGGCCAATGGCAATAGTAGCAAAAGAAATATCTGTAGTTTTTATATGTGGCCTGGCCAATGGCAATAATAGCAAAAGAAAATATCTCTCATTTTTATATGTGGCCTGGCCAATGGCAATAGTAGCAAAAGAAAATATCTAGTTTTTATATGTGGCCTAGCCAATGGCAATAGTAGCAAAAGAAAATATCTCGTTTTTATATGTGGCCTGGCCAATGGCAATAATAACAAAAGAAAATATCTGTAGTTTTTATATGTGGCCTGGCCAATGGCAATAATAGCAAAAGAAAATATCTATTGTTTATATATGTGGCCTGGCCAATGGCAATAGTAGCAAAAGAAAATATCTTGTTTTTATATGTGGCCTGGCCAATGGCAATAGTAGCAAAAGAAAATATCTCTCGTTTTTATATGTGGCCTAGCCAATGGCAATAGTAGCAAAAGAAAATATCTGTAGTTTTTATATGTGGCCTGGCCAATGGCAATAATAGCAAAAGAAAATATCTCTCGTTTCTATATGTGGCCTGGCCAATGGCAATAATAGCAAAACTAAATATCTCTCGTTTTTATATGTGGCCTGGACAATGGAAATAATAGCAAAAGAAAAGATCTCTCATTTTTATATGTGGCTGGCCAACGGCAATAGCAGCAAAAGAAATATCTGAGGTTTTTATATGTGGCCTGGCCAATGGCAATAATATCAAAATAAAATATCCCTCATTTTTATATGTGGCCTGGCCAATGGCAATAATAGCAAAAGAAAAGATCTCTCGTTTTTATATGTGGCCTGGCCAATGGCAATAGTAGCAAAAGAAAATATCTCTTGTTTTTATATGTGGCCTGGCCAATGGCAATAATAGCCAAAGAAAATATCTCTCGTTTTTATATGTGGCCTGGCCAATGGCAATAGAAGCAAAAGAAAATATCTCTCGTTTTTATATGTGGCCTGGCCAATGGCAATAATAGCAAAAGAAAAGATCTCTCGTTTTTATATGTGGCCTGGCCAATGGCAATAGTAGCAAAAGAAAATATCTCTCATTTATATGTGGCTTGGCCAATGGCAATAATAGCAAAATAAAAGATCTCTCGTTTCTATATGTGGCCTGGCCAATGGCAATAATAGCAAAACTAAATATCTCTCGTTTTTATATGTGGCCTGGCCAATGGCAATAATAGCAAAAGAAAAGATCTCTCATTTTTATATGTGGCTGGCCAATGGCAATAGTAGCAAAAGAAATATCTGTAGTTTTTATATGTGGCCTGGCCAATGGCAATAATAGCAAAAGAAAAGATCTCTCGTTTTTATATGTGGCCTGGCCAATGGCAATAATAGCAAAACTAAATATCTCTCGTTTTTATATGTGGCCTGGCCAATGGCAATAATAGCAAAAGAAAAGATCTCTCTTTTTTATATGTGGCCTGGCCAATGGCAATAATAGCAAAAGAAAATATCTCTCGCTTTTATATGTGGCCTAGCCAATGGCAATAGTAGCAAAAGAAAATATCTCGTTTTTATATGTGGCCTGGCCAATGGCAATAGGAGCAAAAGAAAATATCTGTAGTTTTTATATGTGGCCTGGCCAATGGCAATAATAGCAAAACTAAATATCTCACGTTTTTATATGTGGCCTGGCCAATGGCAATAATAGCAAAAGAAAATATCTCTCGTTTTTAGATGTGGCCTGGCCAATGGCAATAGTAGCAAAAGAAAATATCTCTCGTTTTTATATGTGGCCTGGCCAATGGCAATAATAGCAAAAGAAAATATCTATCGTTTTTATATGTGGCCTGGCCAATGGCAATAGTAGCAAAAGAAAATATCTCTCGTTTTTATATGTGGCCTGGCCAATGGCAATAATAACAAAAGAAAAGATCTCTCGTTTTTATATGTGGCCTGGCCAATGGCAACAATAGCAAAAGAAAATATCTCTCATTTTTATATATGGCCTGGCCAATGGCAATAATAGCCAAAGAAAATATCTCTTGTTTTCATATGTGGCCTGGCCAATGGCAATAGTAGCCAAAGAAAATATCTCTCGTGTTTATATGTGTCCTGGCCAATGGCAACAATAGCAAAAGAAAATATCTCTCGTTTTTATATATGGCCAGGCCAATGGCAATAATAGCAAAAGAAAAGATCTCTTGTTTTTATATGTGGCCTGGCCAATGGCAATAGTAGCAAAAGAAATATCTGTAGTTATTATATTTGGCCTGGACAATGGCAATAATAACAAAAGAAAAGATCTCTCTTTTTCATATGTGGCCTGGCCAATGGCAATAATAGCAAAAGAAAATATCTCACGTTTTTATATGTGGCCTGGCCAATGGCAATAGTAGCAAAAGAAAATATCTCGTTTTTATATGTGGCCTGGCCAATGGCAATAATAGCAAAAGAAAATATCTATTGTTTTTATATGTGGCCTGGCTAATGGTAATAGTAGCAAAAGAAAATATCTGAAGTTTTTATATGTGGCCTGGCCAATGGCAATAATAGCAAAAGAAAATATCTCTCATTTTTATATGTGGCCTGGCCAATGGCAATAATAGCTAAACTAATTATCTCTCGTTTTTATATGTGGCCTGGCCAATGGCAATAGGAGCAAAAGAAAATATTTCTCATTTTAATATGTTCCTTGGCCAATGGCAATAATAGCAAAAGAAAATATCTCTCATTTTTATATGTGGCCTGGCCAATGGCAATAGTAGCAAAAGAAATATCTGCAGTTTTTATATGTGGCCTGGCCAATGGCAATAATAGCAAAAGAAAAGATCTCTCATTTTTATATGTGTCCTGGCCAATGGCAACAATAGCAAAAGAAAATATCTCTCGTTTTTATATGTGGCCTGGCCAATGGCAATAATAGCAAAAGAAAATATCTCTCGTTTCTATATGTGGCCTGGCCAATGGCAATAATAGCAAAACTAAATATCTCTCGTTTTTATATGTGGCCTGGCCAATGGCAATAATAGCAAAAGAAAAGATCTCTCGTTTTTATATGTGGCCTGGCCAATGGCAATAGTAGCAAAAGAAAATATCTGTAGTTTTTATAGGTGGCCCGGCCAATGGCAATAGTAGCCAAAGAAAATATCTCTTGTTTTCATATGTGGCCTGGCTAATGGCAATAGTAGCAAAAGAAAATATCTATTGTTTTTATATGTGGCCTGGCCAATGGCAATAATAGCTAAAGAAAATATCTCTCGTTTTTATATGTGGCCTGGCCAATGGCAATAATAGCAAAAGAAAAGATCTCTTGTTTTTATATGTGGCCTGGCCAATGGCAATAGTAGCAAAAGAAAATATCTCGTTTTTATATGTGGCCTGGCCAATGGCAATAGTAGCCAAAGAAAATATCTCTTGTTTTCATATGTGGCCTGGCCAATGGCAATAGTAGTAAAAGAAAATATCTCTCGTGTTTATATGTGTCCTGGCCAATGGCAACAATAGCAAAAGAAAATATCTCTCGTTTTTATATGTGGCCAGGCCTATGGCAATAATAGCAAAAGAAAAGATCTCTCGTTTGTATATGTGGCCTGGCCAATGGCAATAGTAGCAAAAGAAATATCTGTAGTTATTATATTTGGCCTGGACAATGGCAATAATAGCAAAAGAAAATATCTCACATTTTTATATGTGGCCTGGCCAATGGCAATAGTAGCAAAAGAAAATATCTCGTTTTTATATGTGGCCTGGCCAATGGCAATAATAGCAAAAGAAAATATCTATTGTTTTTATATGTGGCCTGGCTAATGGATATAGTAGCAAAAGAAAATATCTGAAGTTTTTATATGTGGCCTGGCCAATGGCAATAATAGCAAAAGAAAATATCTCTCATTTTTATATGTGGCCTGGCCAATGGCAATAATAGCTAAACTAAATATCTCTCGTTTTTATATGTGGCCTGGCCAATGGCAATAGTAGCAAAAGAAAATATTTCTCATTTTTATATGTTCCTTGGCCAATGGCAATAATAGCAAAACTAAATATCTCTCGTTTTTATATGTGGCCTGGCCAATGTCAATAATAGCAAAAGAAAAGATCTCTTGTTTTTATATGTGGCCTGGCCAATGGCAATAATAGCAAAAGAAAAGATCTCTCGTTTTTATATGTGGCCTGGCCAATGACAATAATAGCAAAAGAAAATATCTCTCATTTTTATATGTGGCCCGGCCAATGGCAATAGTAGCAAAAGAAAATATCTAGTTTTTATATGTGGCCTAGCCAATGGCAATAGTAGCAAAAGAAAATATCTCGTTTTTATATGTGGCCTGGCCAATGGCAATAATAACAAAAGAAAATATCTGTAGTTTTTATATGTGGCCTGGCCAATGGCAATAATAGCAAAAGAAAATATCTATTGTTTTTATATGTGGCCTGGCCAATGGCAATAGTAGCAAAAGAAAATATCTTGTTTTTATATGTGGCCTGGCCAATGGCAATAGTAGCAAAAGAAAATATCTCTCGTTTTTATATGTGGCCTAGCCAATGGCAATAGTAGCAAAAGAAAATATCTGTAGTTTTTATATGTGGCCTGGCCAATGGCAATAATAGCAAAAGAAAATATCTCTCGTTTCTATATGTGGCCTGGCCAATGGCAATAATAGCAAAACTAAATATCTCTCGTTTTTATATGTGGCCTGGACAATGGAAATAATAGCAAAAGAAAAGATCTCTCATTTTTATATGTGGCTGGCCAACGGCAATAGCAGCAAAAGAAATATCTGAGGTTTTTATATGTGGCCTGGCCAATGGCAATAATATCAAAATAAAATATCCCTCATTTTTATATGTGGCCTGGCCAATGGCAATAATAGCCAAAGAAAAGATCTCTCGTTTTTATATGTGGCCTGGCCAATGGCAATAATAGCAAAAGAAAATATCTCTTGTTTTTATATGTGGCCTGGCCAATGGCAATAGAAGCAAAAGAAAATATGTCTCGTTTTTATATGTGGCCTGGCCAATGGCAATAATAACAAAAGAAAAGATCTATTGTTTTTATATGTGGCCTGGCCAATGGCAATAATAGCAAAAGAAAAGATCTCTCGTTTTTATATGTGGCCTGGCCAATGGCAATAGTAGCAAAAGAAAATATCTCTCATTTATATGTGGCTTGGCCAATGGCAATAATAGCAAAATAAAAGATCTCTCGTTTCTATATGTGGCCTGGCCAATGGCAATAATAGCAAAACTAAATATCTCTCGTTTTTATATGTGGCCTGGCCAATGGCAATAATAGCAAAAGAAAAGATCTCTCTTTTTTATATGTGGCCTGGCCAATGGCAATAATAGCAAAAGAAAATATCTCTCGCTTTTATATGTGGCCTAGCCAATGGCAATAGTAGCAAAAGAAAATATCTCGTTTTTATATGTGGCCTGGCCAATGGCAATAGGAGCAAAAGAAAATATCTGTAGTTTTTATATGTGGCCTGGCCAATGGCAATAATAGCAAAACTAAATATCTCACGTTTTTATATGTGGCCTGGCCAATGGCAATAATAGCAAAAGAAAATATCTCTCGTTTTTAGATGTGGCCTGGCCAATGGCAATAGTAGCAAAAGAAAATATCTCTCGTTTTTATATGTGGCCTGGCCAATGGCAATAATAGCAAAAGAAAATATCTATCGTTTTTATATGTGGCCTGGCCAATGGCAATAGTAGCAAAAGAAAATATCTCTCGTTTTTATATGTGGCCTGGCCAATGGCAATAATAACAAAAGAAAAGATCTCTCGTTTTTATATGTGGCCTGGCCAATGGCAACAATAGCAAAAGAAAATATCTCTCATTTTTATATATGGCCTGGCCAATGGCAATAATAGCCAAAGAAAATATCTCTTGTTTTCATATGTGGCCTGGCCAATGGCAATAGTAGCCAAAGAAAATATCTCTCGTGTTTATATGTGTCCTGGCCAATGGCAACAATAGCAAAAGAAAATACCTCTCGTTTTTATATATGGCCAGGCCAATGGCAATAATAGCAAAAGAAAAGATCTCTTGTTTTTATATGTGGCCTGGCCAATGGCAATAGTAGCAAAAGAAATATCTGTAGTTATTATATTTGGCCTGGACAATGGCAATAATAACAAAAGAAAAGATCTCTCTTTTTCATATGTGGCCTGGCCAATGGCAATAATAGCAAAAGAAAATATCTCACGTTTTTATATGTGGCCTGGCCAATGGCAATAGTAGCAAAAGAAAATATCTCGTTTTTATATGTGGCCTGGCCAATGGCAATAATAGCAAAAGAAAATATCTATTGTTTTTATATGTGGCCTGGCTAATGGTAATAGTAGCAAAAGAAAATATCTGAAGTTTTTATATGTGGCCTGGCCAATGGCAATAATAGCAAAAGAAAATATCTCTCATTTTTATATGTGGCCTGGCCAATGGCAATAATAGCTAAACTAATTATCTCTCGTTTTTATATGTGGCCTGGCCAATGGCAATAGGAGCAAAAGAAAATATTTCTCATTTTAATATGTTCCTTGGCCAATGGCAATAATAGCAAAACTAAATATCTCTCGTTTTTATATGTGGCCTGGCCAATGGCAATAATAGCAAAAGAAAAGATCTCTCGTTTTTATATGTGGCCTGGCCAATGGCAATAATAGCAAAAGAAAAGATCTCTCGTTTTTATATGTGGCCTGGCCAATGACAATAATAGCAAAAGAAAATATCTCTCATTTTTATATGTGGCCTGGCCAATGGCAATAGTAGCAAAAGAAATATCTGCAGTTTTTATATGTGGCCTGGCCAATGGCAATAATAGCAAAAGAAAAGATCTCTCATTTTTATATGTGTCCTGGCCAATGGCAACAATAGCAAAAGAAAATATCTCTCGTTTTTATATGTGGCCTGGCCAATGGCAATAATAGCCAAAGAAAATATCTCTCGTTTCTATATGTGGCCTGGCCAATGGCAATAATAGCAAAACTAAATATCTCTCGTTTTTATATGTGGCCTGGCCAATGGCAATAATAGCAAAAGAAAAGATCTCTCGTTTTTATATGTGGCCTGGCCAATGGCAATAGTAGCAAAAGAAAATATCTGTAGTTTTTATAGGTGGCCCGGCCAATGGCAATAGTAGCCAAAGAAAATATCTCTTGTTTTCATATGTGGCCTGGCTAATGGCAATAGTAGCAAAAGAAAATATCTCTCGTTTTTATATGTGGCCTGGCCAATGGCAATAATAGCAAAAGAAAATATCTCTCGTTTTTATATGTGGCCTGGCCAATGGCAATAATAGCAAAAGAAAAGATCTCTTGTTTTTATATGTGGCCTGGCCAATGGCAATAGTAGCAAAAGAAAATATCTCGTTTTTATATGTGGCCTGGCCAATGAGAATAGTAGCAAAAGAAAATATCTCTCATTTTTATATGTGGCCTGGCCAATGGCAATAGTAGCAAAAGAAATATCTGTAGTTATTATATGTGGCCTGGCCAATGGCAATAATAGCAAAAGAAAATATCTCTCTTTTTTATATGTTGCCTGGCCAATGGCAATAATAGCAAAAGAAAATATCTCACGTTTTTATATGTGGCCTGGCCAATGGCAATAGTAGCAAAAGAAAATATCTCGTTTTTATATGTGGCCTGGCCAATGGCAATAATAGCAAAAGAAAATATCTATTGTTTTTATATGTGGCCTGGCTAATGGCAATAGTAGTAAAAGAAAATATCTGAAGTTTTTATATGTGGCCTGGCCAATGGCAATAATAGCAAAAGAAGATATCTCTCATTTTTATATGTGGCCTGGCCAATGGCAATAGTAGCAAAAGAAATATCTGTAGTTTTTATATGTGGCCTGGCCAATGGCAATAATAGCAAAAGAAAAGATCTCTCGTTTTTATATGTGGCCTGGCCAATGGCAATAGGAGAAAAAGAAAATATCTATTGTTTTTATATGTGGCCTGGCCAATGGCAATAATAGCAAAAGAAAAGATCTCTCGTTTTTATATGTGGCCTGGCCAATGGCAATAATAGCAAAAGAAAATATCTCTCGTTTTTATATGTGGCCTGGCCAATGGCAATAGTAGCAAAAGAAAATATCTCGTTTTTATATGTGGCCTGGCCAATGGCAATAATAGCAATAGAAAAGATCTCTTGTTTTTATATGTGGCCTGGCCAATGGCAACAATATCAAAAGAAAATATCTCTCGTTTCTATATGTGGCCTGGCCAATGGCAATAATAGCAAAAGAAAATATCTCTCGTTTCTATATGTGGCCTGGCCAATCGCAATAATAGCTAAATTAGTCTGCACATGCATGTAGTGTTGCATACCTTCCTCTGCTCTTAGTTAACCCCAAGCTTTGTTCGTGTTTGTTCGTTTGTCCTTCTATTTTCTCCGTTCCCTCGATCGTATTCTTGTGTAGGTAACGTTTACAATATGTGGCCTGGCCAATGACAATAATAGCAAAAGAAAAGATCTCTCGTTTTTATATGTGGCCTGGCCAATGAGAATAGTAGCAAAAGAAAATATCTCTCATTTTTATATGTGGCCTGGCCAATGGCAATAGTAGCAAAAGAAATATCTGTAGTTATTATATGTGGCCTGGCCAATGGCAATAATAGCAAAAGAAAAGATCTCTCGTTTTTATATGTGGCCTGGCCAATGGCAATAGTAGCAAAAGAAAATATCTCGTTTTTATATGTGGCCTGGCCAATGGCAATAATAGCAAAAAAAATATCTATTGTTTTTATATGTGGCCTGGCCAATAGCAATAGTAGCAAAAGAAATATCTGTAGTTTTTATATGTGGCCTGGCCAATGGCAATAATAGCAAAAGAAAATATCTATTGTTTTTATATGTGGCCTGGCTAATGGCAATAGTAGCAAAAGAAAAGATCTCTCGTTTTTATATGTGGCCTGGCCAATGGCAATAATAGCAAAAGAAAATATCTCTCATTTTTATATGTGGCCTGGCCAATGGCAATAATAGCTAAACTAAATATCTCTCGTTTTTATATGTGGCCTGGCCAATGGCAATAGGAGCAAAAGAAAATATTTCTCATTTTTATATGTTCCTTGGCCAATGGCAATAATAGCAAAACTAAATATCTCTCGTTTTTATATGTGGCCTGGCCAATGGCAATAATAGCAAAAGAAAAGATCTCTTGTTTTTATATGTGGCCTGGCCAATGGCAATAATAGCAAAAGAAAAGATCTCTCGTTTTTATATGTGGCCTGGCCAATGACAATAATAGCAAAAGAAAATATCTCTCATTTTTATATGTGGCCTGGCCAATGGCAATAGTAGCAAACGAAATATCTGTAGTTTTTATATGTGGCCTGGCCAATGGCAATAATAGCAAAAGAAAAGGTCTCTCGTTTTTATATGTGGCCTGGCCAATGGCAATAGTAGCAAAAGAAAATATCTGTAGTTTTTATATGTGGCTTGGCCAATGGCAATAATAGCAAAAGAAAATATCTCTCGTTTTTATATGTGGCCTGGCCAATGGCAATAATAGCAAAAAAAAATAACTCTCGTTTTTATATGTGGCCTGGCCAATGGCAACAATAGCAAAAGAAAATATCTCTCTTTTTTATATGTGGCCTGGCCAATGGCAATAATAGCAAAAGAAAAGATCTCTCGTTTTTATATGTGGCCTGGCCAATGGAAATAGTAGCAAAAGAAAATATCTCGTTTTTATATGTGGCCTGGCCAATGGCAATAATAGCAAAAGAAAATATCTGTAGTTTTTATATGTGGCCTGGCCAATGGCAATAATAGCAAAGGAAAATATTTCTCATTTTTATATGTGGCTTGGCCAATGGCAATAATAGCAAAACTAAATATCTCTCGTTTTTATATGTGGCCTGGCCAATGGCAATAATGGCAAAAGAAAAGATCTCTCATTTTTATATGTGGCCTGGCCAATGGCAATAGTAGCAAAAGAAAATATCTGTAGTTTTTATATGTGGCCTGGCCAATGGCAATAATAGCAAAAGAAAAGATCTCTCATTTTTATATGTGGCCTGGCCAATGGCAACAATAGCAAAAGAAAATATCTCTCATTTTTATATATGGGCTGGCCAATGGCAATAATAGCAAAAGAAAATATCTCTCATTTTTATATGTGTACTGGCCAATGGCAACAATAGCAAAAGAAAATATCTCTCGTTTTTATATGTGGCCTGGCCAATGGCAATAATAGCAAAAGGAAAGATCTCTCGTTGTTATATGTGGCCTGGCCAATGGCAATAATAGCAAAACTAAATATCTCTCGTTTTTATATGTGGCCTGGCCAATGGCAATAATAGCAAAAGAAAAGATCTCTCGTTTTTATATGTGGCCTGGCCAATGACAATAATAGCAAAAGAAAATATCTCTCGTTTCTATATGTGGCCTGGCCAATGGCAATAATAGCAAAACTAAATATCTCTCGTTTTTATATGTGGCCTGGCCAATGGCAATAATGGCAAAAGAAAAGATCTCTCGTTTTTATATGTGGCCTGGCCAATTGCAATAGTAGCAAAAGAAAATATCTCGTTTTTATATGTGGCCTGGCCAATGAGAATAGTAGCAAAAGAAAATATCTCTCATTTTTATATGTGGCCTGGCCAATGGCAATAGTAGAAAAAGAAATATCTGTAGTTATTATATGTGGCCTGGCCAATAGCAATAATAGCAAAAGAAAATATCTCTCTTTTTTATATGTGGCCAGGCCAATGGCAATAATAGCAAAAGAAAATATCTCACGTTTTTATATGTGGCCTGGCCAATGGCAATAGTAGCAAAAGAAAATATCTCGTTTTTATATGTGGCCTGGCCAATGGCAATAATAGCAAAAGAAAATATCTATTGTTTTTATATGTGGCCTGGCTAATGGCAATAGTAGCAAAAGAAAATATCTGAAGTTTTTATATGTGGCCTGGCCAATGGCAATAATAGCAAAAGAAAAGATCTCTCGTTTTTATATGTGGCCTGGCCAATGGCAATAATAGCAAAAGAAAATATCTCTCGTTTTTATATGTGGCCTGGCCAATGGCAATAATAGCAAAAGAAAATATCTCTCGTTTTTATATGTGGCCTGGCCAATGGCAATAATAGCAAAAGAAAATAACTCTCGTTTTTATATGTGGCCTGGCCAATGGCAACAATAGCAAAAGAAAATATCTCTCATTTTTATATGTGGCCTGGCCAATGGCAATAATAGCAAAAGAAAAGATCTCTCGTTTTTATATGTGGCCTGGCCAATGGAAATAGTAGCAAAAGAAAATATCTCGTTTTTATATGTGGCCTGGCCAATGGCAATAATAGCAAAAAAAATTTCTGTAGTTTTTATATGTGGCCTGGCCAATGGCAATAATAGCAAAAGAAAATATTTCTCATTTTTATATGTGGCTTGGCCAATGGCAATAATAGCTAAACTAAATATCTCTCGTTTTTATATGTGGCCTGGCCAATGGCAATAATAGCAAAAGAGAAGATCTCACGTTTTTATATGTGGCCTGGCCAATGGCAATAGTAGCAAATGAAAATATCTCGTTTTTATATGTGGCCTGGCCAATGGCAATAATAGCAAAAGAAAATATCTATTGTTTTTATATGTGGCCTGGCTAATGGCAATAGTAGCAAAAGAAAATATCTGAAGTTTTTATATGTGGCCTGGCCAATGGCAATAATAGCAAAAGAAAATATCTCTCATTTTTATATGTGGCCTGGCCAATGGCAGTTATAGCTAAACTAAATATCTCTCGTTTTTATATGTGGCTTGGCCAATGGCAATAATAGCAAAACTAAATATCTCTCATTTTTATATGTGGCCTGGCCAATGGCAATAATAG
Organism: Sepioteuthis lessoniana; assembly: GCA_963585895.1. Classification (NCBI taxonomy): domain Eukaryota; kingdom Metazoa; phylum Mollusca; class Cephalopoda; order Myopsida; family Loliginidae; genus Sepioteuthis; species Sepioteuthis lessoniana. The sequence continues at coordinate 2,213,576 of OY757916.1, read as the reverse complement.
CAAAAGAAAAGATCTCTCGTTTTTATATGTGGCCTGGCCAATGGCAATAATAGCAAAAGAAAAGATCTCTCGTTTTTATATGTGGCCTGGCCAATGAGAATAGTAGCAAAAGAAAATATCTCTCATTTTTATATGTGGCCTGGCCAATGGCAATAGTAGCAAAAGAAATATCTGTAGTTATTATATGTGGCCTGGCCAATGGCAATAATAGCAAAAGAAAAGATCTCTCTTTTTTATATGTGGCCTGGCCAATGGCAATAATAGCAAAAGAAAATATCTCTCATTTTTATATGTGGCCTGGCCAATGGCAATAGTAGCAAAAGAAAATATCTCGTTTTTATATGTGGCCTGGCCAATGGTAATAATAGCAAAAGAAAATATCTATTGTTTTTATATGTGGCCTGGCTAATGGCAATAGTAGTAAAAGAAAATATCTGAAGTTTTTATATGTGGCCTGGCCAATGGCAATAATAGCAAAAGAAGATATCTCTCATTTTTATATGTGGCCTGGCCAATGGCAATAGTAGCAAAAGAAATATCTGTAGTTTTTATATGTGGCCTGGCCAATGGCAATAATAGCAAAAGAAAAGATCTCTCGTTTTTATATGTGGCCTGGCCAATGGCAATAGAAGCAAAAGAAAATATCTATTGTTTTTATATGTGGCCTGGCCAATGGCAATAATAGCAAAAGAAAAGATCTCTCGTTTTTATATGTGGCCTGGCCAATGGCAATAATAGCAAAAGAAAATATCTCTCGTTTTTATATGTGGCCTGGCCAATGGCAATAGTAGCAAAAGAAAATATCTCGTTTTTATATGTGGCCTGGCCAATGGCAATAATAGCAATAGAAAAGATCTCTTGTTTTTATATGTGGCCTGGCCAATGGCAACAATATCAAAAGAAAATATCTCTCGTTTCTATATGTGGCCTGGCCAATGGCAATAATAGCAAAAGAAAATATCTCTCGTTTCTATATGTGGCCTGGCCAATCGCAATAATAGCTAAATTAGTCTGCACATGCATGTAGTGTTGCATACCTTCCTCTGCTCTTAGTTAACCCCAAGCTTTGTTCGTGTTTGTTCGTTTGTCCTTCTATTTTCTCCGTTCCCTCGATCGTATTCTTGTGTAGGTAACGTTTACAATATGTGGCCTGGCCAATGACAATAATAGCAAAAGAAAAGATCTCTCGTTTTTATATGTGGCCTGGCCAATGAGAATAGTAGCAAAAGAAAATATCTCTCATTTTTATATGTGGCCTGGCCAATGGCAATAGTAGCAAAAGAAATATCTGTAGTTATTATATGTGGCCTGGCCAATGGCAATAATAGCAAAAGAAAAGATCTCTCGTTTTTATATGTGGCCTGGCCAATGGCAATAGTAGCAAAAGAAAATATCTCGTTTTTATATGTGGCCTGGCCAATGGCAATAATAGCAAAAGAAAATATCTATTGTTTTTATATGTGGCCTGGCCAATGGCAATAGTAGCAAAAGAAATATCTGTAGTTTTTATATGTGGCCTGGCCAATGGCAATAATAGCAAAAGAAAATATCTCTCGTTTTTATATGTGGCCTGGCCAATGGCAATAGTAGCAAAAGAAAATATCTCGTTTTTATATGTGGCCTGGCCAATGGCAATAATAGCAATAGAAAAGATCTCTTGTTTTTATATGTGGCCTGGCCAATTGCAACAATATCAAAAGAAAATATCTCTCGTTTTTATATGTGGCCTGGCCAATGGCAATAATAGCAAAAGAAAATATCTCTCGTTTGTATATGTGGCCTGGCCAATCGCAATAATAGTTAAACTAGTCTGCACATGCATGTAGTGTTGCATACCTTCCTCTGCTCTTAGTTAACCCCAAGCTTTGTTCGTGTTTGTTCGTTTGTCCTTCTATTTTCTCCGTTCCCTCGATCGTATTCTTGTGTAGGTAACGTTTACAATATGTGGCCTGGCCAATGACAATAATAGCAAAAGAAAAGATCTCTCGTTTTTATATGTGGCCTGGCCAATGGCAATAGTAGCAAAAGAAAATATCTCACGTTTTTATATGTGGCCTGGCCAATGGCAATAATAGCAAAAGAAAAGATCTCTCGTTTCTATATGTGGCCTGGCCAATGGCAATAATAGCAAAACGAAATATCTCTCGTTTTTATATGTGGCCTGGCCAATGGCAATAATAGCAAAAGAAAAGATCTCTCGTTTTTATATGTGGCCTGGCCAATGGCAATAGTAGCAAAAGAAATATCTGTAGTTTTTATATGTGGCCTGGCCAATGGCAATAATAGCAAAAGAAAATATCTCTCGTTTTTATATGTGGCCTGGCCAATGGCAACAGTAGCAAAAGAAAATATCTGTAGTTTTTATATGTGGCCAGGCCAATGGCAATAATAGCAAAAGAAAATATCTCTCATTTTTTATATGTGGCCTGGCCAATGGCAATAATAGCTAAACTAAATATTTCTCGTTTTTATATTGTAGCACTATGTGGGTGGCCCGCCAAGGCAGACGAGTCTGTTTTGGCGCGAAACCAGACAAAGGATTCTTGGACATGAAATCTCGCCGTATCCGGAAGTGGTAAGGGGACGCGAAAGAGAGTTGGTGACAGAGAGGAGTTGGCGCTGGACGCAGGCGGGAGTTGACGACGCGACCGAGCGGAGGGCAGTTGGAGGCTGGAGAGCAGAGAGGGCAGTTGGCGGCTGGACAGCAGAGAGGTGAACAGCAGAGGTTGGCGTGGAACCACGGACAGGGGCAGTCAACACCGGACACCGGAGCAGAGAGGCGAGGCAGCATGGGATAGGGTCCAGCGAGAGTGAGTCAAGATGAGTCTGATTCCAGTAGCATTGTGGAATTTTCGCTGGTAACCCACGCAAGCGATAGTCTGCACATGCATGTAGTGTTGCATACCTTCCTCTGCTCTTAGTTAACCCCAAGCTTTGTTCGTGTTTGTTCGTTTGTCCTTCTATTTTCTCCGTTCCCTCGATCGTATTCTTGTGTAGGTAACGTTTACAATATGTGGCCTGGCCAATGACAATAATAGCAAAAGAAAAGATCTCTCGTTTTTATATGTGGCCTGGCCAATGGCAATAGTAGCAAAAGAAAATATCTCACGTTTTTATATGTGGCCTGGCCAATGGCAATAATAGCAAAAGAAAATATCTCTCGTTTTAATATGTGGCCTGGCCAATGGCAATAATAGCAAAAGAAAATATCTCTCATTTTTATATGTGGCCTGGCCAATGGCAATAATAGCAAAAGAAAATATCTCTCATTTTTATATGTGGCCTGGCCAATGGCAATAATAGCAAAAGAAAATATCTCTCGTTTTTATATGTGGCCTGCCTAATGGCAATAATAGCAAAACTAAATATCTCTCGTTTTTATATGTGGCCTGGCCAGTGGCAATATTAGCAAAGAAAATATCTCTTGTTTTAATATGTGGCCTTTCCATTTAGATTGTCATCACATCATTAATTTTTTTTTTTTTTTTTTTTTTCAGTCTCTTCTACAATTCTTAAAACTTTAAATTTTCTGAAAGTCCGAACTTTATCCTTCTGTTTCATAGCAATTGCAAATGGTTTAAATTCCCTCATCAGTCTTTTTAAAACTATTGCTATTAACAAATCATCACTTATAATTTCACAAGACATTTTCAATATGATTATATAGTCAGTGATTGTTTGTTGAACTTTAGTGCAGAGACATTAATTTAGTTTACAAGAAAATAATTTTTTTGACAATTAGTTCTCTTAAAATAGCTGAGTCTTTCCTGCTGTTGTCTTCAAGATTTTGTGTTACTAGAAACATAGAAGACATAGAATTAATTGTGCAAATGCTGTAGCATATTTATCTACAAAAATTGGCTGGTTGATTAGGTTTCATGGCATATTAACTTTTGTAGGTTATTTAATGCCAAATCTATTTTTATACAAATAAACAGTTCTATTTCAACTATTTCAGTTTAGCATGAATACACAGTTTGTCAAAAAAATTTCTAATTCAAGCTATTCAGTTTAGTCAAATAGTTCTTATTCAAACAATTAAGTTTAGTATAAGTACAGATTTTATTTACATACAGTTAAATGCCAAAACAGTTCCATTTCAAACAATTCAATTTAGTGTAAGTACAGTTTCAATGTCAAAAACAGTTATTTCAAACTATTCAGTTTTGCATAAGTATGCAGTTTAGTTCTATTTGACCCATAGATAGGACTCTGTCAGGTGCTACCACTCCAGGCTAAAGGAGACCTGGGAGCGATGGCAATGAAGGGGTACCCAACATTCTCCAAAGCTCCGTCATTACTGGAACTTCACCATCAGATTGTTTAGTGCCATTGGTGGGAAGAAGTGCAGTCGGTGTATTCTACAGCCCCAGCTGACTGGGCAATATGCAGTGTTAAATGTAATCATCATCATCATGTCGCGCTGGTAGCACGGATATCCCTGACCCTCTCTCGCCACTCCTCCCTATCGTTCATCGCCCGAAGCAGGTCTTCAGGATAACATCCCGTATCCTCACATAGCTGCTGAATGTATGTTCGTGCTGGTTATCCTGCTTTTGCATGGCCATGTGTGGGGATCCATAAGAGTACATCTCTTATGAGTTCATCCCTGCTTCTCCTGCAGTGTCCTGCATGTCTGGTTCGTCTAACTTGAATAGTTTTCGTGATAGGAGGCAGGTGGCCGTACAGTTGGTGTCTTGTGAGGTGTTGCTGCCAGGACTTGTTCAAGATTGCACGCAGCATTCTTGTGTAATTGCCGTCTAGCTTCTTCTCCAGCCGTTTTGTTAGCATCCATGTAGTGCACCCATATAGCAGTATCGATGTGACCGCTGCCTGGAAGAAACTGCGTTTCATTTTATCGGTTAGGTCTGATTTCCATGTAATCGATAGCCTATTGATAGCTGTCCATGCTTTCGTTAACCTCGTTTCGATGTCCTTTTCGGTTGATTCGACGCTGCTTCCTAGGTAAGTGAATTTGTCTACTAGTTTAAGAGGGGTTCCTTCTAGAGTGGAGATGTCCCCCGTTTGATTATAGCACATATATTCCGTTTTGTGTGCATTAACATAGAGGCCTATGCCTGCGGCTGCTCATTCCAAACTATGCAGTAGTGTTTCGGCTTGGTCGGGTGTATTTGCCAGTATCGCTATGTCATCTGCGTAGTCAGCATCGGTAATTGTTTTTGCGGAGTACCTTCTGCTTCTTTTCTTCGTCAGCTTGAAGCCATTCTCTCTGATTTTGTCAATTGATGTTCTAAGTACGTAGTCTAGACAAATGATAAAGAGGTACGGAGCCAGTGTGTCCCCTTGTAGTACTCCTGCTACAATGTTGAAGTATTCTGTGTCTCCATTTGGTGATCGTACTTTTACTTTGGTGTTTCTATAGAGAATCGTTATTGCCGCTACGGTTTCTTTAGGTATGCCGTACGCTAGTAGGATTTGTTCCATCTTTCCTCTGTGAATGGAATCGAAGGCCTTGGTAAAGTCGACAAATATTAATGTCGCTTGTAGGTTTTTGCCCGTACACCCTCAAAGATTCTACGGATGGTTAATATTTGTGAGGTCGTGGATCTATTTCTTCGGAAGCCATTTTGGTTTTTCCTAAGTATGTTGTCGATTTTGGGTTCTATGCGGTTTCGTAGTAGGGCATTGTAGATTTTGGCTGCTATGGATGTAAGTGTTATGCCTCGGTAGCTAATCCGAGGTCCCCCTTTTTAGGGAAGGGGAGTATGCAACCCTTCATCCATCTATCTATCGGATTTTCATTGTATACTGCGTTGCAGTGCCAGAGCAGTATGTCGTCGAATTGTCTGGTCTTCCATACTTCTAGGGGAATCTCGTCCAGCCCTGCAGCTTTCCTATTTTTAATTTTTCTGAGAACCAAGTCGAGTTCTTCTTGTGTGAACGGTCCTAGTTTAATGTCTAATTGTTTACTAATTATTCTGGTGATTGGTTCATGTGTTATTTTCGGTGGGTTTCCTAGTAGGTTTTCGAAGTGCTGTTTCCACAGTTTTATTCTTTCTTGTTGGTTTGCTGCTTTCAGTTTTACTTTGGCTGTGCTCTTTCTTCTACTCACTTCGTTTATTGTTTGCCAGGCTATCCTAGATTGTCTATCTTCCACCGGGTCTCTAATGTTATCTATCTGATTTTGAATGTATTCTCTCTGTTCCTTTATATATATGCCTGCTAATTGATATTGTGCCATTTTTAGTTTTAAGGCATTTGTGTTTGTTGGGTTTTTTCAATAGTTTTTGGAGGCTGTTTTCACTAGTGCACGTTTTTCTCTTACCGCTAAAGTTTCCCATGGGACTCTATATTTAGTTTTGAGTTTTGTCGGAATGCATTTCGCTGCTGCCTCGAGGTGCGCATTCATGAAATTTTTATATTCGTCGTTTGGTGTACTTTCTTCGGTCTTTTCTTGTAGTGTTTCGAATCTGTTTCTTAATTCTAATATGTATTTATCTCTTATATCTCTGTTGTTCAAAAGGGCCCAGTCATAGTGTTTGGTGGTCGCTGTTCGTTTGGCGTGTTTTCGTAGGCTTAGCCGTATTTTTCCCGTGACTATTCGGTGATCGGTGGACACACCCTCGAAAGAGGAGTATGCCTCGCAATTCATTGCACTATTTTTTTCTTTTTTTTTTTACGTACACATGGGAAGCAGCATGATGTACGTAAAGGTATAGTTAAATGTAAAGACAGTTTTATTTCCGATAATTCAGTTTAGCATAAGGATGCAGTTTAAATGTCAAAACAGTTCTATTTTAAACAATTCAGTTTAGCATGAATAAGTAATTTAAATGCAAAAACTAATCTCTTGAAACTATGGTTAAGTTCTATTTGACCCATAGATAGGACCCTATCAGGTGCTACTACTTCAGGCCAAAGTGGACCTTGGGAGCGATGGCAATGAAGGGGTACTCCGCATTCTCCAAAGCTCCAGCATTACTGGAACCTCAGCATCAGAATGTTTAGCGTCATATCCAGGACACTCATTGTGGGGGGTACCCCTCTGCAGAGATGCAGTCTGTGTATTCTGTAGTCCTAGCTGACTGGGCAATCCACAAAAATTGCAATATTTACTTTGGTCATGGTTAGATAAAATAATGCTATGTAATTTTTCAAGTCTCACATGTCTTAAAAATTTCACTTCCTATAATCCATAATTCTGTTTATGGCCATCAAAAAGAATCAATAGGAGAAATGTGCTTTTCTACAATAATACAAGGCTACATTCAAGAAAAAAAACATTGGATTTAGACTGGTCTGTTTTACCTTGCCAATCATATTCACCTTGCACCAAGTGATTTCTATCTTTTTCATTTAGAAGATCGTGTGAAAAAGTTTGTGGAAATTTTCCAGAGTTCAAAACCAGCTGAATTGTACTTGAAAGGGAGCAACTGATAAATGTTAAGATGCGATTCAAAATAATGGTAAATATATTATTGATTGAAATTAATTCATTCATCCAAGTATAAATTATATTTTATGAAAATAGAAATTATGACTCAACTTAATAGATGCACCCTAATCTTTCTCTACACCCTGCATAGGTGTCTGCTGCCACTTTTCCAAAAAGTGAAGCAAAAGGATATAGTCCAAATATATTTTATTGTTAACTTTTGTAGTGCAAACATGTATGACCTCCAATGGATGATCCCTCATTCTTGATAAGAAGGGGGGTACAGCAAATGACCTGTCCACTCACCCCACCCTAGCGGATGCTCATATTGGAATGTTGATGCTAAGGAAAATATTTAGTTGAATCTTCACTCATCAATGACCAATATTAGCATGAATTGAAAGACAGATAAATACATTCGTACAGTCAAGAATATTTAACATTTGATATACGCACCAACGTTATTTAAAAAAAAATGAATACACTGATGTGTTCCAATAACTCGAAATATGCACATAGTGTTCCATGAATAAACAAAATGTAGAAGGGATACAAAAATGGAAAAAGGCTTACTTGATGAGGGAAAAGAAAAATAACCACAGGGTTTTGCCATTCCCTGACAGGGTCTGAGACATGTCTCTCCTAGTCAAATGACAGATACAAAAGAGACCAAGAATGGGTTTCTGAGATAATCATATGACACCCCAGAGGTACCCAACAAACATGCCCTTTAAATAAAGATAAATCATGTATTGTATCTCAACACCTAAATCATCATTTTCTATAAAGATAATATATTTTCTATATGCATCTCTCTGCACAAATTTTAAACTGACATCCCATTTGTAACTCTCATTTTGAGATTGAGTTTTGTTTAATGGCATATCAACCTCTGTGGGTCATTTAATGCCAAGAAATCTCATTTTGAGGTAATAGAAAAAGAAAATATTTTCTGGTTATGCATATATTTTTATACATAATGCTAATGATTGATCTCGTTTTCCTTGTTGTCTAAACAGCTCGGTATAAAAAACTAATGTTAATGTTCCAACAATTTAACATGTTATCTCTTTCAGTTTGCAACCGACAAAAACAAGGCCTTCATTTTTATATTCATAAAACCTTAATAATCATATCAATGATTCTGTTTGTAGATTATCAACACTAATCATTATTGGTGTATTAAAAAGTCTACTTACATATATAAGCAATGTGCTAGAAGCCAGATTTGATATGACCTCCATATACTGAATGACCGCTCGGAGATTGTGTGGCCAACCCATTATCAGTGCTGTCCACAGAGCTTCAGTTTCTTTTGGATGATCATCCCCAAACTGAAAAATCAAATCATTCAAGTTTCACTGAAAATGATATTACATATTTTAAGCATTGTATAAATTTATATCTTTTTTTCATTGATAGGCCAGAATATGTGGTATGAGCAATTTTCTTTAGGATATCAAGATATATTAGATAAAGAAATGAATATCAATTATATGTAAACCCCAAAAGAAATATATTTTTAAAAATAGATAACATGCAAACCAGATTTAATTCAAGAGTTGTCAATTTCTAAAAGAGGAAATTCAATCAATTTTAATAGAGAAACAAAAGAAACACTTGCTAAAATTCCAGAGGAAATATTCAATGAAAAAAAAAAGAAAAAAAGAAAAGAACTCTTGACATAAGAATCTAAAAGAGAAAAAATATACCATTTGGGTTGATCAAAACAAATCTTTTTTTTTGTAAAGAAAATTTATTGCATAGTGAAACATTCTTCTTTTATTTCACTTGTATATTTTGATTTGAAATCCTATAACTACCACAGATAACACTACCAAGATAGATAGAGTATATTATTGATCTTTTAAAGAAAAATGAGGACTATAACACGTGAATATGAAAAGTCGTATACTTTTAATTCTAGATTAACAGTTTTGCATATTTCTTTTCTTTTTTTATATGTCTAAAAAAAAAAAAAAAAAAAAAAAAAAAAAAATCAAATACTGACCTTAACAGTGATATAAAATAGATTGTTGAGGACCATCTCTGTTGCTTGGGCAGAACCCCAACCTTCACCTTTTAGGGGGGATTTGAAAATAATCTCATTGTTTGTGTCATATCGGCAGAAGGTATTTGGTACAGTGTTGTTAGCACAGACATTTGGATCAACAAGTTCCATATTATAAAGCCATGGTAACAAACAATTGAGAAGAGTTTGACGAAGAGCTGGTTTTGCTGTTTGAAACCGATGGGTGATTTCTGAAATGGAATGTAACATTTTTTGCCACAAATGCTGAAGAAAGTTAAACAAGAAACAATGAGTGAAGTAAGTTTTAATGATATGTTTATTTTTCTTGAATTTAATACAAATTGTTTTTACTTCTCCAGATCAACAAAGTGTGTTGAAAATTGTATTTGACATAAATGAACAAAATATATTTCATTAAAACAATTAGGGAATAATTAATCTTGAACTAAATCAATGTTATAATGATACTATTGTAATTTGCTTCTAGAATTTGAAGAAACTAGAGGTACTACCATTTCAACCATTGTGTAAAGAAAATAGAAGTATTAGTTTGGTAGTTGTTATTTGTCAATGAGTGAGTTTTGTTTAATGGCATATCAACCTCTGTGAGTCATTTAATGCCAAGTAAGGTTAGGTTAGTTTTGTCTTCTATGTGGATTTTAGGGCATAGGGGTTTTTATGATAGTTTTTGATTCTATTTGGCCAGAAAAGTTGATTTGGTCAGATTTCAGTGAAAAGGTAAGGTTTTTTGGAAAACTCAAGATGTTCTCTAGTTTAGTTTAGTGGCACAAGAACCCCTGCAGGTCACTTAATGCCAAACTTGTTTATACATATTAAACCTAAGATTTACAAACGAGTGCTTAGTAGATAATATTCCAAATGAGTCAGAGCCCATCTGCCTACACACATACAAATAGCTCTAAGCACCACTGCTACACAACACCAATAATTCAACCCAACATTTGTTTGCACATAGTTAAATAGTTATACACATGATTTATAAGTGAATACATATGATTCATAAACATTTTGCTAAGAATATTTTTCAACAAATTTGAGATTATTCTTCTTCACAGCCAAATGATTTCAAGTATCTTCATCCAATACAAATCATTCTATTCAATTTTAATCCTCTGTTTGCACACAGTTAAACAGTCTTGAACACTGCTATTCACCAGCAACAATTCAACATCAGTCATGTGTTTGTACATATTTAAATAGATATACAGGATATGTAAGAGATTAGTTTGTCAGTAATTTTGTTTTTACTTTTTAAGTGAATAGTTTGTAAGTAACATTTAAAAAAAATGGATTGGGCTCATTTGTTTGTGCACAGCTAAATGGTTTTAAGTATCGTAGTTATTTGTTATACCTTCCAGATCGAGGCTGGCAACTATGCTATCTATGTCACTGTCCAGGCTTTCTAAACTATAGGATCTTCATAGGGATTTTGTTGATCCCTAAGCATTGCACTGTTTATTCATTCCCGTAGGTAATGTTGTTCTTGATGGTGAAGGGACAGCATTGAATTTGGCTAGGGGCAGTTTAAATGTGCCTCCTGATCTTTCCCTGGTCACTTTGGTGTTCATATGTACTCATCCAGCCTGTCCAATGGGGGCCTGTACTTTCTGTTTAAGCTGCCTCGGCTTTTTGATTGTGGGCGTTGAGTCCATTTCAATTTGCTCTATATTTTTTAAATTTGTTTTTAGTTTCTATAGGAGAGGGGGTGGAGTTGGGTTTTGATTTTTTCTTTTTCCTTTGATCTTAAAGTTGATCTATGTTTAATTTTGAAGCTTGTGTTTCATTTTTTTTTGGCAGGATTTGTTGTTTCATTTTCTGTTGGGTTGTCTTTGGTATTTATTTTTTTATTAAGTCACTTTTGGAGTTTTATGGTGTCTGTTTTGATGTGGGTGGTTGTTTCAAAAGCATCTTCTATGTCCATTGGACTGAATCTGCTGGATAATGGGATTGGTTCATTTATTAGTGTCTTTTGTTTAGTTTGGATTTTTTCTTTTCTTTGCTTAAGGAATTTTTTCCTGATTTTGGTTGTGTCTCACATTCATCTGGAACTGTTAAAATGCGTTCCTTGATTGTCACTTTTGTGATCATTTTAAGTATTTCTATTAGATATTTTTAATTCATTAATCAGTTTGTTCAGTTCTCTTGTTTTTGTTTCGTATCTTCCTTTTTCTCGTTTCCTTTTTTAGTTACATATGCATAACTAGGTTGTTCTTGTGTTTGTTCTACTATTTTTCTGGCCTTGGGGAAGGAGATGTTTCTTGTGTATTTTATTTCTGTTATTCTTTTTTCCACATTTCACATACCTGTGAGTACACAGCGTGTTCTCCTGTGCAGTTGATTAAGTTAAAGGGATTTTTACATTCTAATTCTGTGTGATTTGAATTTCCACATTTTGCACATATTGGTGGTCTAGTGCATTTATCTTTAGGATGTCCATATTTTGGGCATCTTAGAAGGTTTGGTATGTAAGTTTCTATTTTTGTATTTATGTAACTTATTCTAATGCTGGTTGGAGTTGTGGGTTTATTAAATGTTAGTATGTATATATTTGTGTCAATGGTTCTTGTTTCTTTGCATATGGGGATTCTCCTCACGTTTGTTACACCTTGTGGTTTAAGATGTAGTCTTATTTCTTCAAGGGAACACGATACAAGGTCTGGAGATTTTATAACTCCTTTCAAGAAGTTTAGGGTTGGATGAGGGAATGTTTTTATGTTTAGTTTTCTAAATTGTTTCCATTTTAGTTTTTCTGATTGTTTTTGATTTCTTGTTTGTATAATAATGGTGTTGTTCATAGCTTTTTTGATATTGATTGGTTTACAGTGTGTTTCTATTGTTTTTTGAATTAGGAATAGGTATAGTTTGGTGATTGGGGTTTCTTCTATTGATTCAAGCACAATGAATTGAGGGGTTTTAAAACTTTTTTTTGTTTTTGCTTGGGTGATATTTTCATAAGCCATAAAAAAGTCCAAGTTTCATTGACAATGCTCCCCACCCACCATGGAGTCCCACATAGGGATGTGTCTGGGAGAAATCCATTCACCTAGTAACATCAGGGTTACATAGTCAATATACTCATGCTGGTGGTAGACAATTTAATTTTGTCCCTGGGTTTTTATTTCCAAGATATTTACTCACCCAGGGACAGAAAGGAGTATAGGTTTTTCCTCAGCATGATTGACCCTATAGCCATCACCCTCTAATTCAGATTTTTGCAAAAAATGACCAGGCGACTGATCAGATTGGGCGTCTCCGACCACCCATCTAGCCCAGTAAGGACCAAAGTGGAGTGTTGCAAGTCACGTGATCTCTTTGGTTGCCAGGTCAAGAACTTCTCTGCTACCAGGATCCTTTCCTCAAGCATTACAGATTGCCACCCACAGTCAACAGGTATCCTCATTGGGTTGGAGTAGGGGATTTACCCCTCTGCAGAGGTGCAGTCGGCATATTCTACAGCCCCAGCTGACAATAAAATTGAACTAATCCTAGAAGCAACACCCCATAAGACAGCAGCTGTTCAGTCACCTGCCTCCCATTTCACAAACCATTCCTGGAAATATTGAAATGTTGACCGACCGACAAGACTTATTTAAAATAGCTCTGTATGGACATAGGATGTAACTTAGAAGATCTGCCAGGAGCAATGGTTGATAGGGATAAATGGCAAGAGAAAGTCAAGGAACTCCATGTTGAGTGATTTGATGATGATGACCTTCTCAAGTAAGGATGACATTTTTTTTCCAGACATAGTAATGTTAGAACATTTGGATGAGTGCTGCCTTAAAACTGAAAATATTTCTTCTTATCTGGACTGTATAGAACAATTTTTCATAGCAAATGATATCACAAGTGGCATTCAGATATAAAGGAAATTCAAGGCAATTTTATTTAGTACCATTGATAAGTGTGCATCATAGAAACCAAATGAAAAGTATACAAATTTCTGTTTGAAGAAATATTCATAGAAAATGCACTTAAAGTAATTCAGACTACAAAGTTGCTGACTATAGATGTAGCTCACATAAAGAACAGAGATATTGATAATATACATTGGCCTAGTGGGTAGAGTGTTTGCCAATGGTCTGGGAGACCTGGGTTCAATCCCAAGTCACGTCATACCAAAGACTTTAAAAATGGTACTTGATACTTCCTTGCTTAACACTCAACAATATAAGGTACATATCAAGGGTAAAGTGGAGCAATCCAGGGAAAGGAGTAGTGCCCTCCCCTACATCTCGGTGTAGTAGCTATTGAAAAGGAAGCCTTCTCGTCGCCCACTTTATTTTTTTTTAGTAATTTTCAACTTGATAACAATAGTGTGGGTTTGGACAATAAAAAATAAATGCTAATTAGAGATTACCTCTATGTATTTGTAATTAATCATAAAATAAAATATATGAATAAAGGGTGTGACTTGATATTAAACTTAATGGCTACTTTTTAAATGAGTTTAGGTAAAGAGAAGTATCTAAAGATATTATTGAATCTAGCAGATCTTTATGTTATTAAGTATATAAAAGCATTTACCAAATGTGAATATAATATATGTGATAAGAAGTAATTTCATAAAATGACCACCGGTCAGAAACCAACTTGGTCATTCTCTCTCTTTCCCCATCTCACTCTTTCTCTCTCTATATATATAATTCACTTTTGTTTGCTTATAAGCTTATTACTTATAGATCATTAGACTTAATGATACATGGAATGTGAATTCCTTTCATCTCAAGGAGTATTTTAAAGTTATCTGCAAAAAAGAGAAGAGCCTAAAATAGTTTAACTTAGAATTGATTGAGAAGGTTATATTCAACAAGAAAGCAAATAAAATTGTTATCTGCAGGAGCAAACTCCTCCATTTGTTGGTGGGGGGTGGGAACTGAGACATTTTGGAAGTAAATTAATAAAGAACTCATTTATACAGAAAGTAAATAAAGTTTTTATCAAATGATATTTGCTTTAGTAGATTATTTCTTTCTCCCAGACAACACTGAGTAATTCTGCAAGTATCGCATCATTTTATTGTGTTGGTTCCAACCAATTTCACAAAATGTTTTTAATTATAAATGAAAGTTTTGAGCCAAAGATCAAAGAACAATCCAAAATAGAAGAATTGATTTTCATGTAAAGCCATATTTTCCCTACTTGCAAAATAATGGCATTGGTTTTTCATAACAAAGAGTAATATTTTGCTATTATCTTGAAAAGCAATGAAACATCAATGATTCATAAAATACATGAAACGGTTTTTTTTTTTGGGGGGGGGAATCAAGATTATGCACCTGATCATATCAATGATTACCATAGTTACATGATTAAAATCTGTTGCTCGATTTATTGGCAGTTCATTTTGTTTCCTTGTTGATTTGACTTCATATAGAAAAAAAAAACAAACACTTCATGCATTATGTGAAATTACAATGGATGCATTTATATATTCATTGATCTCTATCAATCTATCTCAGTCTGTGAAGATCTATCTAAGGAGATATATATATATATATATATACACATACATACATACACACACACACTGGCGCATTAGCATAATGGTTAAAGTATTTGCCAATGGACTGGGAGACTGGAGTTTAATCTCAGGCTGAGTCATACCAAAGATTTAAAAAAAATGGTACTTGGTGCTTAAGGGATGGAAAAAGGGTAAGTGGAACAGTTAAAAAAGAAAAGAAAAGCGTAGCGTCCCCTCCTACTCGTTGGTGTAGTAGCTATTGAAAAGGAAGCCTTCAGGTTGCCCTTGACAACTTACTATATATAATAATAATAATAATAATAATAATAATAATAAGGGATAAAATACAGATAAAAAAAAGTGTATAGAAAGTACTCAATGTTATTGTTAGCAAAGCAGGTTTTAAGGCAAAGTTATCTTTGCTCTGTTACTCTGAGTTTCAAGTTTTAGCAAATAATCTCGTATATCTTTTAATAGTCAGGAAAATGAAGTGTTAATTTTAGTTTCTAATTTAAAAACTATAACAAAACAATTTCAAATAATGCTTATATAGTTGAATGTTAAAAGCTAACAGAATTTGTTGAATGTTAAAAAGCTAATAGACACTGTTGAATGTTAAAAGCTAATAGAATTTGTTGAATGTTAAAAAGCTAATAGAATTTGTTGAATGTTAAAAAGCTAATAGACATTGATTATTCTAAATGTGCATCTTATTCATTTTTATCAGAATTTTAAGGTCATCACAAATTTTCCTTATTAAACTTTTACTTTATCTGTTGCATGAAGATGTCCACATTATTTTTATTCTTTGTCAGGTGTTTTCAATTATCATCTTTGTGATGTCACACTGTTTTTTTTTCACTGAGCTGATCAACACCTGTATTACTCATTCCTAAGTATCAAATACATATTTTCAGCAAATAAAATCAATACTAGATAATATCTTTTAGGACATATCAGACAATGCAATTTTGGAGTATGAAACAAAGTCATTTCTAAATAGAGGTTCCTCTCTGGTGTTTATGTCTGTACTCTGATTGCTACTTTGTCTATTAATTTAATTCTTTCATATATGTTCTGCTAATCCTGATTTCACAGTCTTTCTACAGACAATGACTTTTCCAAGTCTTAATATGCCTATATCCCTTGTAAAGACACCTCCCACTACAAATATATCCCTTGTAAAGGCACCTCCCACTACAAATATATCCCTTGTAAAGGCACCTCCCACTAGAAATATATCCCTTGTAAAGGCACCTCCCACTACAAATATATCCCTTGTAAAGGCACCTCCCACTACAAATATATCCCTTGTAAAGGCACCTCCCACTAGAAATATATCCCTTGTAAAGGCACCTCCCACTACAAATATATCCCTTGTAAAGGCACCTCCCACTACAAATATATCCCTTGTAAAGACACCTCCCACTACAAATATATCCCTTGTAAAGGCACCTCCCAATATAAATATATCCCTTGTAAAGACACCTCCCACTACAAATATATCCCTTGTAAAGGCACCTCCCAATATAAATATATCCCTTGTAAAGGCACCTCCCACTACAAATATATCCCTTGTAAAGGCACCTCCCACTAGAAATATATCCCTTGTAAAGGCACCTCCCACTAGAAATATATCCCTTGTAAAGGCACCTCCCACTAGAAATATATCCCTTGTAAAGGCACCTCCCACTAGAAATATATCCCTTGTAAAGGCACCTCCCACTACAAATATATCCCTTGTAAAGGCACCTCCCACTAGAAATATATCCCTTGTAAAGGCACCTCCCACTAGAAATATATCCCTTGTAAAGGCACCTCCCACTACAAATATATCCCTTGTAAAGGCACCTCCCACTACAAATATATCCCTTGTAAAGACACCTCCCACTACAAATATATCCCTTGTAAAGGCACCTCCCACTACAAATATATCCCTTGTAAAGGCACCTGCCACTACAAATATATCCCTTGTAAAGGCACCTCCCACTACAAATATATCCCTTGTAAAGGCACCTCCCACTAGAAATATATCCCTTGTAAAGGCACCTCCCACTACAAATATATCCCTTGTAAAGGCACCTCCCACTACAAATATATCCCTTGTAAAGGCACCTCCCAATATAAATATATCCCTTGTAAAGGCACCTCCCACTACAAATATATCCCTTGTAAAGGCACCTCCCAATATAAATATATCCCTTGTAAAGGCACCTCCCACTACAAATATATCCCTTGTAAAGGCACCTCCCAATATAAATATATCCCTTGTAAAGGCACCTCCCACTACAAATATATCCCTTGTAAAGACACCTCCCACTACAACAAAAGAGTATTCTATATAGAATACTAAATTATATCTAATATCAAAATTCCAGTTCTGTAGAGACACTCCTTTATTGCTGTTATCTCCGGCGCTGATAATGTCAATTAGGGTTTCATCTATGGATTAAATACTTGAAACTGGGAAAATTAATTCTTTGGTTTGCTTTGTTGGGTTTTATGACATATCAACCTTTGTAGGTTATTTAACGCCAAATCCATTTTAATGGAAATAATCAGTTCTATTTTAAACAATTCAGTTTAGTATGAGTACACAGCTTAATTGTCAAAAACATTTCCATTTCAAACTATTCAAGCAGTTATATATAACAATTCAGTTTAGTGTAAGTACAGTTTCAATGTCAAAAACAGTTCAATTTCAAACAATTCAGTTTAGCATAAGCACGCAGTTTAAATGTAAGTATAGTTTAATTATAAAAAACATTTCTATTTCGAGCTATTCAGTATAGTCAAGCAATTCTAATTCAACTAATTCAGTTTAGTATAAGTACAGATTTTGTTTACACAGTGTTACATGTCAAAACAGTTCTATCTTAAACAATTCAGTTTAGTATAAATACAGTTTCAATGTCAAAAAACAGTCCTATTTGAAATAATTCAGTTTAGCATAAGCACACAGTTTAAGTGTAAGTACGGTTTAATTGTCAAAAACATTTCTATTTCAAACAATTCAGTTTAGCATAAGCACGCAGTTCAATTGTCAAAAAACATTTCTATTTCAAGCTATTCAGTTTAATCAAACAATTCAGTTGAGCATAATTATGCTGTTCTATTTGATCCATAGATAGTACCCTTATCAGGTGCTACCACGCTGGGCCAGAGTGGACCTGGGAGCAATAGCAATGAAGGGGTGCTCTGTATTTCCCAAAGCCCCAGCATTACTGGGACCTCATCATCAGACTGTTTAGTGTCATATCCAAGACACTCGTTAGGGAGGTCTTACCCCTCTGCAGAGGTGCAGTCAGTGTATTCTACAGCCCCAGCCAACTGGGCAACAAATTATTTGTATTACATAGGAATACTTGAAACCATATAACTGTATGTAAATAATTATTAATAGTAATAGTTACTTGAAACAATATAACGGTGTATAAATTATTAGTATTTGATAGGAATACTTGAAATGATTTTATAAGAATAGCCACTTAACGCTATTATTGTTTACAATTGATTATTATCAGCAGTTATATGAAGTCATTTAATTTCTTGTAAAATAGACTTGAGCATTAAAAACCTAATTAAGATTCCCTTACAACTGACCAACCAATATTGTCTATGATATTTTGGATCTTATTTTCACCGAAAATTTGTTTAGTGGGCATGTAGAATATCCTCTAAATTTTTTCCAATATGTTTTTGATGTAAAACTAAAGAGTGAGGTAGTGGGGTTTTTTGTTATTGCACTTAAAACCAATACATCTGCCGAAAGGAGAGGGATGGATTTTATACATATAGGGTAGTTATACTTCTTTTGATAATATCCCTTATACAGTTAATCAGCTGTTGATAAATGTCAAAGTCACCACTAATTAATATTCTCTCCCAAGCTGTAGCTGTGTTAGTACAACTGTATGAATGCACCACCTGGACTCTAATGAAATGCATAGAGAAAAAGCTAAATGGAAACAATACAAGAATGTTATGTGCAGTTTTGAACAAATCCTAGAAGCAGCACCCTACAAAACAGCAGCTGTATGGCCACTTGCTTCTCATCTTAAACTATCCAAGTAAGACCAACAAGATATGCTAGAGAAGTAAAGATGACCTCATAAATGATGTTTTATGGACTTCCATACATGGACACACCAGTGTTGGTCAACTAGAAAAGACTTATAAATGTTAGCACTGTTTGAACGCTGAATACAGTCTAGAGGATTTGCCGGTAGTGATGACAAAAAAAGGTCAAGGGACTTCATGCCACCAGCATGACTTGATGATGTCCTAAGGTAAACTACTAAAAAGTTATGATAAAAACCACCAAGATAAGGATGGTAATCTAAAAGAAATCATTATATAATAATACTAAAAATAACTTTTAAAAATTCAAATAGTAAAACTTAATTTTTTTTTTCTTTTTTTGCAAACTTTCACATCATCACTTGAACAAAGCTTAAATTAAATAATCCACTAAGAAGTCAATTCTAAGAATATAGATCAAATGTAGATGAGAGAAAGTTTGATAAATGTTTTATGAAATCAAAAACTCAATTAGATTCATTAATAAAAGACTAAACATCTGGTATATAATTTTTTATAAGGAGTGAACTTGATAAAAATGGTAGAATATGATAGGGTAGATTTTCCACATGTTGTCACTTGATCCTAAGTATCAAATATATATTTTCAGGAAATGAAATCAATGCTAGAGGATGTCTTAAAATCCTCGGGCAATACAATTTTGGAGTATGAAAAATGGAAAGATGAAGTCATTTCTAATTATATATTTCTTTAAGGTGTTTACATCTGCATTTGGATTGCTAACTAGGTCTTTTGAGCACAGAATCTAGAACTCTCTATTACAAGACAATAATAATATTAATAATACTATCACATGACAATAATAAAAGAAAAGTAAGAAATGAGGAGATATAGTAAGCATATTAAAAAAGAAAAAAAAATCAAGTGAAAAATGACTATAATCCTTTTAAAGTTTATTGTCTTAGATACAGATTAAATATTGCACAGGGAAGAAGAACCGACATTTGGAAATCAATACATTTCTACTAAAACATTTTAATTATTTCAAGCTTATTATTAATCACATTTTTTTTTCATATATTTCAGTTACTTTAGGCAGCATTATATCAATTAAGAGTTTTTAAAATGATGTTCTGTCAACTGTCTTTTAAGAATAGAATGAGAGCTGTTAAAATAATAGTTTGATATATAACATTTCAGTGATTTCCTTTCACTTTATATGCTTCTACCTCAGTCTGTGTAAATCTATCTAACCTAATCTTTCAAATTGCTGTATAACCTTTAAGTGATTTACTTTCTTAGAAGATTTAGAAAATTTGAACTGACCTGAAAACATTGGCATTGTATAATCTGGGTGGAGAATGGCCAATTGTTCTGCTAAAACTTCTTGAGATCGAGAATAAAAAGTTGCAAGTTGAATATCATTGAGGGGAGCTTTTGTTGTTTGTTGTTGTTGGATCATTTCTTGAAGGCTGTCAGTAAATACGGGCTCCTCTTGGAAAAACCTTGTGTCCAAAATTTGTAGGAGTTGAAGAGCTGTTTCATGAGTCTTTAAATGAGGATTGCCAACATTTATCACAGCTAGATTCAACATTGACACATGGTCACATGGATATTCCCTGGAAATATCAGAAAAAAAAACAAAAAAAAAAAAACATTTTTATTAGAAAACAAAAGAATTTTCATAATGAAGAAAATGGACATTTTATTTTTCTTCCCATCATAGCCAGTTTTGAAATATTACAGATTTTAATATTAAGTTTTCAGATTTTAATATTTATATACTTAAAAATTAATCAGCTTGCATATTTCAGGAGTTATAACATCAAAAACGGGAAATGGAAAAACAGTGCAATGAATTGCGAGGCATACTCCTCTTTCGAGAGTGTGTCCTCCGATCATCGAATAGTTACGGCCAAAGTACGTCTAAGCCTACGAAAAAACGCCACACGTAAAGCGACAACCAAGCACTATGACTGGGCCCTACTCAACAACAGAGATATTAGAGATAAATATGCATTAGAATTAAGAAACAGATTCGAAGCACTACAAGAGAAGGCAGAAAAAGATACCCCAAATGACGAATATGAAAATTTTGTAGAAGCACACCTTGAGGCGGCAGCAAAGTGTATTCCAACAAAACCTAGAACTAAATATAGAGCCCCTTGGGAAACGCCAGCGGTTAGAGAAAAACATGCACTTGTGAAAACTGCCTCCAAAAGCTATCAAAAGAACCCAACAAACACAAATGCACGAAAACTAGAAAAGGCTCAACATCAATTAACAGGAATACATCTAAAAGAACAGGCAGAATACATACAAAATCAGATAGATAAGATTAGAGACTCGGTGGAAGATAGACAATCCAGGATAGCCTGGCAAACAATAAACGAAGTAAGTAGAAGGAAGAGCACAGCCAAAGCAAAATTGAAAGCTGCAAGCCAACAAGAAAGAGTAAAACTGTGGGAACAGCATTTCAAAAATCTACTAGGAAACCCACCGGAAATAACGGATGAACCGATCACCAGAATTATTAGTAAGCAATTAGACGTTAAACTAGGTCCTTTCACCAAAGAAGAACTCGACTCAGTTCTCAGAAGAATTAAAAATAGGAAAGCAGCAGGGCTAGACGAGATACCCCCAGAAGTGTGGAAGACTAGACAATTCGACGATATACTGCTCCGGCAATGCAACGCAGTCTATAGTCAAAATAGGATAGAAAGATGGACGAAGGGATGCATCCTTCCATTCCCTAAAAAAGGCGACCTCGGACTAGCCAAGAACTACCGAGGGATAACACTTACATCCATAGCAGCCAAAATCTACAATGCCCTACTACGAAACCGCATAGAACCCAAAATAGACAACATCCTTAGGAAAAACCAAAACGGCTTCCGGAGAAATAGATCCACAACCTCACAAATACTGACCATCCGTAGAATCCTTGAAGGCGTTCGGGCAAAAAACTTACAGGCAACATTACTATTTGTCGACTTTACCAAGGCCTTCGATTCCATACACAGAGGGAAGATGGAGCAAATCCTACTAGCATACAGCCAACCAAAAGAAACAGTAGCAGCGATAATGATTCTCTACAGAAACACCAAAGTGAAAGTACGTTCACCAGATGGAGACACAGAATACTTCGACATTGTTGCAGGAGTACTACAAGGAGACACACTAGCCCCGTACCTCTTTATCATCTGTCTAGACTATGTGCTTAGGACTTCGATTGACAAAATCAGAGAAAATGGCTTCGAGCTGACTAAGAGAAGAAGCAAAAGGTACCCCGCAAAAACAATCACGGACGCCGACTACGCTGATGACTTGGCGTTACTAGCGAATACGTCTAATCAAGCAGAGACACTACTGCATAGTCTGGAACGAGCCGCAGCTGGCATTGGCCTCCATGTCAATGCAAACAAAACTGAATATATGTGTTACAACCAAACGGGCAACATTGCCACACTAGACGGAGCCTCTCTGAAACTAGTAGACAAATTCACCTACCTAGGAAGTAGCGTCTCATCAACCGAAAAAGACATCGACACACGACTGACGAAGGCATGGACAGCTATCGATAGGCTCTCGATCATATGGAAGTCGGACCTAACTGATAAAACGAAACGCAGTTTCTTCCAGGCAGCGGTTGTGTCGATACTGCTATATGGATGCAACACATGGACGCTAACGAAGCGGCTGGAGAGGAAACTAGACGGAAATTACACAAGAATGTTGAGAGCAGTATTAAACAAGTCCTGGCGACAACACCCCATGAGACTCCAACTATACGGACACTTGCCCCCCATCACGAAAACTATACAAGTCAGACGAACCAGACACGCGGGACACTGCTGGAGAAGCAAGGACGAGCTCATAAGCGATGTACTCCTGTGGACCCCCACATATGGATGTGCAAAAGTAGGACGACCAGCACGAATTTACATACAGTAACTATGTGAGGACACAGGATGTAACCCTGAAGACCTGCCGGAGGCGATGAATGATAGGGAGAAATGGCGAGAGAGGGTCAGGGATATCCGCGCTGGCGGCGCGACATGATGATGATGATGATGATTTTGAAATGAATCATATATTAATATAGTGATATAAGGTACAGATCAAGGGTAAAGTGGAGCAATCCAGGGAAAGGAGTAGTGTCCTCTCCTACACCTCAGTGCAGTAGCTATTGAAAAGGGAGCCTTCTGCTCTCCCTCAACAACGGTTGCCAACTTCACTTCATATATGTGTATGTGTATATATATATATATATATATATATATATATATATATATACACACACACACATTGGACTTCTGGATAGAGTGTTTGCCAATGAGTCATAACAAAGACTCAAAAAAAAAAAAAAAAAAAAATGCATAAAATAAAATGAAATGAAAAGGCACATGATACCTCCTTGCTAAATACTAAGCATTATTAGGTGCAGATGGAGGAATCCAGGGAAAGGAGCAGCACCTCTCCCTACACCCTGGTGTAGTAGCTATTGAAAAGAGAACCTTCAGGTTGCCTTCGACTATGGTTGCCAACTTTATACATATAACAATATTTTTCAAGTATAAAATAAGATAACATGTCAGATATGTTGAATACTTGCCCACCCAAAGATCAACAGCATGAAACTCTGAGTCATGAGGTTTTTATCCCATTTTATTATCATCTTATTTTGAATTAGAAAAATTTTGAGATAGAGCACTCTTAAGATTTTATGGATTAAAAGACATTTTGCATTAAATTGTAATCATATAGATACATATTACTTTAAAATAAATACTGTTACCATATGTTTAAAAACTTAAAGCTTTAACATTAAGTTAAAAACAACTTCAGTGTTAAGAGTAGCAAATGAGACAATATTCAATATAAAAATATTGTAGAACCAATAAAACAATATTAAAAAAAAAAAAAAAAAAAAAAAAAAAAATCAACCAATTCACAATCTTTTGATCATTAAATAAATGTTGGCGATTGATCTTTTAATCATTAACATTTACCTGATGATCAAAAAATTGTGAAACTCAAAATTATCAGTTGGGTTTATAAAAATAAAATGTTCATGACAGAAGAGAATATCAAGAGAAGTTTTTAAAAAAATTTATTTCATAAACATTTTCTAATTTATAAATTGTTTTAATCACAATAAGAAAACCTTTTTTTGTGAATTATTTTGAACAGCCATTTTGAGGATGAAATGATGTAATGCAGAAGAATTAATAAAACAAATCCAAACTGACCTTGTGAGAAAGACTGTAGTCAAAGCACTTAAACAGCCATCTGCAACAGCATTGACTCCCGTATAACATTGATCAATGACCCAATCTAACAAGTTCAAAACTTCAGGATTGAAGTCAAGCAGAAGCACAACGGTCTCTTTAGCGATTAAGTAAATCTAAAAGAAGAAAAAAAAATTGTTTTATGTTTGTTTGTTCTCTAAATGACTGAACAATGAAGATGTTTTTTTAATTAAAGAGAAAACCAGTGAACCATCCCCAATTTTAAAGAAATGAAAGGCAAATCATTTTTAAAGTTTAGGATATAATTGAATGTTCAACAAAAATATTTTGAAAATTTATTGTAATTCAAAGTTTTAATAAATGAATAATGAATATAAAAAAAAATTCATAATCTTCAAATAAAATATAATTCAATTTAAAATTTATGTCTACAGAGTAGTAAGAAATTCTACTATCATGGTAACACAAGACATTACTCCAGAGAGAGAGAGAGTAACTAGCTAGACTACATGATTATTCTTTCATTCTTTTTTATTTCAATATAGTTTTCTATACTCCAGGTTTTTTTTCCGGTTTGTATAATTTCATATTATCCTTTTCCTTTCCAGTTTATCAACTTTTTAATTTTTTCTTTCCAAGTTTTCTTTCTTCAGTTGACTTAAGTAGTTTGAAATGATTTCAGTCAACTAATGCTCCTGCATTTTCAACACACAGACAAGCAGATGTTTAGATCCATAAATAAATTACTAATCACTTGAATGCTGCTAGTTACAATTATAATTTATTACAGTACAATTAGTCATAAATTGTGACAATAATAAAAAAAAAAATCAAAATAATTTCTTTTTTTTTTTTGTCAATATTAATATTTTATAATGAAAATTATCTGAAATATTCCTTTTAAACCTCATTCCTATAATAACCAGATACTTTTTATCTGTTATCAAAAAAAGAAGATTAGAAAGATTGAGAGGTTAATCCTCAAGGACAAAAGAATCCATTTTGTTTAGTCACTCTTTAATCTGCTTGGAATAATAACTGTTGAATTTTGCCTGACAAGATTTAATGTTAAGCCAGCCAATATTCTACATTATTAAGTGTTGATTGTTAAATACAGAAAAGAGTTGAAAGATAAATGAATTGACAAGTGTGAAAAAGATTGTTTAATAACCTACAAACAGTCCAGAATCAAAGACACTGGAAAGATCACCACTCCATGCAACTAGTAATGCAGTTTTGAAAATTGTAAATTTGCACTTTTATTGTTGGAGGGATTTTAAAATGGACACTAATCAGAAATTCAATGACAGTAGTTTAGTTACTATGAAAAAAAAACAACAAAACCCAAAACAAACCCCAAAACTCACTTTTACAATTTTCATACATTTTGTAGATGAGTTAAAACATTCCACTGTAAAAACTAAGGTAAAATTCTGGAAAATATTTTCAATTAAAAAACAATTTTATTTATGATGCTATCAAGTTATTCTGTTTCAAGTCTGTAATTCAATGTCCTTCTTTTTGTAGGTCACTCATTTTTTTCATAAAATGACTATATATCTATCTGATTCTTTCATACGCAAATGACATACAACCACTGCCTAATAAGACTACAATTCTAAAAATAAGGAAACTGAATGAAGTTAATTTTTTGTTTTAATATGAGAAAAAAAAAAGACAAAAAAGCAGAAGATACCAGAATACAACAGCTTAATAAATGCAAAAAAAGACCAATGAATTCCTTTACTGTTTGTCCAATGAAGCAAAAGATTTTTTTTTTAAAGCAACACACCAAACATCATGCACAGAAAGAAACTTACCTGCTCTTTAATCTGTTTAAAATAAAAATAATAAAAAAAACAATGATCATCTAGGAGAAAAACTCAACACACAAACATGAATTTCATTCAATACAGACATATTTCATTTTATTATTTGTGCTCTAAATTAAACAAAAAAAAAAAAAAAAAAAAAAAAAAAAAAAAAAAAAACAAGAAAAAAAGTTGTTTTTTTTCAGTTATTCTAAATAACATTCTAGGAAATATTTATACAGTTGAACCCTTAAATACCCTTTACTAAAAGAACCAACAAAGTTGAGTCCATAAAACCAAAATAACAATTTGAAAATATTTAACTTTAGACTTACAAGTTC
This sequence comes from Sepioteuthis lessoniana, assembly GCA_963585895.1. NCBI lineage: Eukaryota > Metazoa > Mollusca > Cephalopoda > Myopsida > Loliginidae > Sepioteuthis > Sepioteuthis lessoniana. The sequence continues at coordinate 2,187,218 of OY757916.1, read as the reverse complement.
CTATTGAAACAGCTGGAAATGCGCTTTTTTTATGATAAAAATATACATTTAAATGACTGAAGATCTCCCTGGTACTGCTTGGATATCATCCTCCCCCCCTTCTTATGAATGTGACCTAAATTAATGTTTGTGTACTAATACAGATAAACGCCTTTATACCCGCTCCCCCCTCCAGAATTAATAGATCTTTAACATTTTGTGGTAATGTGCCTAACTAAAAATATCCGATAAATCGATTTCTTATCAATTGGTTATTGATACGAATATCTTGACTTGTTATAAATTGAGATATTGTTAGTTGATTATCTCAAAGAAAAAGAAATAATCTACTCAGATGTTAATATTAAACATTTTTCCACAGAATCAAGGGTAGAATCAAGGTGATTAAAATGCAATGAAAATGAAATGAAAACAAAAGAGGAGAAATATTGGAAACTTAATACAAAAAGGCTGAACAAAAATAGATAATATTTGGATAACTTTTTCTCTTATAATTTTAATCATATTATTTTAGCAATGGATAAATGTAATATAGAAACTTTATTTTTTTCCCATCTGATACCTTCCAATATATGAATAGAAGGTTCTAGGCAATTTTGCCAAAACTCAGTGAATGGAATCAATTGAATGACCTTTTTTATTTTAATCTCTTCATGATCAAGGTGTTAGTATTAATAATACCAGGACAAACTGTAGAGGTAAGTTTGGTTTTAATTCTTTTAGACAGACTTTCTGTGTGATATAATATTCATAAATAATTCTACTCAAAACTAAATAAAAGAGATGCCAATATATTTATATATTCAAAAATATATATTTATATTATTCATAATATGAAATTAGAAAAATAAGAATAATGCAAAAAAAAAAATGTATTTCTGTTGAAGATTTGTTAAGACTTTGTCAACTCTATAGTTGGAAAGGTGTAGGGGGGGGGCATGTGGTTTTTGGTATGAAAAATGAAATCTGAAAGTCAAGTTCAAATTCTTGTCAAAGTAATTTGCGTTCACTTGGCGCAAATCTTCTTGGGAAAACACAAATCTTTTTTTTTTCTCCCAGTTTTGGACAAAATAAGGTAGACTGGAATTTATAGTCTTGGACAACTAGAAGGACAATTCTAAATTGAAAATATTGACTTAAAGTCTTTAACTCCTGCCTCATTGTCTTGAGAGGTTAAGGAAGACAATAGGATAAAAGTGATAACCTTAAAACAAAATGACAGTGCCTCTACATAAAGTCTAGCAAGATGCAATAACTTGTGCAACTGTTGATCATCTTTCATTTTCTGCACCACTGGAGATCAATTGTGTAAGTCAGAATAATTTCTGTTGGGAGTCTTTGCAACGCTCCATCCAGCAATTTCGTCTGTTCACTCAGATTTCTCCCATTTCCTCTGTATAAATGAGAGGGAGCCTCATCTTTGATACCAATGAACCACCTTTGATTACCAAGTTCATTTAAAAAGAGACACACATTTACTGGCACATCCTGTTTTTCTCATCAGTTAATGATATCCATTTTAGTATAAATCATGTTGTTGAAGTTTTTAAATA
>OY757916.1:2175665-2178165 GCA_963585895.1 Sepioteuthis lessoniana | reverse complement strand
TGTGATACATCCTCTTTGAAGTGGAGATATTGGATAAATATAGACATACTCACACACACACATTGATCTTGTCTCACATCATATTGATGGTGGAAGGATTGGACAAATATAAACATACACACATTGACTTTGTGTTCCATCCTATTCATAGTAGAGGGCTCGAGTAAATACATATAAGCATATTAAACTTATATCTCATCCTATTGTCATATGCATCATGTATTAAGCAATATCACACGTTTCTAATTTACTATAGTTTGGAACTTACAAACTGCAATATCAACTTCTATTGTTGTCAGTTGTATTTAATCATCTAATTAAATAATTCTATTTACTGACAGATGTGTACAGAATGAAAAACACCATATTGTTTGTTTTTTTTTCCCCTCCTCTTTTGAGAATTGAGAATGATTCTAGTAAACTCTGATTTACTATGCGATTTTTCTTCAGAGAAATGATAGTGTTTTTTTTGTTTTGTTTTTGGCTTTTACTTTTTGAATTCAGTATTGTCTCTCCACTAAGCCTACTATTCAGTGGCAGATTAACAGAAAATGATGCCTCCAATAAATATTGGAATTGAGTCTTTTTTTGTTTTCCAAGATAATTTTATAAAATCAGTTAAAATTACAAGTTAATTTTGTTAATCTTTTGATTTACAAATTAAGCAACCACTAAAAATTACAATTGCACTTTCCTTGCTTTCACTGATTAATTGTCCTACTGCCAGTACCTCACAGTGGTGCCCCCCGCCCTTCAAGTTTCATCCAGGGCATGGGTCCTATTTTCCAAACTGTAGATATGCAACTATTAATATTATGGCAAGATAAAGTCCAGTCTGTTGGACGATTTTACTTATAGCTAGGATAGATTCATGGCTTTCTCTCGGTTATTGCTATCAAATGAGCACAAACAGCCAACCAAAAAAAAAGTCATGTCTGATTTCTATGTTGATAATCATGTGATCTATATTCTGATAAATTAGCAGGAAAAAAAATCATTGAAAAATACAAACTCCACAATTCATTAATATCAGAAGAACACAAAATTTCTCTCCAGCTTATTTTTTAAAAGTTTATCATTCTTATAAATTCTCTATCAAATCAAGATTTGTTAAAAGTTGATGAAAAAAAAAAGTGTCCACCTGGATAGGGTTTGATATAATTTATTTTAGTACCACAAGAAAAAAAAACACCTTAATTATGAAAAGGTATTGAAGTTTGTATGATGAAAAGCAACATACTCTTGTGCTAATATTTTATTTTCTGCCATCAGTTCAAATATTCGAGCCAGTTGTGATCTCATTAAATCTCTCTTTCTTCTTTGTTTTACTTTGTCAGCTTTTTTGTCATTGGCTTCTTTTATAAAGGGGAGTAACTCTTCCAGCAAATCTCTGAAAAAACAAAAAAATTACAATTTTTATCCGATAAATAAAACATGTTAGCCCATTCCCTATCACTTTGAAAAGTCCTTAACATTCCAAATACTGTTTGAACAATTGAACATCTTCATATGCTTGATTTTATAAATACAAAGTGAATTCATGCCTTTCCTAAGAGTATTATGATCAAGAAATTTGGAACTTTATTAGGTTGTAAACATTATTAATATATTAATAATGATATTGATATTGCAATTAAGTATAAAGTATTCACCTGTTTGAAATGATTTCAAACTTTATTGAAACATTAGTTCTTAAATTATTGACATTATCACTAGGAAGTGTTTATCTGTTTAAAATGATAGTGAACTTTATTATCAATACATTGGCTTTTAAAACACTGATATTGCAACTAAGTATAAAGTGTTTACCTGTTTAAAATGATTGTGAGGATGAAATTTTTACTGTATATAATTGAAGTCAATAATTGTTAAATTGATTTTGGCATAAAATAATCCAATATGCAAAAACCAACCAACTAATAGAAACGAAAACTTACTTGATGACTGCTGGATTTGTACGTCCCAGAGCATTCACAATATAATCCTTCATTTCCGAACTGTCACATTTTAAAAGAGGTACAAGCATTCTAAACAGACTTTGTACCTGAGATTCTGAATTCAGTGGGGATGATTTGCTTTCTGTTTTTTCAGAGTTATTATTGTTATTGTTGTTGTTGTTGATATTATCAAGAGAATGACTACAAAAAGATAAACAAAACCTTTAAAAATTGCATGAAAAACACTAATGTTTCTTGTAATCATATACAAACAATAACAGGGAAGAGTCAGCAAATAATGTGGTCTTTTCAATGATTTAATGTGATTCAAAAAATAAATTTGTTACCAACAAAGGTTGTTTTTTTTTAAAAATATCTTGTCAGTGTTAATGATACAAATATTTTTTCAAAAGTTAATCAACATATTTAGTTACAATGCACAAAAAAACAAATAGATTTTAAAATTCAGAATTAAATTTACTTACTTTGAATCTATGGAACTAGTCTGATAAGGATTTACATGTTGTGCAAGAGCACAAGCTAAGATCACATAGTTGTGCCAG
>OY757916.1:2160665-2170665 GCA_963585895.1 Sepioteuthis lessoniana | reverse complement strand
ATGTTTATCATAATACATAAGTATTTAAAAAAAAGTTTATTTCAATATATAAGTATTAAAAAAAATGTTTATTTTAATATCTAAGTATTAAAAAAATGTTTATTTTAATATCTAACTATTTAAAAAATGTAATTAGCCTAGTTGAAAAAACAAAAAAAAGTTTTTGACAAAAACATTTTTATCATTTTATATATTTTTGTCAAAATATTTTATATTGGGATTTGGTTGGACTCGTATTTGTCAACTTGTCCACAATATAAAAACATTTTTGCCAAATATATGAAATAAAAATATTTTTGTCAAAAACGTTTTTTTAACTGGGCTTTTTTTTTAAATTTATTTTTTTTAATATATTATACAGAGGGTACATAGACTTTCTATACAAATATATAATTATGATTCTAATTTAATTTTAAAAGAATTTTTAATCAGTAAAATCTTCATAGAACTCTCTGCACAACAATGCAGATTTTCAACTTGTTAAATTTTTAAGGATAAAATCTTATGATTCAAATTGCTGATCAATTCTGGCTTTTACCTAACAATTGCTAACATGAAATTTACTTGGTTTTTTTTTTAATTGTTATTGTTATTTCATAGTTGAAAATATTGTGTATGTATGTTCACATATATATATTGATTGGTTTAGTTTGGTGGCATATCAACCATTGTAGGTTATTTAATGCCAAATCCTATTTATACATATATATTAAATATATATGATTTGGTTTGATGGCATACCAACCATTGTAGGTTATTTAATGCCAAATCCTATTTATACATATATATTAAATATATATGATTTGGTTTGATGGCATACCAACCATTGTAGGTTATTTAATGCCAAATCCTATTTATACATATATAATAAACACATTTTGTTGATAACATTTTTAAATGATCCTAAGTTCATTCTTTTGCACACAGTTAAATAATTCCAAATATTGCTATGTAACACTAAAAATTCAATTAAACATCGGTTATTTGTTTACACGGTTAAATGATCAAACAGTTTTATTTCAAACAATTCAGTTTAGCATAAGTCATTCATTTGTACTCAGTTTAAATGTCAACAGTTCTATTTATTTAGGACCCTATCAGGTGTTACTACTTGTATTCTAAGAATAGTCAATAAACAATTATATAATGATATAATAATGATCTGTTTTTGTATGCACTTTACTGTAAGAGAAAAAAAATGGCACATCATAGTGAGATCTTTGGTAGCACAAGAGCATTGAAATACTGTTAGAGAATAAAGCAAATTCCAATACAATTCACAACTTTATAATAATATGGGCTTTATACTTGTGCCCAATTTGATCATTATAATCTATTGATCAAAGCAACTATTAAATACTCATTATAATTTATTTCCCATTATTTATTCGATTGCAACTTAAAATAAATTTTATTTGACTTAAAACTGAGCTTAATAGCCACCAAAAGGAGGATTTTAAGAACATTATTTATAATGAAGAAATTTGCTATAATTTGATTTGATATCTCTGATTGTTAAGTGAATTTTAAAATTTTCAAATGTTCATAAAAATATGATCAAATTTTTAAGTGAGTTTTTCAGTTTTTTGAATCAAATACAATTTGATATAAAAAGAGCAAAAATTTACTTCCCATCATTGTTGGCAAGAGTCTAAAAAGATTCAAGTTACAAGTAATACTAAGCTGTATTTATTTATAAACACACTCACACACAGCAAGAAAATTTATCACTCTCAAAAAAGCTATCATATTTAACTATATTAGAGTTACAACTATTCACAAGTCTTAAACAAATTATCTTATTTTTCAAAATCCAATCTAACGATACCACTGAGAAAAATATCTATCCCTAAAATTTCTCATTATATTTGTATATAAGTATGAACTAGTAAAAATAGTACATCATAGTGAGATTCTTATTTGAGCATCATATTTACATTGTGCTAAAAGAATAAAATAATTTTCAGGACAATTTGTAAGTGAATTGTAAATTTGTGCGGTTTATTATATAAAAAAAATAAAATGCTGAATGTTATTTTTTAAACATCCAAATTTTTGATAAAGCAGAGTTAGCAATGAAATGTTAATTAGAATCCTCCACTCCTTTCTGAATAGAAGCACCAATATCATCATGGATTTACAGGTCATCAAGTATAATTGAACCTCTTAACTGATTAGAGCAGAATAAGGACTAAGTCTATACAGACACATTCATACATTTGATGAACAATTATATATATTTACTAACACTTCCACACAAGCAGGATGTGACACAAGGGCAATTTTTTAAGTGCCATTTAATAGATTTGAATTTTTTCTCCTAGATCCTATTTACCTAACCCCTCCGCTCGGGCAGGATATGACACAAGGTCAATTTTTAAGCGGAGTTTAACAGGTTTGAATTCAGAGTTTTCCTTCTCCTAGACTAGTTGCCTCACCAAGGCTGAAGAACCTAGTCTGCCCTAGGTAGGTTACCATAACCAAAGCTAAAGAACCCAATCTGCCCTACTATTTACTCATAGCTGGAGGGAGTTGGATGCATACCATTTCCAAGGGTATTTGTACCATGTAAAATACAAACAGCCTTGTCCAGGATTTGAACTTGGGTCACTGTATCCATTTCTTGTGATGATAAAAATCACACCACACTTGTCTCGTTGATGAACAATCATACAATTTTTATAAAAATATCGACAACAAATTTGTATGTAAAAGCATTTATTTTGTGTAAAGTTTTCAATTGGTTAACTTAAGACTAAAGGTCTGAATGAATGAATTGACACAACAATCATTTCCCAAATCTATATCAATAATTGGGAAAAGCTGCTTATATATCCACCAGAAAAACTGTTTAAAGTGGAACTACCAAATTTGCTATACATACTTACTAGACCTAGAAAAAAGTTTTAATATAATAAAAAAAACTTTTGTTTCTTATGGCTAGCAGAGGAAGGGCATTTTATAAAAAGGAGTCTCTAACAATCAATAGGAAGCCATATTGATACAAGACATAAGTTTTACAGGTGTTTCTTCAAATATAATTGTATTGCATTATTGCTTAATTAGGATTAATAATCCAGAAAAAAAAATCCTAAATGTTTGAAATTGATGAAAATCTCAATTAAATTAAAAAAAGTATTTCTTAATAAAAGTCCATGAAATTTTTCAAAACAATACATTAAAAAAATGTAAATTTCTGTTCTTTTTGTAGATTTATGTTTTAAAGTAAATTTCTTTAATTGACTAAGGAAAAAAACATTGTTTACAAAAATGAAATAAGTGGACATTTGTTTGTTCTACTCAATATATCTATATGATCCAAGTCTTGATCTTTTACCCTACATAGATGAGTACTTCAGCTAGTAATCTATATGATCCAAGTCTTGATCTCTTACCCTATGTAGATGAGTACTTCAGCTAGTAATCTATATGATCCAAGTCTTGATCTCTTACCCTACGTAGATGAGTACTTCAGCTAGTAATCTATATGATCCAAGTCTTGATCTCTTACCCTATGTAGATGAGTACTTCAGCTAGTAATCTATATGATCCAAGTTTTGATCTCTTACCCTATGTAGATGAGTACTTCAGCTAGTAATCTATATGATCCAAGTCTTGATCTCTTACCCTATGTAGATGAGTACTTCAGCTAGTAATCTATAAACAGAAAAAAACTGCACGAATCAATACAGTTATATGAAGAGATTAAGAATGATAAAATACAACAATAAATGAAGAAAATTAACCTTTTCAGAAGATGGGAGGTATCGAAGTAAATTCTTTAGTGTTGCAGGACTTCCTTTATCCATCAAGCTCAACAAGCAAACTTCATTTGGCTATGAAAATAGAATGAAACCAAAAAATATAATTGTATTTGATTATTTCAAAATTCAGATAGATTTGGTTTGATTACAATAAAAATTTCTTTATTAATTCTCAGTTTTAATAGTGTGTATCGACATATATCTATGTGTATATGTATTGACATAAAACATGCTTGAATATATTTATAGATGTATAAAAATATATGACTGATCCTGTGTATCTGGTTTGGTTGGGGAGACACTACTTTTGTAGTGTGTCTTGGAATAAAAGACCCCATCCCTCTCAAGGTCTGGTTTGAATTTAGACTTTTCCTTCTAGGAGAAGCTGGAAGGAAAATGGATGAATTTATACCTTTCCCAAGAATGTTAGTGTTATGTGAAATGCAGATAGACTCATTTTTGATTTGAAATCAGGTAGCTGAGTCAATTTCTGTTACACCACAAGTGTCTCCAAAAATATATACATACATTTTTATAGACAAAGATTCTGCATCAATAGTGTCAATACTTCTATACACATACTATTTAAATAAAATTGGTTCATTTTAAATTTACATTTAATAGTTTCTCTATTTTATCAATTACGTCCTACAAATCAGATTTTACATTGGTTTCATCAAAACCATTTCAACTATTTAAATTTATTCATGTCTCAGACTACTGATCTCATCTTAGTGGTTGTCACCATGTTTTGGTAAGTGTATCCTCCCTGCCTTCTTCAGGTATTGTCTCTTGTAATCAGTAACCTTCAAGGAATTTCAAACTAAACCTTTTATTCAGTCCAAAATTTCTTGAAGGTTACCAACTATAACAAAAGCCATGAAGAAAGCTAGAGGCTACAATGGTCAAAACATTATGATTATAACAATCAAGATTAGGATAAGAGTCAAAGAAATAACTCCTCATCTCAGAAGTTTAGACAAATTCCATTTCAGTTATATTGAAACATCCTCATAATTCACATAGCCAAAATCTCTTTAATCATCATTATCATTAAGTGAGGATGATAGCATAGAGTTTCCAATCATTCATTGCTCCCGGCAGATCCTCTTGATGACATCCTGTGTCCACACAGAGTTGATGTACATATGTCCTTGCTGGTCAGATTACACTGGCATGTCCATAAGAGAACATCGATCACGATTTCATCCTTCTCCAGAAATATCCAGCATATCTTGTTTGTATTACTTTAATACTGAAAACACACCATCTCATGCCTTGAAAACTGAAGGCCTTTTTAATTGATATTGTTCATGATATTTTAATTTAAAGAAAAAAAAAAAAAAAAAGCAAAAATCTTTAAAAAGAGAAATTACCTGTAAATCTGCATTTCCAGAATTTGTGAAGATACAGTGTACTTCTCTAAGAAGGAGGAGAGCCAATTTGCGAGTGACCAATCGGATGCTGCAAAGCATTATTAAAGCTAAACCTTCAACATCATGAAGAACAGTCAATTGAGAATAAGGAGTGGGAACAGCTAAATTCTGCTTCTCTTGAAAAACCTACAAGAAAAAGAAATGATTATGATGATGATAATACATGACCGATTTAAATTATTTCATTTTGGTTGGTTCATTTTAAATGGCATGTCAACCTGTCTGGGGTTATTTTATGCCTAGAGCTTAAGGCATTACACACAGTGGATGTTTACATTTACATTTTTTATGTAGTTGTTTTTTTAAGTTTTTGCACAGTCATTTGGTAGTAAGTATTCCTGTTCAATGCAAATAATTTGCACACAAATCATTTAAAATAGTCTTATGTAATACTAATAATTTATGAACAATTTTATGGTTTTAAGTAACTAATTCTATTAAGTGATAATAATAATTTGTTTGCATACAGTTATATGGTCTCAAGTAACTAATAATAATCTTTAGAAAATAATTATAGCTTCAAGTAACTATTTTTAAAACAAATAATTTACACAGTTATATGGTATTAAGTATTCCTATCTAATACAAATAATTTTCAAACAAATCTACTTGATCCATAGATGGAACCATATCATCATCAGGTCACGCCATCAACACTGATCTCCCTGACCCTTTCTTGCCACCCCTCTCTATTGTCCATTGCTTACAGTAGGTCTTCAGGGCTACATCTTGTATCAGCACAGAGCTGTTGTATGTAGATTCTAGCTGGTCGTCCTGCCTTTGCTCGTCTATGTGAAGGGGTCCACAGGAGTATGTCACTTATGAGTTTGTTCTTACTTCTCCAGCAGTGTCCTGCATGTCTGGTTCGGCTAACTTGGATAGATTTCTTGATGGGTGGTAAGTGGTCGTACAGCTGCTGCTTTGTGGGGTGCTGCCTCCAGGACTTGTTCAATATTGCTTGCAGCATTCTTGTGTAGTTGCCGTCAAAGCTTGACAGCAACTACACAAGAATAGAACCATGGCCCAGCGGTTAGAGTGTTCGCCAATGGCCCGGGAGACCTGGGTTCAATCCCAGGCCGAGTCATACCAAAGACTTTAAAAATGGTACTTGATACCACCTTGCTTAACACTCAGCATTATAAGGTACAGTTCAAGGGTAAAGTGGAGCAATCCTGGGAATGGAGTAGCGCCCTCCCCAACACCTTGGTGTAGTAGCTATCGAAAAGGGAGCCTTCGGGTCACCCTCGACTATGGTCGCTAACTTTACTTACTTATATATACATATACACACACACACACACACACACACACACAGACGTATGCACACCATCAAGTCATGCCAACAGTATAGATTTCCCTAACTCTCACTTTCCATTGGTCCCTATCATCCATCGCTCCCAGCAGGTCTTTCAAACAACATCCAGTGTCCACATAGAGCTGATGTAAATAAGTTCTTGCAAGTCGGTCAACACTGGTATAGCCACAAGTAGGGGTCACATAGAAGAATGTCACTTATGTGTTTGTCCTTGTTTCTCTTGCATGTATTGTTCTTCTTTGCTTGTTTGGTTTTTGAGATGGGAGGTAAGTGGTCATACAGTTGAAGAAGGTCATCAAATTTCCTTGTCTTCTGAAAGTATTTTGTCAAGGTCTGCAACTCTTCTGCTTTTAATTTTTCTCAGTACTCCATTAAGTTATTCCCCATAAACTGTCCTAGTTTGATGTCTAGATAAATAAATAAATAATTTTTTAGATAAGTATATCTGTGACTTTAAAGGAATTTCCAGGTAGATTCTTGAAATGTTCTTTTCATTTCAGTATTCTTTCTTTTTGGCTGGTACCTTTTAGTTTTGCTTTCAAAGTGCTCTTCCTTTTGCTTATTCCATTTACTGTTGGCCAAGCAATTCATGATTGCCTATCTTCTACTGAGTGGCTGATTTTCTTGATCTGACCTTAAATCTATTCTTGTTGTTCTTTTTGGTATGTGCTACTTAATTCTCTCGGGGCTTTCTTAAGTTTCTGTGCATGGGCATTTCTAAGGTTTTATTATGTAAAGTTGCTATTTTCATGTTATCTTGTTTTTTACTCATTGTTATTGTCTCCCATGGAACTCGACATTTGGCTCTTGGTTTGGTTGGTATTCACTCTGCTGCCGCTGCTTCCATGCAGACAGTAATTCGTTATTCAGAGTATGTGACAATTGGGCCTCACTTACCAATAGAGATATTAACAATAGATATACAGTAAATGTAAGAAATAAATTCAATACTCAACAGGATATATATATATATATAAATGTAATTAGCATTCAAAAATTTATTTTAATTTATTCTCAAATACTAATTACATAAGAAAAATTTGAAACAGAATACTACCAATGGAAATCGAATATTTAAAAGCTTCTTTTACTACCTCCCATAAAATGATGAAGGTCTAAAAATAGACTTTTACTTTTGGCAAATAATTCAATTAATAAAATCATTCTCTGAAGACCTTGGGTTTTTAACTCTCAATACAATTTCACACTGCTGGATTTAGTTCCAGTTTTTCCCCCAGATATATATATATGATTAGTAATCATATATATAATATGATTACTAATTTTATATATGTCTTGTTAATGATCATATGAAACAAAATCGTGATAATAAAGTTAAGAGGAGACAAAAGTCTGTGATGACTGAAAGAGCAAAAACTGTCACATTGGAACAGACTTATGGTTCTCATAAAAGTAAATAATTTTCCCCCTTTTACAATTCATTTCTAAAAAAATTTCAGGAGCCATCTTACTTTTGTACCCGTTGTCTTGTGCTGAGGGCCGTGGTAGTTTTTCCAGTGGACCAACAATTGTACCAACATCCGAAGGGCACCATCCAATAAAGAAGGACTTGTATCACCGATGTCATGTTGAATGAAATAGACAAAACCTAAAAAAAATAAATTCACTAATGTTAAAGAAAGTCTATTTCACTTGAGAGGAATTATCATCATTAAATGTAAAGATGTAGTTCTTCAAGACAAATATTTACCCTATAATTAATTATCTTGAATTATATAATTTGATTATATTGAAGTGAAAATTGTTATTTTCAACATTTGTTCACCGAGTTTCTGCATAAAAATTAAAGCTTGGGTTAACTTAGTTTTTGAGTGATTAAGAATTGTCCGCTAGAAATCATATCGTCAATAAACTTTTTGTGATAAAAGCTTGACTCACTTATCACTAAGTGAAGAGGCTGTTATGTCTGGCATGTCTGGTCCACCATATGCAATTTCAAGAAGCATATGTATGGATTGATTGTGCCTAATATAACTGGCAAAAAGAATGCATACAAATTAAGAGTGAATAAAAAGGCTGCATGTTTGTCAGTGCGGAGAGGAATTTATGATTACCAAAAGAAAGTAGAAGGAACACACAGATTCAGAGACAGAGAATGTTGAAAGGTAGAAGAAAGAGATCCTCATTGTTTACAGTCTAACCACAGAAGAAGGAGAAAAAAAGCCTTGAGCAGGATTACCGACATGTGCAGACCACATGTTGACTCGCTCAGATCTTCCATGTTGGTTTTACGTGGCCTTTCTTCTTGCCAGAACAATCACACATTAAAATTCAAGCAGCAATTTTATAATCACTAAATCTTCATTTAACACTTAAAACTTTGGTTATAGCACATCTATGGTGGAGTAGTGGTTATCGGTGCAAAAAATGAAATTAGCGATCCGGGTTCAAATTCTAGTCAACACTGTTTCTGTTCACTTTGCACTAATAGTCTTGATAAAGCCATGAATTCATTCCTTCTCTTAGCAGTGCACAATTAGCCTTTAGCTTTAGTGGGTAACCGGTCTAAGAGAAAGACATATTTGAATTTAAAATTAGGAGCCTTAGGCAGTCTTATTCTGGCAACTCTTGTGATGACACTGTTGTATTAGTTCTTCCCTTGGTCAGCATTGCAGCATGGAAAGGAGGGACCTGCTGCATGGGCAACTGCTAATCCAGCAATTGCTGGTCTTCCACACAGCTTTGTCAAAGGCCTGCATCCACAGATTCAAATATAGAACCAGTATCTTGCATGATTACTCAATGTCATCATTAATCTATAATAATGCGGAAACATTCATTTATTTGTATGGTATTTCAGTTATAAGAGTTAAATGACATAATTTACACCAAAGAATTTAGGTTACGGTTAGCATCTTATAGATATTACATACATAATGAGAAATGCTGAAGGGCTTGTTCATTCTCTCATCGTAAGTCACATCTTTCTGATTGTTGTTAAAACTGCACATCCCTCTCTCACCCCCAATGTTCCATTCTATATGCTTCAATGAAATCTCATTCTTCTTCTGGTTTTCTTCTATCATTGACAAACTTGATTATATTGCTTTGGACAACATAAATGACAGTAAATTAATGACTTGAGCTTGCACATGTATATGAATCACATTACAAATGGTTACTTACATAAAGGACATATGAAGCAGTGCATTGTCTTTGTGTCAGGTAAGTGAACATCATCAAACTAGATGTAAATTATATATTTGCAATGATACAAGTAGTGTGTATCCTATTTATTAGGCAGTAAATATAATAATGTTATTAAATAGTGATAATAATAATAATAGCAAATATCACCAGGTGTTATAATACTATTAATAAATTATGTCCCAAATTTCAATACGATCATCTGGTGTTTAGGACCAAAATAGGAAGTGATGACAAAATGAGTTGAAAACTTAACATTTAATTTTGATCAATAAAGAAAAAAAAAAAATTAAAAATTAATTCTAAACCTTTTTATG